>CAJRST010002224.1:9050604-9146771 GCA_907169785.1 Menidia menidia | reverse complement strand
ATTCGATTCCGTTTTTTCTTCCGCGCAAAGGGGAATGCCATCCATAAATATGAAACTGGAGATGGTGACCATCATCGCCTGCGAAGTGGACATCGAGGTGTTTACGTCAGACAAAATGCAGGTACGGTTCGCACCCCCCCCCCCACACACACACTTTAGAAAGGCACGCTGAGGCTGTGTGTGCAGCACGCTGCCCTATAGAGGCGCATACGTTAGTGACGCTGAATGCAGCCTTCTTCCAGACGAGGAATGTTTATTTATTTATTTATCAGTTTTTTTTTGTTTTTTTTTATCAATGGGAGGTCGCAGCTCTGGGAGGATGCGCGCATTGCATATAGCGACTGATGCTGAATGGGTCTCAGAAACCATGAGAAGGATAGGCTGAGATGGGCATGACGGGGAGGGGGGGTGAGGTAGGGAGGGGGGGTCAGTTTCTTATTGTCTTAATTGCAGTAAGTGTGAAGGAAAAAGGAAAAAAACAGAGGACTTATTTTGATGGGAGGGTACTACGGACTTAATTGTCTATGCAAGACATGTAGGGAAATAAGTGAGTGTGTTTGCAGACGCAGTGGCAGGCTCTCCTATCCATCCCTCCGCTCTCAGCAGCATTGCAGGTGCGCCGGGTTACACTGGCATTAGAACAGCAGTTTAAGGAAGTGCCTCTCAACTGGACCCAATGTCGCATTCAACTTGTCTCTGCAGTCTTTTGCAACGTTTTGTTTTAGGGATTGAGAGCAGTTTGTATAAATGTTGTGACATTTTTCCTCCTTCCCCTATACACACAAACACACACACACACTAAAGATTGTTCCGAAAATGTTCACCTGTTCAAACCTGGCTGTTCAAATATAGCCTGTCATTCGTGGAGCGGGGCGACAGCTGTGCCTGACGGTATCTCATGTGAGACTCGGAACGCCACTTCTAGCTCTAAAATAAACCGATTTGTAGACGTAAAAAAGGGTCACACAGATGGCCTCTCAGAGCTGGGCCCGCACCTGGAAATTCAGTGTCAGAATATATCCCCCTCACATGATGACTGTGTTTCTGCTCATCATAGAAAAAAGGCAGAAAGAGGTCTGGAAAAAGGTGAAGAAATAACTACAGTGCAGCTTAAGACTCTCAGGATCAGTTTGACCACCTTTCACTGTCATCACAGCCAATCAGGGGAGGCTTTCCTGGTCCTGCTGGTGGAATAATGGCTGTTTCTCTACCAGAAGTTTAGATTCAGCATCACCACACCCACCTTGTTCAGCACTTTTCTTGGCAGCCATATGTTTAACACTGAATCCTGCCCTTTGTTTTGGGGATATCATGGCCTGCATGTGCTTGTTATTTGTGTACGGTGCTGGAAATATCCCGCACATACGAACACACAAAGAATGCCCGCTGACCACTGACTCGGGCTGAGGTATGCATTTGCCCAGTGAGCCAGGCAGCTGCTGCGTTTGCTCCCAACCCTCATTATGTCTCTAACCAAAGCAGCCCAGCCAAGATTAAACGCACCTATGTCACCCTGCAGTTGTTTTCTAATTATGGGTATCATCGTCCCTAAGACTTTCCAGGATTTTTTAATGGTAGAAAAAAACTAGACTGGCTGAGTGGAACTGACAATACAGTTAACCATGGCCATTAAGTTTTAGCAAATCATTTGTGCTTGTGTTTTTCAACGGAAGGCCATTAGCATAAATGATGTAAAACTCTGTTTAGAACTCTCAAATTACAGGTAGGGCTGAAGGAGGAGCGAGTTCACTGAATCTTTCGAACATACGTGGATGCCAGCTCACCTCTCCCATACTCGGTTTGGGAAGAAGCAGAAGTCAGAGCACAATTAAATGAGCAGACAGAGGGCTGACTTTCGAATGGCATAAAGAACACTGCTAATCCCGGTTTCTGGCACAGAGGATGCGATGGAGAGCGCAGGGGGACGGGGCAGATTAAAGCAGGGCACGTGGAGAGTGGCCTCTGATTGAGCTCACCTCCCTGTCAGCCTGCTCTTGTTTTTTTTATTATATTTTTTTATTATCGTTCAACAAGATCTGGGCCTGTCTGAGGCTCCTGTTTTCATTAATATGCCCAAACCTGAGGACGAGAAGTTATTATCAGGCTCTGATTTGTAACAAGGACTATAGCTGAACATATGAATCACTGTTATTTATAGACCTTTTCAAGGAAAGATTAGGCAGTGGTGTCTGAATGTATGACATGGAGAATGTGAGCACTGGAAAAAAAAACTTGAGGGGGAAGCTTTGCGAGTACCTTCGGTCTCACAAAGCCGTTATTCATGTTTCACCGCTGAAATCAGTTCCCCCGGGCTTTGGCTCAGCGTCTGCCAGTTATGTCATCGTGGAGCCAAACAGAGGCAGCGGATAGCACCGGTCGTATTCACCACGGCGGGGGCTCGATCCGCCGTGCTGTCGTTTTTTTTTTAGTTGGGGGGATTAAAAACTGCAAGATTGTAGGTGTCGCGTTGTTGGGTTTGGCGAGAGCGGCGCTGCTGGTTGGCTGCGGACGCTCTGCTGCGTGCATGTTTGTCTCAATATTATCATTACCTGGAAAAAATCTTCCGGCATCAGCAGATAATGGCAAGGGACGCTCGGTGAAGGTCACTGCTCGGTGGCAGACTGTAAATCTGTGGAAGAGCGAGGACAGCGGTGGAAGTCTGCACAGTTCCCTCGCACGCATGAATTCATGTTGACATGTGCGTTTAGTTTCATTTGTCTCCTCAGTTCGATTCTCGCCTGCTTGTCGTTTGGCCTCTTATATATTTCTGAACATTTAACAAACCCTTTTTCTCAATAATGGCCGCTCTGGCTTCCATCCGGCACCAAATGACAAGTCTTTTATTTTTATGATGAAGCACGTATTAAAAGTTGTTAAGGGGAAAGAAGGATCTAGACTGAGTCAGACTCCACAGAGGCTGTATTTTCTCACACGCAGAGGACTCGTAACACCAACAGTCACACGCTCCAACCACAACAGTGAGTCAGCGGAATCACAGACCCAGAGACAAACATCTGTGTCAGCGAACACTCAAAACCCCTCGCAGATGACATCTGGGGGTATGTCCATCCATCTGGGTCACTTTGCATTCGTCCTCCCGCCCGCCAGCCTCTGGGCCTGCACCTTGTGCCACATGCCTGATCTCAGGCTTAGCCGTCACATAAATCATATCATTTATGGAAAAAAGGATGTAGTCAATGGCTAATGTTCGAATTGTACTCAACGAATCAAAAGTGATTCTCTCCTGCTATAAGAACTTATGTAGCAAGTTGTCACTACTTATCTGAGAAGGATATTTTAAGACACTAACCGGTAAAACATTGTGCAAAATGATCCACTATACTCCATATTCAAAAACTTGGGACTCTGTTAAATGTAAATGCAATCTTCTATACACTGCAGAACCCAGAAAAAAGGCCAGGTTTGAACAGGGTAACACTTATCGCTGCAGAATTTCCCCTCTTCTTTCAACAGCACTTTGTAAAAAAACTAGGCCCAGTTGCTTTTTCTTGGGATGTGTTTTCCAAGTTTGTGTCTGATAAGGAATCCTGGCTGGTCAGAAGTCCCCGTTCTTCTTTCCCACATTTCGTATTGTATATTGGCCCAAATATTTTTTTAATTTTGTGACATCTGTGTTGTAAACAATGTTTTTTAAATCCCATTCGGCGACTTGTAGATACTGGGTGCGGTTCAGAAGAGTAAGGGCATCTATTATTGACTTTCAGCCATGGCTCTTGCTCACAGAGATGTCTCTAGATTCTGTGAATCTTTTGATTATAGTATGCATGGAAGATAGCTGCATATTCAAAGTCTTCTAAATGTTACATCATGGAGCTCTACCTTCAGGTTGTGCCAGAATTTTAGATCCAACTTTTTACAGTTTGCAGAGGGTTAACCACAACAGTCAAACTCTGAGAAACTCTGCTTCTTGAAGGTCCTCTTTGTATACCCAATAATGTTATTGACACCTTGCCTGTTAATCTAATTAGTTTCAACATCTTTCTTCAGCTGACTTTCTATCTAACTGTTCCATTTTTTATTTTGCTTCTTCTGTAAAGTTTTTGAGACCACGTTTCTGCTATCAAATTCAAGAGAGGGACATTAATATTTGAGAAGATTTGGATTTTGTGTCGGTGTATATTCTGTTTGTACTCCAAATATGTTGCAAATGGCAATGTTTTAACATTTTAACATTAGAAAACGGCTTGAAGACATCTGTCTTGATCTTCATTGAGCCATTAGTTAATGTATGCCTGGTGGAACTTCCTTTAAAGTTCCATTTTGAGGGAAGATGAGCGAATAACACTGCCACAATTACGAGCCATGGATCATAACCGAATATTAATGTGTTGCCAGACTGAAACAAATACAAGCTATGGATCATATCTGAATGTTAATGTCAGACCGACTTTTAAAAACAATGCTGCTCTGTGGACGTTGGGTGACGGCTAAAGGCAGAGGAGCAGCGGCAGGACAGATGGATTGTATGTAGACGCTGACGGTATCATGTTCTGTGGTCGTAGGAAACTGGAGCTCCATCTTGGCAGGGTTGAGCGAACCCGGGCCTGAGCTCCAGGCTCAGGTGTGCCTGTCCCTCTCAGTCTGACCACTAGGCAGGCGGAGATGAGCAATTCATATTGACCTGAAACCCAAGAGAAGCGCTCGGGCTCAGGTGTCAGGAAAAGGTTGGAGCGGCGTCCGTTATGGTGACGTAGAACAAAAGACAGACTCCTGGGTGGGGAGTCCGGTTACCATGTGGCACAAACACCACAGTGATAAGGTGATAAGATTAGAGGCAGAAGAAAAGGCTTTGCAGTGGAACGCAGAGGCTCGCCTCTTACTTGCCAAGAAAGATGGGCAAGAAAAATCATGGCAAGAGTTTGTAATTAATGTCACCTTCATTTTGATGTCAGATTTTCTTGTTGGATTCCAATCTGAAATCAAATTTTTGGAGCCAAGACAGCTAATTGCTAACTGATATTTTTTGTAGTGCTTATATTTGTTTTTAAAAAATGAATATATTGCTGAAATACTGCATTTTAATAAATATTTTCTTGTATATTGAAATCAGATGATCAAGCAGACATATAAAAACAGTTTGGTTTCATGTTGTTGACCAGTGTTCAGTTTGTTGGCTGCTGTTGGCCCGTTACCAAAGAGGATAACATCCGTCAGTGGCAGTAGCCTTTATCTGATGTGTCATGGTTGTGTCGCATTGAGTCACACAGTTAAACACATTTGTGATCATTCAAAGACAGTGAAGTGAAGGTCTGAAACGCTTACAAATAGTTTTGTTTCGCTGGTGCTGAAGGTAAAATGGATGGGAAAAAAGTTTCAACATCGACGACAATGACGGAGTCCATCTTTTTGTATTCTCATTTGTGGAATTTAAATCTGGTCAACACTCGACAAAATTCCTCCTCTAAGGCTCTTGGAAAGTTTAATTTTTCAAAAGCTCTGATATTTTGGAAAAATCACTCAAATGTTGAACTTGCAGAAATGTGGCATGGGTTACATAGCCTGTGAAACATGCTCCCTCCTTTGTTTCTGTAATCTGGCGAAATCAGTGAAGACGCCATCGCCTGAAAGCTAATGAGAAGTAAGAGGAGGCCGAGTGGAAGCTAATCGGTCCGTATGTTTTACCCTCGGTTAAAAGCTGTTGATGTGGCATATCTTAGCTACCTTATGTAATGTTGTGTAACTCTTGGATTATTATTACCTCAAAAGTGCACGGACTTACGTGGGAGCTAGTGTTGACATACTTGAGTGTTAAGAGTGTCAAATGAGAATATGTTTGTGTTAGCATATGTGGGCTGAGTCCGGGCCTAAGTGCTGCTTAGGAGGAAAAGCATCTGCCTCAATAAAAACTGTAATGACCAGATTGGTGGTAAAAGGATTAATGTGTCCCCACATGCTATAAAGTGATTTCAAGCTCCCAAACGTGGACACATTGGCCCCAAGAGAGTGGCGGTGTAGCGCCGGACCGTCGGCTCCGGTCAATACGGCTTCTTTCTCGAGTTATTGATTCCGCTGTAATAACGCTGGGACCATTTATGGTCCTGCCCAGTGTTTATGCGCCATTTGGTGCAGACAGAGCAATTAATAATGAGATGTTTTTGCTAATATTAAGGGCCGCTCTGACTGGCACGTATGCTGTCAGTCACCGGGCAGACTCAGGCACAGTCTCTGGAGAGTCGCTTTGCGTTTGATTTGGCCATGTCTTAAATCCAAAGGAAGAATAGTCAGATTTGCATTTCCAAGACGAGCAACAAGGCTGACTCCTGTCATCCTAGACTTCACAGCAAGCGTGCAAACATCACAGAGAAAAGCATCCATGCCACACCCTCACGTTTTTGTGACATCGATGTTTGTTTTTCACATTTTTGGGATTTAAAAATCAAAGAACAGCCAAAATTGACTTTCAGAAAAAGTCAATTTTAAAAAACAAAGTGCCCCAGTCCCAAAACACCACTGCTAAAGAAGTAACAGAAGCAATCATTATTTTTTGAGTAAGTTGGCTCTGTTTTTGTGGGAATGGGAAATGTGCATGGTGGTAAAGACTGTCGTGCAACCGGATACGGTTTAGATCCTCAGGGAGGATGCCAACAATTAAACATGATGGCGGACGTACTTAATGAAATCTATTTAATTATTTGATCACATCTTATTTTTAGTGTAACATTGTCCTTGATTCACTCAGAGGATCCGTGACCTACTTTGTTGGTTGTCACCCAAATCCACTTCGAGCATGAGAGCCTGGATTAGACTGTGCTAAAGCCACTCACGTGTGGAAGAGAAAGCAGTTATTCACCAACAGGGGGGGACCAGAGAAACCATTCTTTACATCCCAATTAGGATTGGTTAATCTCTTCATGTTGATCCACAACACCAAATGGTGTAGTTCGACACGGAATTGACCCGAGCTTTGAATTATGTTTGGGGATTGTGGTGAAGAGGGCCAACGTGACTGAAACCCTGAACTGGCTTAAACAAAACACCAGATCAAAATGTGGAATTAGGACATTCTCAGTAAATATAAATCCTGTTGCCGTTTATGTTTCTCTATTTTTTTATTAATATTTTCAAAGCCTTTTTTTTGCATGAGCAAAGAAATCTTTCCAGCTCTTACATAAATGCCTTTTTCTTTTTGCTTTATAGTTTATATATTTGATCTCCTGAAACCTTTTCTGGCATCTAACTACAGACTTTCATTTCAAGACTGCTAAATCTCTCACTCGGATGTGAAAACGAAGTCCTGTTTCTGTGTGCCCACCGCATTTTTATGCACAGGACTTCAGAATCAAAGTCCGGATGAGAACATTTAGCAGTTCCACATGGCGTGGCTCCTCACCCTCACCGGTGACCCCAGACTAACAGCTGAACATGTGCTGTGGGCCCACCAACAGCAGGTCAGCCAGCAGCACGTCCCAGCTTTTGTGGAACACCACAACTTCAGCATCACGTGCAGGGAATATGTTTTAGTCTCAACAGTTTTCCTTTTGTCGCGTTTGCGTGCAAACGGAACAGGATGGACCTGCAGGTCGGCCTACTTGCGCCGTGTGGAAACCTAATCCTGCTTTTACATAAGAAGAGAAAAGACTTGAGTTGCAGCCAACGGCTAAAGTGACGCCAAATTTCGGCCTGTTGGCTGATTCATATGCTGGAAACGTTGTGAAGCAGGTATTCAGTATTTAGAGTTTTGTTTTTTAGCGTCGCACCACCACCTTTCCTGCTCCCCTGTGCACTTTCTGTCCGCCCTGCCCTTTACGGCTCTCCCTTTTGAATTCATCCCAGAAGGAGCCGCGTAGAATTTGCCCAATAAACTCCATTCCCTCAAGCCGGCTGCTCTTTTGTTCAGATGATTTTCTGTCAGGAACACTAGCTGGCAGTGAGGGTGCCAGCCTGTGAGTCATGCTCACAGCCATGTGGTCACTGCGATGACAGGCCTTCCACTACCCCCAGCAGCACAACTGCTGCATCGCCCAGGAGGCATCCTGTTGAGGGAAGGCCCCTCAGCCACAGCCTGGACGCTCACATCTTTCTGCCTTTCTGTTTTCTCTCGTCATGTCAAAAACATGCAACTGTGAACTATCAGAAACGGAGGATAAGTGGAATCTTTTTTTTTTTTATATGGAAGTCAACACAAACTGAAACTGCAGACAGGAGAAAAATTGCATGCATTTGATACAAGATGTGTCGCCTCAAGTGATTAGTGGTTTTTATTAGAAAAAAAATATGTATACATGGCTCAAAACCTTTGTATGAAGTGTCTCACTAGAAAGAAAGGATGTAACATAGTGTGCCTCTACATGCACCATCCAGCAAAGGCAGCGACTCGATCAGGAATCCTTTAGAGTGCGCCCTGGGTGTTATGTAAAGGGAACATGGAGGCGTCAGGTGGCTAATGGTGACCACACTTGGCCGTTTCATTTAAGCTAAGCTGCCGGCTACTTGAGAGCTGTGACCTCACACATCCCTCCGCCGGCCTCCACCCTAAACACATCAGATTTCACCTGTTATGTAAACGAAAACTGTGATGAAAACAGGCTTTAATGTGAGAAAGCATCAGAGGGATGTTGAGAAGTTTTAAAAAATTAGTCTAGCCTTTTTATTTTATGAATTATGATACATTCCTAAAATGTATCCCACAGGCAGTTTGAGTTGGAAAACGTTGCCGGTTCTTTGGATGTTTTTTGAACAGAGAGCAAGAACAGCCTGTTTGTTTTCTCCTCTCACCTGCTCCACGTCCCCCCCCCTCGCTGCACACAGTTCAGTTCAGACCAGCCTCTGCTCACAAATCCACTCGTCCTTCAGCGGTGCCGCGATGCCGATCGTCATTATGCTGCTCTGTTTGGGGGTGTGTGTGTGTGTGTGTGTGTGTGGGCTGAATGCTCGCCGGTACCTACAACTAACTAATTGCTGGGACGGTAAACCATCTTGAACACATGCTTACTTTTTATCACACAAACGCCTTCACAAAGAGGACAAAAGGGGCCAGGTCACCACAGGGAACATTACAGTGGCAGATGAGCGGCCCCCTTTTAGTCATGTGTAACTCAACACCCCTCTCCTCTTCCTCTTTTCCCTTCCTCTTCCTCCTCTCATTTACGTGGCATGTCCTCCCAAACGGACTACTTAAATTAATGATCAGCACGCTCACTTGCTCTGCACCAATAGGTCGTTGTTGTATCAACATCGGTGCATGTGATGACGGACAAACACTGCTTGCTCTTATGGAAAATGATCTTGGAGCCTCTCCACATCCCCGCTCATGCCAAAGCATCAATTTAGGTCAAGGAAGTAGCCACAGCGGGTGTTTACGTGTGCGACTGTAAGCCTTATCAGTTATGCTCATGGCGTCTGATGACATGTGAGTCATAGTAGCTGGCCAAGGCTCATGGAAAATTCACAGTGTGAATAAGGGCTTAAGTGGGCTCTGAGCTAATCGTGATTGTACTGCAACCAGGAAGAATAGCTAGCAAACAATAAGTGTAAAAATGGCACAGATTGTGCAATGACACACTGTCAGCAAGCTCTTTTTGAGACATTTTCTGTTTACAGAGAAAAAGAAACTATGTGCATATTCATATATACACATTAATACATTAATAAATGTTTAGGTATATACTTAAAAGTGCACATATTTTCATGATAAATGTGTGTAATGTGCGATTTTAGCGGCGTCAGTCATGGTTAACACGTACAGAGGATTATCACCTGTCGCTTCATTCTGCTCCCGTTAGCTCAGTGGAGCTTTAAAGCTTTCTTTTTCAGGCAGTTTCCTTTTACAGCATGCAACTTTAATATTCTAATCCCCGTTTACTCTGGACAAAAAAGAAAAAAACAACAACACAAATGTTCACATCCACCAATGCCTGGCAGTTGTTCTGAAGCGTTCACTGGGCAGCCCTCCCCCAGTCAAATGGCACAGCAGTTGTCGCTGGTATTTATTGGCCACGAGCTTGATTGGCAGCAGTGTTTGGTAGCAAACAAGATCCTTTTAAAGTAGCTTGTCTCCCCCTGTTCAAAGTCAACCATGGAAATGCATCCTATAAAAGATCATTTTCTTCAGCTTTCTCTGACTGCCCGCTTTGGCCAAACAAAAAGCTGCCATTTTCCCTGCCATCCCCCTCCCTAATGGACCTCAGCACCAGTACCGTGCAGCTGTGCTCTGCCTGCTCCTGCCTATTAGATTTGAGTTTTATCTTTCGTAGCTGGCTGACACTTTCATGTAACTGTGATGTTCTTCGTGTTACCTGCAAAATAAAATGATGCTAAAATGTCCATGATGCGCAGGCCATCGCCTTTCCCAGCTCGATGGCTGAGTTTGGTTAGAAGCATCAAAGCATATAAAAAGGACAGACTCCATATTCCATAGAAAATTATTAAAAGTTTCTTGATAGTTTTTTCCTCTTTTTGTTTTCTTCTTTTTTTTATTACAGTAAGACAAACCTTAGGTATCAAAAGTTAATAGATTAAACCATTCTCACCAGGCACCTTTTTAAGCTTTACGAAACCAAATACATCGTGCTCCATGCTATTTCATAAGTTATAAGCACAGTTATAAACTATGCCAGGCAAAGAGAGAAGGGGGGTGCGGGGGGGGGGGGGGTTACTGTTCCCATCATGTGGGAATGTGCCCTGTTTAATCCTGCCTCAGTGTACATCACTTTAAACCTCTCTTTTTAGATTTTATTGCTAAAACGATGTTTAAAAAGACTAAAGTAAAGTACAATTTAGGACTTGAATTCCATGACGCTCTGGGACTTGAATGCAGGAGAAGGAGTTTTGATGCAGGTGTACCTGTGGGTTTTTTAGGTGCATCTCCTCTTGCTATTTATACACAACTACGGGGGTGAGAGGATAAATTTTAAATGAAGTGAGTCACAGCCTTCCCTCTCCTCTGGGTCTGTGCTATTTTTCCTTTTCATTTAAAACCACTCCTCATCTCTCTAGACTCGATCTCTTGAGATGCTCGTTCACCTTCTTATTCACCTAGTTACCCTCTTCAGTAAAGCAGAAATCGGAGTAAACATAGTCTGGTGGGGTTTGAAGTTTGGCCAGACACCCAGAGGCATGTAGAAAGGAGGGGGCCAGATGTGCCTCCGTTGGGAGAGGGACTGCATTTCAAAGCAGAAGCGAAAGAAGGAGGAGGATTACGAGCGAAACGGCTAATCTGCTTATTTTTTGAAAATCCTGATTGTTTGACCGGAGTGAATAACAGGCGGCGGCACGCGTGCTGAATCATTTACCACTTTGCAGGTGTCGGATGAGGCGATGATGTGATATTCAGATCAGATTTACTTACACTGCTATCACCTATGATATCAATGGCTGGGAGTGCTCAGTACTTTGGGCATTTTAAAACAATTGCCATAGATAAGAAAACCATTAATTAAAATATTTTGGTAGAAAGATCAAATAATTGGTTTATTCTCTTCATGGTAGAGGAATATACATATTTTATATATGATATTTATAAATGTAAACTGATTGTTCCTGAATTCCTTTTGCTTGAACTATTAACTATGAAAATGAAATATCAGACTTGTTTTCAGCTTCTTGGTTAGTACATTGTTTCACACAGAACACCACATTAAAAATCAGATCATCAGATTTTAACTTAATTGTATGTATATGTGTTTAAAGTATTTTTGACCAAACAATTGTTTCAGCAAGAATAACATTCTAAACAAAATTATTAGAAATGATTAGAATTATGCTGCTTTAAGTGATTTTCTTTTTCATTTTTGCATTCGATTTAGATATTTCAATTTTTTCCACCATTTGATCGCAACACAGCATTAGATCTGGTACAGGTAAACATATAAACAGCTGTTATCCACACTGGCACATTCTGTTGTGAGCAGATGTATGCCTGGGAAGGTTCACCCAAAATATACCGGGGCTGAAAGAACCTGACACTCATCTCATTGCGATGAGTTTGCAGGTACCTGCCACCTCCCGTCAGCACGCTGTCACTAACGTTCAGAGGCAGATCCCCACATGCCGCCCGGGTTCCTTCAGGTAACGCGCACCCTTTCCATCCTGAGAGCTGCTGCGTCAGCCGAACCCAGGGAAATGTTTTCAGAGTATTTCAGGCTTTCTCCGCTCTTACCACGGAGAAGGAAGGTGCTCAGATTACAGCTGCCACACAGTTCCCGAATTACGGGCTGATTTAAGCGGTACCCAATAGACATTCATGACGTATAGACATATATGCTTTTATGTTAAAAACCATTCACCACCATTTGTTAGGTCATCGTCGCAGAATAGCCCAAGTAAGGGCGCCTCCGAGGGAGCGCACCCTGTTTACAAAAAGCTTATCTCCCATGAGACGGGCACATTCAGTCCATCATCCATGATTATTGGAAAAGAGGCCGGTCTCACGGTAAAGTTGTCGCTGCTGGTGTGAGATGGTCGGCAAGGAAACGAGGAATTGCACCACTGATTACTTAGAAGGCAGCTCTGCTGGTGGCCCTCTTCCTTTGGGCCCCCCGCTGAGCAGCTTGATTGAGTTCGCAGCTGAGGAGGCCAATTTGGCGCCCGAGGAGAGATTTGAGCTTTAAAAAAAGGGCGAAAGAGATTTGGGAATGTATGGGTAAGGATATGGATACAAATTGCGATGCCTTAGGAAAAAGAATGGAGATGCACGTGCCGAGGAGCAAAACAACACCTAAGAATACCAACGCAAAATGAAATGATGGAAATCAAATTTACCCATTAACCTTTTTAAGAAAATGTAATGGTGTTAAGCACTTGGTGAAAGTGAATGAATGAAAGTTTGACCAGATAATCTGAAAGTTTTGGACTTCCCCAACGCTATCGGGACTCACTCGCTGTTAAAACAATCCATTTGTCAGCCAAGATTCTGGAAAGAGTGATGAGGCAAAGTTAATGCTTGATTCTAATTTACTTTTCTTGAAGGATTTGGATTAATTTTATGTTCGAACTGCTCTTAGAAATCTTAACGCAGTAGAACAAGAGAGCTAATGAATTATTACTTAGACTGCAGCTATGAAAAAACTGTTTATTCCGCTTCTATCCCTGACCCTGAATTGTTTTTTTTTCCTTTTTAATCCCTTCAGCAGTAAAACAGAGTCCCATGTTTATTTTTTCTCCTATTTTTTTCCTTCTTATCTGCATCTGTCAGTGTTTTCTTTTTCATTTAAACTCTTTTGATGTGACAAGAGAGACATTTCCTTTTATTTAATTTTGGAAAAACTGAGTCGCTATCTGATTAAAGTCAAGCAGAAACAATGTTGAGCTTCAGCGCAGTTTAGGGCCCACAAATCTACTTCAGGTTCAATGTTTACAGAACCAACCAGAGCCATAAACTAATAAAAATTTGAATAAAAGACATGACTTTGTATTTATGTCAAAAGATAATAAAAACTAAATCAGGCCCAATGAAATGCTTCATTTCATATATCAAAAAACCAACTTCCTCTGTGAATATTTAGGAGGTAAATTTGGCAATTCTTGTTAAGATTGAATACATCTCTAACCAAATTGTGTTTTTTACATGAATATTAATAGATATATATATTGTTATCTTCTGCAGGAGAGGTTTGAAGCCTTGTTCCGGATCTACGATGAACAGACAACTTTCCAGATGTTCAAAAGCTTCAGGAGAGTCCGGATCAACTTCAGCACTCCAGAGGCAGCCGCCCGCGCTCGCATTGAACTGCACGAATCGGAGTTCAACGGCCAGAAGCTAAAACTCTACTTTGCTCAGGTGAGTGCCAGTGAAATGTTTAACAGACCAATAAACAGCTCCCCTCTGTTCCTTTTCATTTTTGCGTTTTCTGGTCCTTTTGGGGAGGTTTCCCTCTCTGAGCCACACCCGGCCGCGTCCTCAGCTCACAGAGCGTCCTGTCAGAAGCCATCAGCCACGCCGTCCAGCACAGAAACACATTTGAGATTTAGCGGCGTACATCTGCGTGTTTGTCTGAATTTGGCCTGTGGGGAGAGGCAGGTGAAGAAAAACAAAGCGGTTCACTGCAGGAAGAGCGGAGCGGCAGGAAAAAAGTTCTCTGTACTCCGCGTATTCAGGGATATGAACGAAAAAGACAATGGCAGCACAAAAGTGTGCTAAAGCAAAAATATAAACATGGCTGATGCAAGGATTGCATTTTATTAGGGGTGAATTACCAATAATCCAGTGTTCATCTGAAAAACATTCAGCTCAGTTTCAGCATGGCGGACCTTCACGTGCTTCTTTCTTGAAACAGTAGTTTTCACTTGATTGATGTTCTTGCTTTCCCTTTTCGCAAATGCATGATCAGTCATGACCCCCGTGGCACCACTTTGTACTTTGTAAGAGGATTAAGGATTTTAGAGCTCAGACAATGGCCACTTGAAGTATTGTAATTACGGCAATTGGCAGCTATCAAAATGCCAAAATCCCTTCATGGTTGCAACTGCAATTTGACACTAAAAGGGCATTTAACTGTAGCGTTTGGCACATGGCAACAAGCACAAAAGCTTGACGGCTACCCCACATGTGTTCATGTTGTAGATGTTCACAGTAAAAATGCATTTGCCAGTGTTTAAAATCTGCTCGCTGTATTTGTTCCAATGTATGCTTATGCTAACGCCGTGCTCCTGCTCACCCCCTCCCCCCCCCCCCCGATAGATCCAGAACGCAGATGAGGACATCGATAAGTCGTACCTGGCACCCCCTCAGCCGGTTAAACAGTTTCTGATCTCGCCACCTGCCTCGCCACCTGTGGGCTGGAGCCAGAGCGAAGATGCCACGCCTGTGATCAACTACGACCTGCTGTGTGCTGTGGCCAAGCTGGGACCAGGTCAGTGCCCCCCATCGCGTACTGTGACGGTGCGAAAAATATAAAGGGCGCTTGGTTCAGGTCGGACGTGCTTTAACTCTGTAATGTTGATATTAATGAAAATATGTTTATGTGCACAACAGAGTGAGTGTGTGAAAAATGTCATTTGACTTGCTGACGCGTGAACAGTGACCCAGATAAAAATCTGGAAATAATTTCACGCACCTCAGGTGGTGTTATGGAAAGGAGGTGTATGTAGTAAGATAACTGAGCTGTCATTTTCCTCATTTTTAAAGATTTTTGTCGGAGTTTAAAGTAGATTTTTCTAAATCTTCTTACCGTGCTGCTCATGTTTTGTTTTTTCATTCGAACTATCAGTATTGATGATACTAATAATTATGGTAATGATAACAACAGAAATAGCACTTCTTCCTGAATGTAGATGTATAAACTGTTAGAATTATGAACAAATACTGCTGCCCAAACTTATAGAGATAAGGGAGATTCACTATGCCACAGATTTCTTTTATCTTTTTTTTTCTTTAGATTTTCTAACACGCTTAAGATTTTGAAAGTTTTAAGGTAGATTTTTTTTTTGTTGTTCCTGGCCTGCGTCTTTTTGCTCAGAAAATATCCCCATGAAGCAGTTAACTTGCAGCATGTTCCCATGATTCCATATGTGGGCGCAATCATGCTGATGAAGTGGAAAGAAATATTTAGGAAAAGCTTGACCAAACTTTCCACCTTCCTACGAACGCAAACGCACGCGCGGCAGCTCGGAGGGCCACTTTCTGCTGTTGCCATGGAAACAGACGGCATCAGGAAATGGCTTTGTTCCCCACCTTACGTCCTGGCATCTGAAATCAGATTAGGGCCCGGCTGCAGCGCGGCGCGCTGCCTCCCTCTGTCAACTCCCCGCGGTAACAGCAGGCCTCTATTCAGCGGCCGTCTCGCTGCTTGGCACCGCTGTGAAAAGCCACCGCACCAATTTCCTCCTCTGCCAGCTGTCTGATCTCATCGCCATGGTAACTGTGATACAATCTAGCGAGTCTGTGTTTTTCGACCGGAGTTTGTTGAGTGTGGCATCACGACAAATAACAGGACTATACCTGGAAAGGTCGCGTTGTTTTGTCTTGATTCAAAGCTTCTGGAGTGTGGATCCGCACCGGAGCATCAGAAAAATAGTGATTTTTATATTTTGTGTAAGACAGAGGCAGTTGGTGTCCAGATATATATATATTATTATCGTATATATATATTTTTTGGACAATAAATCATGCTTTCTCTTCTCCTTTTGTCTGTAATTTTCCCCTCAGGTGAAAAATATGAACTCCATGCAGGCACCGAGTCCACCCCCAGCGTGGTCGTCCACGTGTGTGAGAGCGAAACGGAGGAGGACGAGGCGGCGAGGCCGAAGCAGCAGATCGTCCAGACAAGACGTCCGGACGGGCCCCCCAAGGTCTTCAACTAGAGGGGGCGCCCTCCACTCACCCCGACACCGGCGCGGCCCAAACCGACCGCCCCTTTGAATCCGCAAACACACCTGCCCTCTCTCTCTCTCGTCTCTGCACTCACGGAGAGCGCCGACGCCCCTCATTTCAGTTCAACAACAAGCGAAAACAACAACAGACATTGCTCGAAGACGGCGTTTGTGAGGAGCCCGGCGACCGAATGAGGCGGCTTGAAAGGGAATGGATGAGAATCACCCCCCCCCCCCCCACACTCATCACATTCTGCGGACAGCGTGGGGAGTGGCGGGCACGCTTGCCTCCACCCCACCAGCCCCTCCTAGTTTTCAGCAGGAGGGGTGAAAATACCTGTCCCGACACAGGCACCTGTCACTTGTCTCACACACACTCGGCTCTCATCGCTCGTCCCGCTCAGTAGCTTGCTTGCCAGTTTGCTTGTTGGCCGTACCTCTCCTTTCGTATGTCATGTGTACAGTAATCTTTACGTGCGGACATGCAGCAACTCAAAGCAAAGACATTTTTCAATTTTCTTAGTTTCAATTGTTTTCACTCTCTCTCTTTATCTCTCTCTCTCTCTCTCTAATATATATATATATACATATATACATATATATAGACTTAGATATACATTTTCTATTTTTTCTTTTTAATACAATTTCATATCTGCTGTTTGATGCTTCAGCTTGCATCGGCATTGAGTGTGTGATGTTTTCACTCTGCATGTATATACTGTATTGGAAAAAATACGTACAGAAACACAAATACAAGTTATATGAAGAAAAAGGACCCTATTTAATGACAAAAACAGCACGAAACGCCATATGTGAGTTGTGGTTGTTTAACTTTAATTTCACTGCTTTTTGTCCTTTTTCTTTCTTTTTTTTTTTCCTTAGGAGAGGTGTTGTTTTTGGCTGACCTGCTGATGTGTAATCTTACTGTGTATTTTATACCCCAACATTTTTGCATGCGTAGTTACTCAGTAGATGAGGAGCTGAGGTGTATTATTATTTTCTTTTGGTTGTTTGTTTTTTTCTATTGTCGTTTGTGATGGCAGGGACATGCTGTGGCATAAGTGTATCCTCCTGCACACAGTTTAAAGTGACGTCTTTCTGGAAAACAAGCTGAACCGAGTTTTGTAAGATTGACAGTTCCTTCTTTAACCTGATGGCAAATTGACATTTGCTGCTTTTCGAGGAGATTTGATGGATCACTGAGAGTTCACCCCCTAATTTCTACACGGAGCTTTGGATGTGTTTTTTTGTTTTTTCTCCCGAATCCGTTTGTTGCACTCGTCGTCTCCATGGTCCTGACTGCATCGTTTGATCCGATCCTCCCTCTGTGTCAGGTTCCCCTCTGAGGCCGACACTGCTTGTTTTGCACTGAGAACTTTTTGATGTCTCCATGCATTGGTGGGGCTCCTGACCGTCTCCTGCTGTGCACCCGAACACTGCACTGCTTTTTTGCTGTACATATGTGGAAAGATTGATTTTAGATTTTGCACCTTTCATGGAAGCATTTCACAGAGAAAAGGGAAAATTAAGTTTGCCTCATGAGATACAATCTCATACAGCAACCAAAGCATTCACTGTCATTGCAGCATGAAATTGTTTTCAGACATTGATGTGAATTGTCAAACTGAGCAGGGAGAAATAATGTTTTCTCACATACCTGTGCGCTGGTTACTTTTCTTGCCGTATGTCTTCTTAGTGAAAAAACCTTAACTTATCCTATTTTACATTCTTCACCTTTGGAAGCAACTTAACAGATGTTTGTAACTGGGCTTTTGAGTGTTGGAGGTCAGTCTAAACCTTATTAATGCCATTAGGCTGCATGAATTCTACAACTACTTTTTGCTATACAACAATATTAAGAAGCAAAAGATAAGTCGGTGTGCATGTGAGTATTTTACTCTGTGTTTTCTATTTTTCCTTCTCCACAAAGTCTTTTTTGAGACAAAGTAGGGAGCACATTCTTCGGTTTCTTTATTGTATATTGATTTCCTTTTAGCTTGAGCTGAACACCTGGTTAGCCTTTTCACCAGCATATTGCAGTGAGTGAAACGCTCCACTTCATTTTTGCTCGCGTGAACCTTTCAGGCCTTTTGAACGGGAGAGTGTACTTCTCAAAAGGTGCTGACATGCCGTCCGGTTGCAGGTTTTAAATGAGGCAGAATGGCACAGCAGAACAAATAACAATATCTCGTTTATTGTGTTTGTCCATGTGAAACATTGGTCTTATCTTCTGAGAAAACAAAAAGTCCTATGAAGCGCACCATGTTGGCAGAGTGCTCTTTTATTGTGTTTTGGCACTGCAGGTGAGTCGTCGCAGATGCATTTTGATGGATGATGAGAACGAAGAAGCAGTGGAGCAAGAGGAAACACACTCATGAAGATTTCTTTCTTTTTTTTGTCTGTGGTTATTGTGTTTCAAAGTGGTGCACTTTGGTCACAGTGAAACAGAACATGTATATTTTTGTACATACGAGGTCGTTTTCATTTCTGTTGCCGATGACGGTCATTCGTTTGGCACTGTTGTAACAGAAACAAAAAAAATGTGTAAACAAGAAGTCTTGAGGATGTTCGATCAAAACCAACTGTCGCGGTGTTGTGTTCAACTTGGGTTCAGTTTGAATGTGGATTTTATTTCTGGGGAACATCTACTAAAAAGCTCAATACTACCGTTATAAATGTCATTGTTGTATTGTTTCTGTTGAATCTAAATAATGTGTCTTGTATTGTAGGAATCCAGAAAACAAAGTAGCAAAACAAGCAATAATTTACAGTTCTGTAATACCAGTATGTGTATTTTACATGTTCTGTACTTATTTCTCTGACATGGCCTCTGTCTCTGACAGTATCCACTTCTACTTGTGTCGTATAATAGTCATTTGTTTCACATCAAAAAATGCATAAAGACTTATTCTTAAAACCCATGTTTAGTGTTGCTTATTTTTGGCGATTCTCCACTTTGGTATCTACAGTTTTCATCCAGAAACACATAATATTGATATTTGCACATATTTGAAAATCTTCCCAGGCCTCAGGAAGCCATTTCCTGCAAGAACTATCAACAAAACCTAAAAAATCATCCCATTAACTATATTAATGTTCACTATGTCAGTTTTTATTGTTTCCATACTAAATGAAAATGTCCCAGTCTAACTTCCGCTCACTTCTGAATATTGCCCAATAAATTATTTTTATATTGTTTTAATCCTATTGACAAATCCCAAAGCGAATCAAAGGAGGAAGAAAATCATTTGAACGACATTACTTTAAAAACGACTCACGAGCCTATTTCTTACCTACAGGGCTTAACATCAGTTTTGCATGAATATGAATGCAGACAGTTTTGAACAGAGATTTTTAAGGTTCGGTAGAAGGACAGAAAAAGCTTGATGTGTTTCGCTCTTACTGCGACACGGGGCTGAGCTCCGTCACCTGAACATGGCAGCTCATATTTTCTTCAAGGACCCAACAGCAGTTTATATTCTGTCAGGACAGCTCAACGGCCAGAATTGCAAGGTTGATTAAATGATTCCCTCAGTGAGTAACACTGAATGAGAAATTTACAGCATGGAAGGTGTGTTTCTGGAGCCTTTTTTCAATTTTCCGTTGCAACTTATCTCTCTCACTCCCTAGCATAGGTTATATAGCCTTTTGTTTTTCCTGTTATATTATATCTCTTATCCATATCCTTAACAATCACAAGAGGAAGTAAGCAACAAAAGCCAAAGCCAAGAACACTGCTTGGCCGTGTCTCTGATTTCAGAGGAGAGTGTGTTGTCAGGACATGGTTGCTCAATTTTGGAAAATGCACACAGCTTATGCACGAATTTCCGATGAATTTTGTGCTGCTGAACATGTGATCTAAGTTCAAACATCACCTGTATCATGCTGACTTACTTACCGACAGAGGTAAAAACAAAGAGCGCCTTCAGGAGCTGAGGACTGTGCAACAGCTGTGAGATGAGGCACGCTCTGCATCACCCTGAGCTCTCCAGAAACAAAAGGCCTCTCTCTTTTTCCTGCGAGTAACGGGGAATTCCTCCTCACAATGACCCGTACTGTTGAGCGTGGCGGTGTTCGTATACATGCAACAGACGACAGATCAGGTTAACACGGCTCTGATGGCTGTTAATGAGCTCTGCAGCAGGAGAGTCTCTATACTCTTTAGGTTCACACAATATAGTGTCTGTTGCTCTGTGCTGAATCCATGTCATGAGCCTGGAAGATTATATGGTGAACAGGGAAGTTTTTTTAAATTATTGGCTCCTTTAAAAGTCAATTTTTTCTAAAATGAAGAATTCTTGAAATCAAATCAAAGGAGTTTGGACGTATGAATGTTGTTGTTTTTCACAGTGTAACACGCAGGTTGTTTACACCATTTCTGTTGGACTGAAACTGACACAATGCTAGGATCCTATTTAGGGAGATGTATTCTTCTCTGTGTAATCTGACCTCCACCTTTTATGCTTATGTAATGGTCTGCCACCACCGTGGAACTCTGAGAGGCTGCATACGCATACAAGCCATTTATAGAGGTCTCAGCGCATCCGGTGACACAACACAATGTGTTTCTGCTCAAATTAGTTGTTTTTTATTCTCGCTTTTCGGTCGTGGACGTCACCTGGCAACTACTGGTAATGTGAGGCTGGACCCCAGTGTCTTATTGACACAGATTTGAAGGAGATACGGTGAGGCTTGAGCCACAAGAGGCTGTATTCTTCAGGTAGATCAGTCAGTTCCAGTAATAGTACAACAGGATAATAGAGAAGGGTGATGCATATCTTTCCTCCTCACACACCCAACACCCTTTGAACACGTGGTTCTTGTAGTTAATATTCAACCACGTAGTGAATGCTCAAGTGAAAACGCTGAAACCACATCATTTGTCTCGTTTCAAACAAAACAAACACACACATAGCTTGATTATGCTTTCTTAAACGAGGTGTAATGATCAAACTTATCGTGTGTTGTGAATCTCACACAGTATTTGTGGCATCTGCTTGTTATTCCAAAACTAAAAAACTGCATTTGAGGTATTTGTATTTCCTTTGGATAAATCCGGGGCACACATCTGTGTGAGATGCAGAACTGGGACTTTGCTATGAGAGTAGACAGCTCTGGAGTGGAGTGGAGCGTGGTTTGTGATCAGTGGCTGCGCCACGCCTCGGGGCCGGGCGGAAGGACCTGAAAAACCAGCTGCCTGACATTATTACGCTCAGGGCAGAAAGTGAGCATGTTCGGAGTCCCCTCCTCCTCCTCACCCTCCCCATCTTTTTCACATAAACACTTAGATTCCCAACTGAAATCACACACAGAGGCACCAGTACTTGTTTTTTTTTTCCCCTGCGTCTGCTACTGTCCTCCTGGTTTGTACCAGTAGGGCTGTCTGTGACTTTTGAAGCCGCTGGGACATCCTTCACTCTTTTGGAGCACCTCGGAGTACCATCTGCCCCCGTGTGCCTTCTGCCCCAGACCTGCTGTGATTGCCGTCCCTCACCGGTGGACTATGCCCCCCTGAGTCAGCTGAGGGAGGGGGGGGCGCACTGCTCTGGCTCCCATCTGGAGAATCTAGCTGAATCCGACCAGGAGACGGCTCGGTAGGTTCAGAAGACTAGAACTCTTTTTCTCTTGTGGATTTTGCTATCTGTGTGTGCTGATTGGCCATGGCTGTGTCAGAACGAGATTTGCTCTGACATGTGAGCCTAAAGGTAAGCTTCAAGTGCTGGAAATTTCTATTTCCTATTTCCACAGAAATATGACAAGTCTCTAGAGTTCTTGAACCAGTGCAGAGACTTGAACTTGAGACCTCAAGTCTCAAGATTAACCCTCAGGTTCTTTCACCAGCGGGGTGCATATCTCTTACTGATAAGTGTCTTTTCTTTGGGGCAGCGGTTCTTGTTATCTCATCAACTTCCTCTGTACTGTAAAAAAAAAAGTGTTGGTGCACAATCTCAAATATATCCAGATGGGGATATATAGACTTAGACTTAGACTTAGATAGTACTTTATTGATCCCTTGGGAAGACTCCCTCAGGAAATTAAGGTTACCAGCAGCTTACAGGGCAAAAAAGCATTAAGTTAAATTAAATTCAATTAAGCAAAATAAATACAAAAATACAGATTAAGTACAGTGTATCTCATAGGAGTTGTATGTATGTAATATCGCTTCCCCCTGTCATTTTTTTTGTCATTGCCATCATGTCTTGACAGCATGTACAGTTCCAAGATTAGAAAGGTTTTACTTCTCACCTTTAGCTAAATGTTGCTTTATGTCTCATTCCAGTCCTGAAATTAAATGTTTTGATCCTGTTGTAAAAGTTCCTTCTTAACTATGTGACTATAAGCTGTGGCAGTTTTATCAAACCAAGCTGAGAGGAAGATTCCCTTTCCACACAGGAACCATGTTATCTGATGGGCCTGTAAAAGATAAGCACAACACCACACTATGTACCGTGTGCTGTGTCCTCCTCTGTTATCACGTTTAACCCAGACAAGCACTATTTTTAAAAAGTGCTTTGCTTAAACAACATACTGCGCATACCTGAATAGGACAGTAAATGTCCCTCATTTGCACACTGACAGCAATCTGTACTCACTTCTTTGTGTGGTGGTTGAAAACAGGGTCACATTTGCATATGCAAAGGCAAACTCAAAAGTAAGTCCTGTTATATTCTATTCTGTGATATTCAAATCTAACATTATGATTACTCAAGGGGAATTCTGATTCATGCCGGGTTTCTTATTAGGGTGCTTCTCCACAATTAAAAGTCCAAGCAGTTAAAGATGTGAACAAATCAGTTGAGGACTGTTTTTTGTTGTAGTTTAAAAATGACATCCCACTTTTCTGAACTCATCTGATGGATTCAATTTGAACTCAGCAAAATAATAGTCTATTTATTGCAAAATCACTGTGGTGTTTTTATGCCCTTTGAGTCTTGATTTTGAGCACTTACTGTCAACTTTAATTGCTTCATATTGATATCCTACTTTTTCTGAGGGAGTTCAGCCTTTGGACTGATAGTGTAGTCTCTCAGGGGTCTAAGCTTCTAAATATTATGTACCCCATTCCCTTTTTAATATCTTAAGTCCCAGCACGCTAGCCTCTGCTACCTCAGTAACTGCTACCTCAGTAACTGCTACCTCAGTAACTGATTGAAATTAGATAACATCTAATCTAAGTAATCTAAGTAACATCTAATCTAAGTAATAGTGTAAGTTTTAATTTCATCTGCAACCACTAAGCTTTCTACTTTTAAATCAAACGCTTAAAAATAACCTAATTTTGTCTCAGCATATGTCAAATATTGACACTGTCTTTTGAAAAAGGTCATACTTTTATGTGTCTATAAATGTCACAAATTGCTGTATTGAGTGTGCAGATGAGCAAATTTGGATCTGCTGGGTTGCTTTGTATGCGTCTCCCCTATGAAAACACAGAGGAAACTAAATTGTTCCTCTTCTGCATTCAGTCCACTGTCTGAATAGACCAGTAAATGATTTGTTTACTAAGGGAGGAAAGAAAAGGATAGTGAATCTGCAGCCTATGTGAACAGCCGCAATTTGTGGAAGAACAAACACGGCTTAAGGAGAGGACTGGCAGACAAGCAAATAGATTGAACTTAATAAGAAAGTGATTAAGTTAGTTTTAAGACATTTGCCTCCTTCATAATGTTGAGCGAGAAAAAAATACATGTTAGTTTAGTAACAAATGCGGCTTTGTGGAGTATCAGTTTTTACAGAAATGTGTTTCTTGGTCTTTATTTATGAGGTGCTTGTAGCTGTTTGTTTCACTTGTTACTTTACGGCTCAGCATTGCTGAAATGAATTTCACCGTGTTATTTGAATTGTGGTTGTGTGCTTATGATTTATGGCATTTTCAAGCCTTGCCAAGCCGAACAGCTACTTGTTCTGTTTGGTTAGTGGAGTGCTGTTGGAGCAGCTGATGAATACACATTAGAAAACATGCGCCACCCTCAAACTGTGCTGTCGCTATAAAGTCAATATCCAGTCAGTTCAGTGTTTGGTGAAGGCTGGAAAGGTGGGCAACAAGTTCATCTATCAGTATTTGAGTTGTGTTACAATGTCGTAAAAAAAGCTAAACAGTATTTCATCACTTTTTACTAAGTTTGATGGTAATATTACTGCCTGTCGCAGCAGCTTGAAGAAGCTCCAAACTTAAATGAAAAGAGAATTCTTACCAAACACTGTGGCCTTTGTGCAGTGACATGGACATTAATACTGTCTTTGATTCGATAGCTGAAGAATAAACGTTACTATCGGTTTTCAGCGCTGAGTGCTGATGACCTGCAGAATTATGCACCTGCTGACTTCACTGAGTCACAAAGAATACGGGATGAGAGCAAGCACAAGATCTGACTGTATGGGTTCAGTGAAGAGGTGATGAAAGTGGAGTTTTTTTTTCAGCTCTGCTTGGTCCTACATGTGCTTTGCCACAACGGACAAAGCCTAACCCGAAGTCTGTATGATGGACGCACACCCACAACTGACCGACAGCAAGCATGTGCTACTACAGATGCTGACAGGGCGTGCCAAATTAAATATAGGCAGAAACCTCATTTACAGACTTTGCTGCTTCTGAGTCCGATTTACTGATGCTGGAACACTCAGCGAATCCAGATTGAAGCAACATGTGTAAATTATTATAAAGGAAGTTCCCTCCTCTTTTATTTCTCACTGTCATCTGAATGTAGCATTGTTATAAATCTCAAAGACATCAAAGTTTACACCTATTTTTCTTTCAGATAGAGTAACAGATAAGAGCCCCCAAAACAACATCTGAAGATCCATTGCTGACAAGCTGAAATAAAAGAGGCTGTGGAGTGCTCTAACCTTTTCCCCATGGCCTTCATTGGTTGTTAGGATGCCTTGAACATCATGTTTGATGAATCTTTTACAGTAACACACATCTTGACCAAGAGCACCCAAACTTTTGCATGCCAGTGCAAAAGGAGCTTATTCAGCAATTAAACTGCACCATTCTGTAAGAGGCCTCCCCATATGGCAATATGAATTTTTGGGTGGTTGTCCTGTTCTTTTGCAGCCAAAATAATTTTAGAAATGTTTAATCTCTTGAGCAAAGATGAATAAAAACTAAAAATGACTTTATTTGAATTATCTTTAACATAAGAAAAGTCTGAATTTGCTAAATGAGTCCAGCGCTGTCAACCAGTAAAAACCGTAGAACATCTGGATCACATGCACTACAGATCAGCTCACGAAAACAAAGGTCACTGCCTGTATAACTGTATATAGCTGTCTTATTTCTTTCTTTCTTTCTTTCTTTCTTTCTTTCTTTCTTTCTTTCTTTCTTTCTTTCTTTTTTTAACTTACAAAACATTTTGTAAGCAAAAGAAAAATGGTGTTGTACAACCTCTCAACTATCAATTTTACGTTTTATACCTTCCTGTGTTACCAAAGCAAATGCGTTGCCAATCGATCAGTGAGCCACTTATCAGTGGCTGTCACCTCTGTAAACAGAAAATGTGATATATGTCATCACTAATCTCTGTTCCAACTATTATGTCAGCTCCTGCAGAGACAATTGTGCAGTATTTACTGGAAACTGAACAAAATATTTAATGCATTTAAGAACTGAATACCAGTTCCATTTTGTCATTTGTCTGTGCTTATCTACATCTCTGTAATACTGGTATATGTATATACTCAAATATTAATTGACAGGCAGTGAAAAATTGGAGGTCAATCCTATTTAGAGAGGAAACACAGGGTGGTTTTGTTCGTGAATATAACAACTGTGTCTAAGAGTGTTCCGCTTTCCATAGCCAATGCAAATTTTACCGGCTTGTGTCATTACTCATGCACAGCTTGTCAAAGCAACTCTCTAACCACAGAGAAATTTAACATTTTGCTTGAACTATCTTTTCGTATGATCATGGAAATGGTAAGGCCCAAATTGACACACCTTCACCAAAAGCAAACCCTCTCATTTCTATGAGCAGAGCTGGATGACTTCAGGATTAGTCACTACGCATGTCTCATGGGAGTCGATGACCAAGATGCAGCAGAACAGACGACACTAGATTTTTGTATTGCGCAGTAAATCAATTTAAATAATGATGTGTCATTATGAGAGAAGGTGTGTTAGGAATAAATCTCTTTCACACTCGCATGAGTCAGAGACTTTTCACTGTATGTTTTACATTGTTCCATGTGAAAAGAGAAGAAGGAAGTCCCACACAGATATGCCTGTGTGTTTCTGTATGTCTTACATGGAAAGTGAAGTAAAAGAGGCATTTTGAAATATAGCATTCTCACTGGCATTTTTCTCTAAACCAACACATGCACTCTTCTGAAATCTAACCAAACAGTACAGATACAATTGCTTTATGGGAAGTTTGTATAAGGGGACTTATACAAACCGCAGACTTGGTTGTGAACAAATTCAGGATCCCCCTGCAAATATGAGGATTTCTGCCACATGGCTTATAACATTTACAACACAAAAGATGATATGAATATTATACCAATCTCAGTTCAAATTGATAGATTTGAACACATCTCAAAAATAGTCATTTTGTTGGCGTGTTTCTCTCCTATCCATTGTGTGTCAGGTGGTCGGTTCTGAGTTCATTTCTTCGGATGTAATGTCACAGATTTCAAACAGGACAGCGTGTACAGGACTCCAAACTGGGCCATGTTCTAAACCTCCACTGCTGAGTCGGCTCTATGGAGCTTTGGTCGGGATGATCTTTGAGCCTAGTGGTTTCAAAGGAATGTCTCTGTTGGTTCCTTTTTTGCAAAAAGAGTGCTTGGATGAGGCCATAAAAAGATTTTTTAAAACACAAACAGTGAATAGTTGCACCATAGTCAACATTCCCTGTGGTTCTAAAAATCCTGCCGACAGTTTCTGCCATAATACTCTGGTCCTCGTTGGCATGTTTCTTTAAAAGATTCAGGAATTGATGCCGTTTCTCCTCTGTGCCGCTCATTTGAAACTGCATTGCATCAATATTTCTATCTTTGAATCATCTTCTATATACTTTCCTCATTCTCTTCTTGGTTTTATCTGCATCACGCCCTATTATCATGTGTATAATTTCAATAATTCACAGGTAGTTACTTGCTTTTATCTTTTGCCAGGGTATTACTAAAGATGACTTCAACTGTTTCACCTGTTCCCAACACAACCGTCCCCTCAAACACAACTGCTGTCACCAAAAGCAAAGAGCAAATACTCATCCAAAGTAAGTACATGCGTGTGTGTTTGTGTGGGGGTGCATAATCGTGTTTGTTTTCAGTTAGAGGCAATAAAACACCCTCTGCTGTTTGTTGTGGACACCATCAGATATTAAGTGCCCGGATGAAAAAGAACGACACGATAAACCTGATGCGTCATTCTGGCTAATATACGATAGTGCGGGAGTGGCCTCTGTTCATGTTTTCGAACACAATTTCCATATTCTGTTTGCATTTACGTAATGCTATTACCAAGTGGCAATTGCTTAATAAAACAAAGAAAGTTGAACCAGAAGACACAAAGGGAATGTGTTAAAATGGCATATTTTTTACGAGAGAGATACAGTGAACTAAAAGAACAACCTTTTCATTCTGGTCATGGCTCATTCGCGCCCTTTCTTTGTCTCAGGCTCCGGAGCAATGATTGCTGTCATTGTAATAGGCATCATCATCATTCTTGCCATTCTACTCATCATCCTGAAGACGTACAACAGGTGAGGTGGCATTCCTGCAGACTAAATGTCATTGGACATAAAAAAAAGCTGTGGTATTTCTGTCCACTTCAAGTGGGATTATGAGACCGTTGAGGTTTTTCTTTCTTTCACCGGGCCCTTTCTGTAATAACAATGTGTAGGTAAGCAAAAACTGATCACCTGTGTCTGAGATCTTAGTCCTTGAAGGCTGTACATTTTTGTGACACAGTGACTACTCATAAGCCTCTGTAAAGGTTAAAACAATCATATCTAAGACACCCGAGGGAAATTCCCACGTATGACTGATTGGAATGTTCATAGAAAGGGTAAACATGAAATATGTTTTTAGGAATAATTCACCGTATAACCGAAAGCAACATTTGTTAAATGTTACCAAAATGCCAATAATTGCTCCTTTTTACAAACTCAGGCGCACGTATGCATCCAGAGTCCTGGGGGCCAGGAATGCCTCCAAACCTCGTCCGAAGCTGTCCCAATCCACCACTCAGAGCAACTTGCCTCTAAACGACGTGAGGGTCAGCTCGGTGTCCGGCAGCCTCATCAACTCGAGCCCAGCTTCAGAAATCGCCTTTCAGCTGCCCAGGGAGGAGCAAAGCAGCGTGGATCGCGTGGAGCAGTTCAGCACAAACAGTGAATCCACTGTGGTCACCATTCACAATCCTGTGAACACATAGCACACAGACCTGCACGGACTAATGCTGAGTCTCATAACAGACTTTGACTGACACATATTGTGCTGACTGAATGCTGTGGAAATCATTGGTGTCATAATTGCTTTCATCCTTTTGCTGTACAAAAATATACATTATGAACAAAATGGTACCAGTAACAGACACAGCGGATATTATGAGGTATACTGTATGGCAAACATGGAAACTTATTTTGTGGAACTTAAGTCAGTGTTCAGAGCAATCATGTTACAATAACATGTACTCTTAAAAGAAAGTGAGAACGAACACTATGATGGCTGATAAAATGTTAGTCCAAAGCAGTGATTCTCAAACGTTTCCTCTGTTTCACTATGTAAATTTCCCTGAGTTATCCAAGCCTTTCTTCAGTGCCAGCATGCCATCTTGCGTGTTCAAAACTTTGGTCCCCAGTGTGAACATTTCTGTATTAAAGGCAATAAAAATGTTATGAGCCAAAGCACAGTTATCATAAAAATCAAAGAAGACCTAAATAATATGACAGATTATGAAGAAGTTTTGTTTAGTATACCTGTATGCGTGAGGAATAGAGATTATTCTGATTCACTTTGGCCTGTAGTATTTTTTTTTATTATCATATGTTGGTTTAACTTGTGTATATTTCCATTTTAGAGATTAGTAAATTAAATCTTTCAATTTCGAGTGCATTTCTCTTTTACCCACATGAGGTAAAGAGTGCATAGAGATGTGATGGTAAAAAGCTTTCAGCATGACCTTCTATTGAAAATCCTTTTTAATTTGACACTTAAGTATTTTGCACTTTATATTCACTATTCCCTATTTCTGTTTCTTGTGGCTCTTTTAGAAAATGAGATGGAAATAAATGTATTATTTTTAAAAGTGGATGCCTTGTTTACTGACATAAACTAATTAACACATGACATAAATGGATGGAAAGAGAAGTAATAAGAAGACTGTGAAGTGAGTTACTGCGCCCTCTGCTGGTACCTGTTGAATCTTCAACCATTCATAGCTTTAAAGCTGCATTCAAGACAACAATAATTGGCGTGTAATCGTTGCAGTTTGGGAGTAAAATCAGAGTACAAGTAAAACAGCGTTCGCTTGATTAATAATGATGTCTGAACCTGCGTTTTGTGTAACTTTTGAAAGATAAAGATATGTTAAAGCTACAATAAAGGGGTAAAAAAGGCATACTGTTGACCACCGGAGAAGAGTCTTGAATGCAACTTTATATTGACTGTTTGAAAACGACAATGGTGACTGTAGGTGAGTGGTAACTCATCCTTGCGTGTATCTGTAAAGGTCAGCAGTGTTCAGGTTACTCGTGTATTTTAGTGTTGATATATTATCTCTTTCGTTTCTCATGACACATTAATCAGAAGCCGAATTAGCACAGTGCATGCTAAGGAAGTACAAGGGCTAGCGAGTGTTAGCCCTCCGTTTGATCCAGACGTAGTTTAGACACTGCTGAATATTATGAATGGTCATTTTTTAGCAAAATGTGTTGGGATTTAACGTAATTCTTGTTTGTAGTGGAGTTGTTGAGCCTCCTCCTGGTGTCAGTTTTGTGGGGATGCACCAACCCTTTCCTAAAGAAAGGCTCGGAAGGGATAGAAAATGTGTCAACAACCAGCAGAGTCGCGCAGCTACTGGCAGAGATCAAGTTTCTCTTCTTCAACATAAAGGTACATTTAGAGGGGGGTAATCTTTTAACCTTTTTGAAGTGACATTTTAGCCCTGCCGATGTTCCAACATTTTCTCCCTCTTTGCGTTTCTGTGTAGTACTTGGTCCCATTTCTTCTGAACCAGAGTGGCTCTTTGGTCTACTACTACACTCTGTCAACCACAGGTGAACATCACCATAGACACACTGGCATCTGTGACATCAAAAATGTACATTTTCAAATAATAATTTGCAATTTTCCAAGGAGAGAGATTTAGAACAACTCAAACATGAAGCCCGAAGATATTCTGAGTTACCTTTAAATACACAGAGAGAGCTGAATTAAAACGATAATGATCCATTGCGACTGCATTTTTCCATTTGCATTAATTTGTCATGGTCTCCCCCCGTGCATAATGAAGCCTAATGAGAATTCACACAATTTGGAGGCTGCAGACCCGAGCCCTTCACAATGACACAGTTGTGCAGAGATTTCGTACAGCTGTTTTATGCTATGACATTTTTTTATCTCATGGGAAAGTTGTCCTTAACTGGACCGGAAACAATAGACAGACCAAAAACGGCTAACCAGAAATAAGAAAAAGGTTGAAAAACAATAAGGAAGAAGGACGTGAGAAACAATGGACCCTTTAGATTATTTTTCTATGCAGCTTCAGTCTGTCACAAAGCAGCGCTTTGTCCTCTGAGGGAGCGTTTTGACTGCTGATATGGGCGTGTGCTGGTTATCTGAATGTACCTGCTATTATTGGCCAAAGAAATTGCAGAAAAAAAACAAACTCTCTTCTCATCCAGAGTTGTCTCTCGCTGTTCCTGTGGCCAACTCTCTCACCTTCCTTTGCACTCTGCTGACTGGCAAACTACTTGGAGAAGAGTTTGGTGGCAAACGTTAGTCACTTCTGTTTCTTTTAACAGCGCTATTGTTATATTTGAAGCACAAGCAAATTGTTCCCTTTTTGGACACAAATCATCACCCTCTCCTCTTTCTTTTAAAGCATCATGTCCTCAATTAACCTTCCTCTCTGCAGAAGCGGTCTTGGGAATGTTTCTCACCATGGCCGGCATCACTCTTTGTGTTGTAAGCTCCATCAATGACACTCAGAGAGAGAATACAGCCCAGCCGGTGCTCTAATGGAGGACGGGGTGAAAGGGAATTCCTCTGCATCGTCCGGGCGATGCTTCAGCGGGGAAGCAAAGAAGACCAGAGCTGGAGCTGCGGCAGAAGCGTAGAGGGCCATTTAGATTCAGACAGCAGCTCTCATGAGAGAAACAAACTCAGCTTGGGTTTCAAAAGACTTGTCTTGGAAGAAGAAGTTAAGGGGAAGTGGGTTCACGTGGAGTTCACTCCCAATTTTCGGCTGAATGTACGGCGCTCGCGTAGAAATCGGTGGCTGTTAACTTTTACTTTTGAATACTCTGCTGCCCTCCCTGCGCCAGGCATTTGCATAGATGCTATAAAAACAACACGTCAAGGCAGGAGTTTAAAATGGGCCAATTAGGCGTCAACGTCTGGTTTAACAGGAACAATTTATCACAGCTCCCCTCTGTCTACTGTAGCACGGGTTTGAATGAGAGCAGGACACAGGAGGACACAGGGGCTGACTGATTGTTCTTTACTCAGAGGATTCATTTTCGGCTCCTCCTGCCTTTAATCAGCTTTGAATCACTGACCTTTACACTTTAGGGGGAAGGGCTGATCCAGTGGAACAAAGAGCAAGACAGGCCTCTTACATTGTGCACATATATTTTTATATTGAACAGTTTCTGCTTGATACTTTCCACTGACATTGCTTTATGTTTATTCCTGTGTTGTACAAATAAATTGCTTCATGCTGAACTTTTGAGGCGTTCTTTAATTTGATTAAATTTGTCTAAAATCTGTCTATTTATGTACATAAATTGCAGCGTTGAATACCCACAGTATCCGAATGTTAAACACAGTGCAAAACATTATCATGAGCACCTGTGGGCAAACAATAACGAGTCAATTTCAAGAAGACATAATAGTTTAGGTGTTTGTTTGTTTTTTAACAGCGATTTAAAAAAAAAAAAAAAGAAAATAACACAATAAATGTAATTTGGCTCATTTCCACAGTTACATTTCTACCAGTTTGATCAAACATTCCCGTAGCTGCATGGTGGAAGCAGTTATGGCTCAGAAACTGTGGCCTCCTCCCGCTGATGGCTCTCTCCTGCTCTAACAGATGGAGCATCCTGTCAGTTCTCCTGTCACAGCAAAACATTACATCATCAATGTACACCAAAGACCATTCGGAAGCTATTTTTCTGGTGTCCGACAATAAAAAATGCTGCGGTTTACAAAGTGGAAAGCTGATCTTCCCTCACCTTTCCCTCTGACGGGGATGACGAGGGCCTCAGCTCTGAGGACATCTTCAGCTCAGCCTCCTGTTGAAATGAGAAATGCATACCCTGTCTGTTTCTATCTTTTATAGTCATTACTGGCAGCTTAATTTATTCATCGGGTGCTTTGTTGTGTGGGTGCATGTACCAGTATGTCAGCAGCTGGTTCCTGCTGGTGTTCACATGGTAGCGCCTATCATAGGATCAAAACAAAGAGCACTTACACACACGGCACATTGGAAATTAAATAAAAATACCCACTCACACACGTTTTTACCTGCTCTCCATTGTGCTTGTGTGGGTGTTCTTTATCGTTGTTTTGCTCAATCTTGATTTCTGCTTTCTTATTCAGAAAAAAAACAGAACGTTTTTCTATTTGTGTTTTTGTAATGCAGTTTACACACATTGTCTTTGGCAATCCATAGATAATTTCTTTACGTGCATGGAAAACAGTTTTATTGAAATGAATACACTCATCCTCATTTTACTGTCATTTTCAGAAAGGTCGTGATTGTTTTCAGAGAAATGTTTTTTGTTTGTTCATTAGACAACTCATCACTGACGGATGAATCATTCAAGCGTTAATAAGGCACTTAGTTTGTATGGCAGACCAGTGTCATGTTTATGCATCACAGAAAGCACAAAAATGTATCTGTTGGTTCTGCATTAGCAGAACCTGATGCAAAAGAGAAAATCACAGTCCTTTTATTGTATCCAAAAAAGCCTAAATAACCCAACAAAAAAATGCAGCAACTATGACATTCTTGAAGAGATAGTGGTAAAAGAAACTTTATATATATAGCACAAAAATTGCCTTTTGCACAGTGTTGCACATTATTGTGTGCATGTTTGACCATAATGTGCAGCACCTTATTACTAAGTTAGTGGCAGTATGTTGTCTCCCCCTCCTTCATTAAAATAAAAAGCACCCACCTTCTGTGTGCTGAGTAAACGATCCTCTGTGATGGTTATGTCCTCATCTTCCACTACCTCTGCAACTCTCTTTAGTTGGAGAATTTAGAACAGCATTTAGATATTATCCAGACACGTAGAGCATCTTTATTGGATCACACAAAACAACTGTGAATGATATTTTAGTATCAGACTATAATCCTGTGCTTAGCATTTTAACAATCAAAAAATCTAAACTAACCTGATCAACAGGAAGCTCTGTGGCTGTGTTCTCATCCTCTTGCACCTCCTCAGCTCCTTGTAGCTCCTCTCTCTTTTTCCTTCCCGCCCTTTTGAATGTCCCTTGTGGAATTGTGACTATAAATCAACATAAATTAAAATACACAGTGGTAAAATAAATTGTAAATTGTAATAACTCTAATATAAACTGTAAAGACGTCTCTCTAATTAAATATTTATTATATTTGAAACTTAACCAGGTCCATTGCTCAGTGCTGGTCTTGCTTGCGTTCGGTTCCTGTTGATTTTAACCGGCCTGGAAAAGAACGCAGGGGCCTCTTCAGCTCCCGCTCTCTTGCCCATCTGCTGTGACGCATGAGGAGCTGCATCTTCATCTCCAGTCGATTTCACCCTCCGATCATCGGACTGAAATTGATAACTTACCTCTGAATAGGGCTTTCATGTCATGCAGTATACAGCTGACAAAACGTGTAGAAAATGTGCGGCAAAATGATCACTGCTATATGGCATCAAGTTGCATGAACAGAAAATAAAACAGTTTTTTTGTTTTTGTTTTTTTTACTTCTGGGAAGTCTAGGAGAGCTGAATCACTGTACTGGTCTTGGGGACCACTTCCTGCTTCCTGCCTCTTCTAAGAGAAAAAACACACAAAAAAATCCTTGCTTTGTTTGATTTTGATTTTCACATAAAAAATTCAAATTCAAATTCCAGCTTGTGGAAGTCACTGATGAACTGTAAGCTGCCTAGGCATGGAAATGAGGTAAGCAACTGATGGTAAAGAGTGGAATATTTACTTCCTGTCTCCTGAGAATTCTTCTCTTCCCAGGATAATATCTAGAAAACATAACATCCTGCGTTACTAAAAAAGTGGGAGATTAGTGTTCGCTGTCACAGCTTCACAGTGAAAATCTGAGCAGCAGGAACCGAGGCACATAAACAGACATCTTCATACATTTATTGCATGACAATACCTTTCTGTGGCTTTTGAAATCAACAGCTCCACGTATGGAAGTTTCTTGAATCTCTCGGTTCCCACGGCAACGTAGCAGCGGCCGGTCTCCAGCTCTCCAGCTGAGGACACAGTTACCCCTTCCAAAGTGCACAACCTGAAAAGAGGTATGCACAGGATGTCCATCTCCCACTTATGCCCAGCGGACAGTGTGTGTGAGCTTCTGCCCGACAGTCTCCCTGACCTGCGCAAGGCTCCGGTTCGTAAGCTGACCTTCTCTGAGATGAGGCTCAGAATCTGCTCTAGGTCCTGTCGCATGCTCCGAGGAATGATGAACCGGAATGGTGGACACAGGAGATCTCCGTTGCGGAAAACACTGAACAGAAAAGGGTGGTGTGTGTTTAGAAAAGCCATGAATGAACCTCATGGCCAGATGGTTGAATATTTAGCTACTGCTCTTTTAGTATAAGATTTTTCACAGGTTAAGTGTCTTAAATTACACTTGAAACCAACATGAAGCCATCTCTTATAGCCAGTGAAAATATGATGGGTGTGTCTGACTCACTGTAAAATGCAAGGAACGGGTATAAACTTTCTCCATTTGGCTGAAACATTTGGCCTCTGGATGACTTTTGCCTGGAGGAGACAATCAGCAATCAACTGCAGAGCGTTATGGTGTCGTCATTTTCTCATCAAGACTTGTCAGATTCACATCCCTCCTGCCCCACACATCAATTACACGCCCGCTTATCAGAGCAAGCTCACTTGTCACAAATGTGTGGTTACTGGCTAATGCTATTCTGCTCACGCCAGCTCAAGTGCCGCAGCCATGGAAACTAATGTCGGTCCAAGAGCCCTCAGGTGGCCCATTCGCATGCCATGTCTGATCAGAAGCATCCTCTCAAAGCTCTTTATCATGACATCCCATTTAAATGCAATTCATATGCAATATAAGCTGCATACAAATCGGTCTGTCAGAACAAAAAAGACACTATTGTTTTAAGTAAAGTGGTACACATTTAATTAAATCACAGCAAATTTCAGCAGAGAAGGAATCTGTGAATTTAGGCCTCTGGCCTGCCTGGACATGCACATGGCCCAGATAAGAGACGTGTGGAAGCTTTGTTTCACCCGCAGGATCAAACTCACACGAACATGCTTCCAACATTGCACCACAGCAACCACAACACAGGCATGTAAGACTTTAAAACCCAAAGACTCTTAAAAAAGGAAGAAAAAGAATCTGCTTTCCAAATGGCAGACACCCAAGTCACACACATTTACCCTCCACTGTTCTACGCTTTTCACTAAACTCTAGAGGCTTAAGCCTAAGAACAAACTCTTTTAAAAACCAAAGCAATCAGTGCTGTCAGCTGGTGAAAATACAAAACTACAAAGCATGTTCTTGTCTGGATGAGAGGCTTGGTTTTTATATATGGTGTGTGCTTGTCTGTGTAAATTTCCTTGTAAATAATATTATCATCCAAATCACCACGTCCTGTTTGCTTTTTGGTTAACGGTCATATTTAATCCTGAGTATTAGGACTAAAATGGGACGGAGAAAATGTTCCTGATGATAGGATCAAATATAATCTTCAATTAATGGAGCTGACATGCCAGCAAAGGGCGTCGTGACATGACCTTCTGACAGCACTGTCATTTATTTTTTCTGAATTTCATTAGAACCAGTGAGGTCACTGATGAGGATGAGGCGTGTACAACCGACTGGAGTGTGGCAACTGGCAACTAAATAATGAGGTAAATTTGAGATTGATGAATACTGGAAAAGCTGCGTCCTATTTTTCATATTTGACACGGCAGCTGTTCCAGCAGATCACAGATTTGCCTGTTGGTGCATTCCTCTCAGTTAGAGTGGGATTAATGAATGATGGAATGTGTGAGAAATCACAAAGCCTACCTGGGTTTCTTCACGAGTGACAGGCTGCTTTTTTGCTCCCACGTTTAGGTAACTGTTCATAAAGATGATTCATAACTCAGATTATCATATTTAGACTTTGATTTTAGAGAATTCCCATTGATCGACACAGTACTTTTCTACTCACTCGAGTTTCTTGAACCTCTCAAAGCCAGCAGCAACATATTGAGCTCCTGTCTTAAGGTCCTGGAGGTCTGTGACTCTGTGGCCCTGTCGGGGTGTGTATAGAGTTCTGACAGCAAGAGGAGCCCCGATGCTCTGGGTCACTTCGTTCAGAAAGGCCTCCATAGTGACCACTTGACGCTGGTTGACCACAAACCTCCGCCCGGTGTAGAAGGGGTCTCCATTCCTATACACCACCACATTCTTCACAGGAGGCAGGTGTGACGTAGCTGCAGTACTGGCCGCCATGTCTGAGCCAGAGTCCACACACACGCACAAAAACTCTGAAAAAAAATAGTTTGAGGAGACATATAACTGCATCACACTCACACACCACACATCAATGCAAACATGTGCTCTCTGAGATGTTAGAAACCCTATCTAGTCTGGCACAAACCTTCAGGGGGATGAGGCTGGGGAACTTCAGGATACCCAAAGGTGAAAATCAGTCTCTTCTGTTGTGGTGTGTCTTGACTCCTACTCACCGTGCTCTGCTCCTTTCTGTCCCCCCCTCGCACGGACACCACTACGCTGACGGCAGTGAGTATTTCCTGGTTGCTATGGCAGCATGTCCAGCAATGACTGGCTCTATGGGCAAAACCATCGGTAGAAACCACAACAAAAGACAGACAGAGGAGGGGAGAATGGGTGGGTCTTTGTGCCGTAAGCTGAATCAATAAGATAAGGTTTGTGTTTTCTAAGTAACTGGAAATACTGATGAATCCAGGTTAAAAAAGAGAAACTTCAAGGACAACCATTTTCATATATACAAAGGCATGATCTTAGCAACATAGAATTAAACATTAAACTGCCTCTCTTTAGACAGTTGCACATCATTACTAAAGGACAACAGCAATTTAATACGACAAGTTAAAATCAGTACAACTAACTCCACCTGTGACAAGTGATGACTCAATTGAGCTTTTGACAAATATTATAATGTGCTTCAACATCCTAAATTGAACAAATTATTTCTCCAACAAAAAAACAAACATGGCGATGTGTAGAAAAATAGTTTATTTGTTTCCCAATAGAAAAACTTAAATTTAAACTCTATGCACACACATAAAATATTACATGATATTTACATTGTGAAAGTAATCCATTTATGCATACGTCATTCTCACACTGATGGTATTCGATTGACTGAACACAGTTCCATCATACGTCCAGATGAGATTTAGTTATTCTGTCAGGTGACAGTCAGTCTATCCTTTAGTGATAAGTACTGTGAAAGGAAAAAAAAGGTAGGGGAAATATATATTAAAACAATGTTTCTGTGCCACAGTTCCACTAGAATCAAACGTCAAAGTGATTCAATTATTTAAAGATCTTCAACATGATTAAATACAGGATAAAAAAACAACGGCATCCAGCGTTTTCCACATTAAGTTATGATGTGGGTGTAATAAGAATACTAGATGTGTTAGACATACTTTAAAGGATTCAAATTCAGTATACTAAAATACTACTTAAAAATATCTTTTCAGAGAGGAAAAAGGGTTGAATCCCATAGGATGTAAAAAAAATTGTTTTTAAAAATACAAAAACTTGCAATAAAGATATTGTACCTAGAATATAAACAATTGTAATAAGTGGTATCTGTAAATAGATCCTGCCAGCTAGTAGCAGGTGGTACCTTCTTCCTGCTGTCGATGGCCTGCTGCAGCCACAGCAGCTCCATGGTCAGCGTGTTTCTATGGAGATGCAGCGCCTCGGGGGTACAAGGCACCTCCTTTGCCAAGCAGTACTGCTGACCACCTGAATGAGGGGCGGCGAAACAGTTCTTAAGGGATGCTCCTGTAAATGTCAGTTTAACATATTTTGTTACAAAAATGCATTTAAGGGCACTAAATGGTTCTTTTTATTTTTTATGAATTGGAAACCAAGTAGCATTCCTGTTTGATACTTTGTGCTCATACATTGTTGTCATTTTCTGCTTTTCATGGTCATGTGATAGTTACACTTGCTTAAGTGAAGAAGATGAAGATCCTGCAAACTGAATACAGGACTATGTTTTGTGTGTAGCACTTACCTTTGTGAGAGTAACTTTTCGTATCTAGCTCCAAAGTGCTCCAGACGGAGGATGATCCCCCGATGCTTTCCATCAGACCTCCATCTGTATCTGCTTCTGTGGGCTGTCTCTGCTGCTCTCCATCTCCTTTACCAGGGCATTTGTGTAAACAGTCTCCAGAATCATCTCTCTCTGCTTTTTTAGTCTTTAACAGGGCAGAACGATCTCCTGAGTCATCTGAGCACTGCGGAGGACTGACATCCAGGCCTGAATCTGATTGCTTGTTAAAGGGACGAACACAGGGGGGGCCCTGTAAAGACATGAAGCACAGACATGAACAAAGACATCTTAGAGCACTCTGACCCCGGCAACTGTTACTTACAATGTCTGTGAAGCAAGGGATGGCTATGACTGCCTCAGTCCACCTTAAATCTGTCAGACTCCCGTCAATTTCCTTCACAATTTCCTCAAAGTCCTGACGAGCACGTCTGACCTCGCTCCTCAGCAGGTACCCGCGTGCACGTGCCTATCGAAGGCAAGGGAATAACAATAATAAGAACTCAACGTCTGGTACCTTAATGTGGCTGGTTACATCAATGCTAATACCCAGCCAAAGCTAGCTGTTGTTTACCATTAAGCAAAGTTGCTAAAGGCGCCTGCATACCTAAAAAATGACTAAATACCCCTCCATTAAGTCAAAGAACTTAATTAGAAAACATTCTCACCTGAAAACACGAGATTATCTTTTCACATTTACTTCTGTCCATTACTACGGTTACGTGACATCGCTTCTACGGAGAGCGGGAGTTGAACTCAAATTTTATTTACTTCCTGTTTTGAACTAAATAGATTAAAAGTATACCTTTGTGAAAAGTGCCTTTTCAAACGTTTTTAAGCATATCCGAATATTTTATCCTTTCATATTCACTTGTTTTGTGAATAATTTAAGAACATTTCAGAAATTTCACAGTGTATTTAACCGTTATTATCCATGGGGTGTTATATTTTGAAAAAGCAGTAGCGGAAGTAAGCTTGTGTTTGTGTTGTGTTGCAATGTTGCTGCTGGACACATGGCACTTTTTAATTAAAGCTTCGAGCCACAACTAGGAAAAATGAGTGGCAATTCAAATCAGAGAACTTTGTTCCAGACTTGGGGTGCCTCTGTGTCCCAAAACAAAGCTGCTCAACCGGTAAAAGATGCTAAAAAGACCGCTGGAGTACACAGACCAACTTCAAGCAACATCGCTCAGGTAGCTAAAACACATCCTCCTCGAAATGGTCTGGGGACAGACTTTGGTCAAGAAACCACGAATTCTTCAAGTGGCCTGGTAAGGACGGAGGACTTCATACTAGTGGACGAAGACGACGACGATGACTTGATGGTGGTCGCCGTTTATGAAGCAGAAAGGGGGCTGCAACTTGATAATGCTAACGTCTCTGAAAATGACAGCCATGTGAAGGGAGAGAACTCAGTCCTTTCTCCTACCCCATCAAGTGGGAAGACGTATCCAGACTTACCTGGGTTTGACAGCTCCTCAGCTAAAGTGTGGATCTATCCCACTAATTATCCTATTAGGGAGTATCAGTTGAAGATCTCGGAGGTTGCCCTGTTTCAGAACACACTTGTGTGTCTACCCACCGGTCTGGGGAAAACCTTCATAGCATCTGTGGTCATGTACAACTTCTACCGGTGGTATCCATCAGGGAAGATTGTGTTCATGGCGCCAACCAAACCTCTCGTGGCCCAACAGATAGAGGCCTGCTATAACGTGATGGGAATCCCTCAGGCGCACATGGCCGAGCTGACAGGTAACAAAACCATCACACAAAATCAGTTTGGCTCATGGACCTTGATGAAGCCCATATTAATGAAGCTGCGTTTACTGATTCTTAGGCAGCACAGCAGCAAAGCAGAGACAGGAGGTGTGGAGGTGCAAGCGTGTCTTCTTCCTCACCCCTCAGGTCATGGTGAACGACCTGTCCAGAGACACCTGCCCAGCCAAGCAGATCAAGTGTGTGGTGATCGATGAGGCTCACAAGGCCTTGGGCAACCATGCCTACTGCCAGGTACACCAAGCTGACCCAAATGAGTTCATGTTTCCCAGCCTTTGCTTGTGCCACACAATGTTATACTGTAATACTTAGATTCACCCCGGTTAAACCATTTCATGATAATGCTCATTTTCTGCTGTCATACAGAGTTTTGCATATTAACGTACTTTATCAAATATTTTAACAATGCAAATGTATAAGTGACGACAGAAAAAATAGCACCTGTTTCTATCCTCAGGTGATCAGGCAGCTTTGTAGCCAGACTCTGGAGTTCCGCATCCTGGCTCTCAGTGCCACCCCGGGAGGAGACGCCAAAGTGAGACCTGAGTTTACCTCAGTATGAGCAAATACGACCAGAAGAAAAAACGTCCACTCAACAAGTCTCTCTCCCTTTCTGTTGTGCTTGCAGTCGGTACAGTCTGTGATTTCCAATTTGCTCATCTCCCATATCGAGCTGCGTTCAGAGGAGAGTCCAGACATCAAGGCTCATTCGCACCAACGAAGTGTGGAGAAAGTTGTGGTTCCTCTTGGTGAGGCCCTCTCTGCTGAGCAGGCACGCTACCTGCAGGTAGGCACTTCCAGTGATATGCTACATACCCCATTTCCTCCATTAGGTCTGATTACTGATTTCCTGAATGAGATTAAGCTGTGGTAGATTTCTGATTGACTTGAATTATAAAACCTTTCATAAGCCCTCTAAGAGATATAAATTAATAATCAAAGACTGGGAAGTGGAGTATTTTCCTTCTATTTTCCAGCCTCCTGAATTAATCTCTATTTTTCTTTGCTGAAATCTGAAAGGTTACTTTTATACTTAAACTCTATCACTGTGCTTGGTTCATTTATTCTCTGGACATATGTTTAGTGCTTTGCTGCCACCTTGTGGCATTATTAGCCTGCCTCTGTTATACAAATCTGCTAAGATGTAGTTCTCCTCTCAGCATCACATCTTTTTCCTGGCTGATTAGTTCTTTCTGGGTCAGTTGATATCAAAAGGATTGATTTGTCTTGAAAGCATCATCCTGCCACACTTGGTGGTCGAGCTTTTAGTGTTGTTAGACTGAAAGTTTGAGCATTATTAGCGAGCCCTACCTGCTGTCTCCCTGTCACGGGTCAGCTCACCGTCTGTGTGCACTGTTGTGTAAATGTGCAGCTCCAATTCTTTTGTTTCAGCCGGATGCACAGGTGGAACGTGACACCTGTATTTGAGGGTTTTCACTTAATTTGCTCCAGCTTTGTGAGGACTTCCGTTTCTTAATTTCAAGCCGCTCCAATTCTCTTTTTATACCAGTAACTATAGTATCTCCCTTTTCTCTTTTTTCTCTTACTTTCTAACTCTCATCATTATTACCCCTGATTGGAGGATGTTTGCAAATTGCCTGTTCACATCCATCTCTCTTAGAAAAAATGAGGGAACACTGTTAACTGTAACATGAGCATTAAAGCAGTCATGCAGGCAGAATTAATCCCTTTTTATTGCAAATCAGAAAAATGAACCAGTCATGCAGACAGAGGGTTTTCAGTCTTTTGGATTTTGACCAATTTAGTTCCATCGCTGCACATATTCATCTCTGTTACCCCTGAAGTAGCTTAATTTTAAAGAAACTGCATTGTGGTTTTTATTAAGCATTGGATGGAAGCTTTACAGACAGAGGGTGTATTGTACGTGAACATCTAGGCCACTGTGGTGGAGCTGTGCTGGGTAATTGGTCACAGGGTTTACACTTTTAATGCTGAGGTGGAAAGTTTTTTTTGGTGTATTGAGTTGTTTGAAAACACTTTTCACTCCCGGACTTTGACGATATTATCCATAATGTTAACTTATGTTTTTAATGTAAAGCTGGCAAAGCTTCAATTACAGTTGTTCTACACAGCGAGTTGCACCTTGGTCTGTCTCCCTGTGTTGGTGTCCCTGTTGTGAGGGCTTATTGTGTTACTATGCTCCAGTAACTCGGCACCAGCTCCTGTTGTGAGGTAGATTATGTTATACATTTCCAAACGGGGTCGGGTGTGTTGTCTTGGTTCTATCCCATAAAAGGAAGGTGTAGTGTTTGGGGAGTTTTCTGTATAGAGAATGGGTTCTGGAAACAGACGGCAGAGCCTCATTTCTGCTGTCACGTTGAACATAAAGGTGAAATGCTTCCTTCATTTTTCATTTGCTCCGTGGTGTGTTTGTGGTTCTATGGCCAAAATGTGTAGTGTAAATGGGTCCAGGGAAACGCGATTCAGGCTCATTTCAAAAGACAGGAGACAAGTACATTTTTATTGAACAAAGAAAACCACAGTAGCATTTGTTTGTTGCACTTGAATTTTCACAGTACATCACACTTTTGCAAAATACTAAAATTTACAAAAAAGAAAAGAAGAAGGAGGGGGAAACAAAGTAATTGCCAGGCTTTTAAAGGGAAAACCAACCTAAGAGTTCTGGCTTTGCAAGCGTTTACACGCTTCAAAGCGACTATTGTTTAATTTAAAATATATTCTTTGGACTTGGATGTTGTTTTGTCATCCAACTGCTTTAAATTATGAGTTGACAATCTCCCAACTCAATAAAACATTAGGAAAATATCTTGAAAAAATTTGAGGACTTTCTTTGACTTGGTGGTGAATTTTCTTATCATTAATTTCCACACATTAAAGAAGTGTCTCAGAGACCCTCCTGTCCTGGTAAACATCTTCACACAGTGATGATTTTACCTTGTTAACTTCCAGTTATATTTCACTGGCTAACCCAGCAGTGCGTATGGGGAAAATCCCAACAGCGCTGTCAACTCCAGGCGTAGCTGGCATCGCCACCTTGTTTTGGATGGATTGCAATCATACATTTATGTTCAAAGTATATTTAAACAATCACACATCCTGTCTGAGTTACTAAATTCTTCATCTGCGATGATAAAACTAACAACATTAGAAAAAAAAAGAGATTTAAACGCGACAACCACTGTCGATGTTCTCTGTGCACTATTTATTTTTTTAGGTCTGCATTGTCCCTACTCAGCAGCAGTCGTGTTTGCAGTACATTAGTGAATGCTAACTAACACTGACACAGAGTAGCAAGTAGAAAAAGCATGACATAGAGGTACACTGGTAAATACTGTGTGAACAAGTGTTGAAACATGAGGAATGCATTACTTTGCACCACTCTGTAGAGCATTTCTAACATCTACTGTACTGTTTGATTGTCTTTCAGCAGTGTAATCAGTGATTTGTAATCAGCATTTGGTTTGTAGAAGTGCGATGCATCGTAGCTTTACATTCATTTGCAAGTACATGAACGTAACGTGTTCATAGATGCTTGTTTCCTAAATTAGCATCACCTGTTGTGCTGCACCTATCTATGTTCTAGGCCACTACCTCTGGTGTGGGTACTGAGAACTGGACTGTAAATCGTCCTGTATACATCCTTTCCTTGCCCTACATCCCCAGCAACTAAAAACACCCACTGACTGGATTGGGCTGGCGGCCCAGAAACTGGCGTCTTGATTATTGGTCTTTGCACTTCCTGTTGACAGAAAATATGCACCACGATGGGTATAGCCTGAAGTTTCAACCTGCAGCAAATCTTGAAAAAGAACTCCAGAGATAAATTACGAGTGGAGCCAAACCGAGCTGAATTCAGAATGATGGACCTCATGTGAGGAGACATTACGGCTGTGCGACAAACAAACCGAAGCACAGGAAAGCTGCATGTCCACTGAGAGTTTGTTTCCACCTGCTCGGACAGCCTGACAACGTGTTCACAGAGTGCGAACCGTCAAAACTACCTCAGTGTTTTAACGAGAGAGCACCGTGTTCAATAAGGGTTTCTATCCATATCAGAGCAGTGGGTGAAAACAGTGCTCCCCCACAGCATCTACTCTGTGTTCATGAGACTATGGCGGCAGTGGAAAGGTTCTCTTTTTTTCTAGAGGGTTAAAATTAAATGCAGATCCGTTCAAAATGAGCATGGAGGAAAGTCACAATAAAAGTCACAACAAGAAGGGTGGAGCTTCTTTTTTGTCTTTTCTACTTCTGTTAAAAATGAAAACTCGTGGAGTGTGCTGGGCTGGTGGTCGTTTCAGGTAGAGAAGTGGACTGAAGATGAAGTTGCACCTGAGGCTGTGGCTGAGCTGGGGCAGTGTTTAGAGTTTGTGAGGCTCAAAAGTCCGTGGCAGGGTGCTGCGCTGCTGTCAGCGTCGCTCCAGGAACCAGATCTCATTCTGACGGTTGCTGTGAGCTGGGTTGGTATAGCCGGCCACGATGAACGAGTCGTTGACACACACACCTGGAGACTCTAGCAGCTCGGCCATGGTGTTGATCTGGGTCATGATGGTCACTTCGTTGGTTGGACCAGTAAAGGGCCTGGAAGACAAAGGAAGTGAGTAACTATCGGGCCACAATTTTTTAAAGGAGGGAAAGTATGAATTCTGTTGGTTGCCACTGCACACATGTACTGTTGGATAGGAAGTTCTGACCTTGTGTAGACGGTGGTGGCAGGCCACACCTCTAAGACAATCTCATTGTCGGTAGGTTGTGGAGGCTGGGCCTGATGCTCAGCAGGGAGGTAGTACGCCACAGTGACATCATGGGAGATCAGGGAATGGTTTTCATCTGTGCGTACCACTGTCACAATGGGTAGAGTCATGCCAAGGTAGTCACCTAGAAGAAGAAAATACCAACATTTAATGAGATGAAGAACAAGGCACAGACTAAAAAAAACCTGGAGCCGCTCCTCTGTTTTGGACTCACCTACGGAGTTCTGCTGACAGATGTATCTCATTATCCTCATAAAACCATAGCAGATGCTCTGTTCATACGTTTCCTCACGCATGGTTATACAGGCCCAGTGGCCCTTTTCATATTGGCGTTTCTCATACAGCAGCTCCCCACACTGAAAAGGGAAACACACATATGTAACCCACAGCAGAAGAGGGACTGGAGTGCCAACTGAAGACTCCGCAGGAGAAAAAAAACTCAAGCCAGAAGTAATTTAGTTGTTATTTTGCAGGTTAAGTTGAACAAAGGTAGAATGCCAGAGCAAGGCGATGTTGGATCCACTTGCATTTATCCTGATGTAAGGATAAGATGCAGGAGAAATAAACCATTGTATTTGTAACATTACTCTTCCTTGGGATACTTTTATGACATTGATTTGTACTGTGTCCCCTGCGCGTTAGGGAGATGACCAACTGAGGTTGGCATTATGCTGATGTGCTTCCATTTTACACTAAAAGTGCTCTAAGAATAGGTTGCTACCACTGTCCTTTGTCTAACTGGAGTCTCAAGCCAAGTTCTAATGGACTAATTAACTCAAGTTAAACCAATTAGCTCTTATTATTTATATGGCCCCCAAAGGAGTTCAGCTTGGATGACCCGATCACTGTGCCGGAAATAAATAGCTGACCCATACGTACACAGGGGATTTTCTACATGACGGTGGATCAATTGTGACACTGTTCATGCTCTATTACTCATGTAAAAAGGCTTTATTTATTCATTTATTTATACCGTTTCTGCTCAATATATCAATAAGTCAAATCCTTGAAACATTTGACCTGTAATGTACACATATTGTCCATCTTGACTATTTTAATGTAAGCTCTATCCTGTTGAACACACAGGTTGCCAGACTTCAAAGAATGGGCAGCAAGTCTTTCATTTTCAGCCTTTCATTTTCAGTCCTTCAGACTCGGTAACAAATTTTCTATGTTTTGCCTTTTTACGTAGAGCCTGGAAATGTATTAAAAAAGACCAGGTTAAACAATCTGAGGGTGAAGAGATTGGATCTGACTTATACCTTCTCCTTGCGTGCGAGGAGTGTAAAAGGGACGTGTTCTCTGTGGCTGCGTCCTTGGTTGTTGCTGCTTAGCTGTTGAATGGGCTCCGCCATATCTGTCAAACAGACAAACGATGGTTGCAATGTTTGAACCAGTCTAAAATGATACTATGTGTTCAGTTAAAAAATCTTTATTAGATGGATTGTTTTAGGCTTGTACGTTTTAAGAAATTTGAATGAATCCTACAAGAAGGATTTTTTCACAATTCCCTTAAGCAAAGACATGATATTCCCCTCTTCCTTTTCACACGTCAGCTTTGCCCATCTCTGTATAACACCAACCTTTTTGAAGCAAAAGATTTAAAACTGTCAATTGACATGAGTGCTAAAACCATAATAGAATTATTTAAACCAAAGAGCTCCACAGGGGCAGTTCATCCCCAAACATCCTATGATGCCAGATTAAACATTGGCATGATGTTTAGTTGTTTAGCTATCAGGCACAGGGCACCCGTGGTGAACCCATCCCAGTCAGTCCCATAGAGGAGAACTGGGTCAGAGGGATGTTTTATATTTATTTGATCAATCATTTGACAAACAAAGCTGTGGGCTGCCATTGAGACAGACAGAGAGGATGCTACTTTTATCCAAGGATCAACGCATCAGCCCCAACTACTGAATGTTATCCACAAATATGTGAATAGGCTGCATCTGCACGCCACTGATCATGTGCGTTTCTGAGCGTTTTTATCAATGCAGAGCTTTTTCAAGCAGTTTCACTGCGACTCCTGGTCCGGGAAACCCAGATTCACAATTTTTCCTCTCAGAATTTTTCATAAAACCATAAGTATTCTTTCTTTAAAATCCCTTTCTTGTATGTTTTTAACCAGCATCACATTTTGCTCAAACACCAAGTCTTTGTATATTTTTGTGGGTTTTTTCACATTCAGCAGCACAACACACTCCACACACAGTTTTCACACCGCTGCTCCATTTAAACTTACACACGTTCATGTTAAAAATAATTTGATTTTCTTTACTTCCAGAAGATAGATCTTCAAACGTTTTAGGAAAAACAGTGCTGTGTGTGTGCTAGTATTTGCATGTAATGTTTTCCTGTACAAAGTTAGTATTTGTTCATCAGGTGTTTGCCCAAGTGAAGTTAAAAAAAAGGAAACAATAAAAGTGCACAGAGCACTAAAAGTGGCCTGAATCTTTCAAACAATAAATTATGTCTTATTTACAACCTCCAAGACCTTCAAACATCCACGTGAGTTGTTGCTGTGACCTAATTTCACCAAGGAGTGACTAACAATGACCAACTTTGTCTCTGGCATACAAATTGCCAGTAAAATCAATTCACACACAAAAATTTGCAAAATATAGCAGAAGGCTTGAGGTGTGCTCTTTCAGCCGAAAATGTGAGGGGAGGGAATGCAAGACAGCGGATGTCTGGAGGCAGCACGTAATGCAGGAATTCTGTGGTGGAAATGGCTGTATTTTCGTCTCAACACAGTGAGAACAGCAGATGGGCCTCCTCGTTGTGTTGATGAGTCCTACAAACACATATGTGCTCCCTGACACACGGCCGCCAAAAGCTCCTAAATATTTCCTCGCGTGATATTGCGTTTTCTCATCTGCTGATGCTTGTAAGCTCTTACCACACATTCCATTCTAATAACACCGACACCTCCGATATCTTTGCACAGCTTGTGGTGAAAAGCAGGGGATTTTGTGAGAGAATCAGAGGCAGCAGAAAATGGCATTCGCACAACCTCAGAAAATTACTTGCTCCATCCTTACATGATCACATTCGGGTTTTTATTCAGGTATTATCTGGACAATATAAGCTGCACACTCTCGGATGTGATACACAAACGTGTGATTTCACATGCCTTCATCCTACGTGATGGCCAGAAAACACCAAGTCTTCAGTGCAAATGTAAAAAGAGGTTATGTTAAAGTTTATGGCAGAGCTTTGCCATCTGACTCCGTTCCAATAAGAGCAAAGGGGTTTACTGTGGCCTTGGCCTGTGTCCTTAGTGACAGTGTGGCGTGGCCACAACCTCAGTGCCAGCACCCACAAGGTGGTAGCTAATCCCCTCTGAGACAGAAAGTCTCAGCAAGTGATTTTGTTTTTAAGTCCTCAATTAGTGTCGTGGGTCTAAGGGCAGAGGGACGAGGATGTGCCAGTCTCACAGTTACTGGATCCTGAGTGGGCTGCCTCCATGCTTCTACAGACGTAACAAACAAGCAACAGGTGGCAACATGTAGAGGCTTCAAGTGAACCTGGATTATTGCTTCCATGTTAGACTGACACAGAGGCTGAGTATCATGTGGGTATAGCTAGCAGGGCGTTTCTAAGTCACCCCCCTTATTCTTTCAACAATAGCAATTGAAGGTAAAGGTTACTAAATATTGCTCCAGTTTTATGGTCAGATTGACAAAAGGACTGGATTGTTTGTATTGTAGCTGCATTGTTGTGCATTGTTGCTGCCCTAAAAACACATAAGTGTAGCTTCAATAGCAACCTGCGTCTACAGAAAAAACATATAGGCTTTTCACTTTCCAACCTCAACGAGCCAATCTGTCTTACTCATAAATAGATCAGGCGATATTTACATTGTCTTTCAACTGTGTCACCAACTTGAACAGATTTGTCATTTATCTTAAAGTTAAGAAGCTCCCATCATAAATATCCCTTTAAATGAAGCCGAACACAGTAAAGTTCTGGTTTACTGGGATGCTGTAGGACACTAAATTTTGTAAAGTAAATTTGATGTAATCAAAATGTGAGATCAGAAAATGAGATAAACTGCTATCTGAAGAGGAGTGGCACATGATGGTGTGCAGTACGTTTTTAGAAAATATGTCTGCATAGGCAAATTATTTAGTTAGAATTATGAGCAGGCCTGTAACATGTTGCACGGCAGCATTGCGTTTGAGTACAGGAATATGCTAAACAAACTAAGTGAGCAGACCTGTTGGACTGGTTGCCGCCTGTCATCCTGAAAGTAAATTACATCTCTTAAGAAATGCAGTAGGCTAGAAGAGACACTAGAGGGTTTGCTAATGTATGAAAAAAATTGATCAACAAGGTGTGTTTTGAAAACTAAACCATGAATTAAAATGGGGAAAGTTTGGGTTATTTCATCATATCCATTGTTCTGCCCTGTTTATCCAAGATCTGTGATTAGCTGGGATTTGGAAGGCACAGAGATCAAGACCACTATTGTTTTCTCCTGGCGAGCATAGCATCTGGCTGAAATCTAACACAAACAAGTAGTAATTAACGTTGAACTTACAGTAAAAATTCTAACAAAATTTGCAGCTTTTATCATGTCAGATGCTCTCAGTGAGATGAGTGAATGAAACCTTTATGTACCACAGCTAAATATTTGCAATATTTAGAGGCTAAAACAAAGCCCTGTAATACAAAACATGTAATACAAAGATATTATACAGAAAAGCGAGTGTTCAGACTCAAAGGTTGTAATTCAGCCTATGAACATTTCTCACCACATTCCAGAAACCTGCCATTAAATCATGCACACAAATACAACCAGCTTTATCACAGAAGGGAATGTTTTCATCTTTCTGTCCATTTGGTCATGTGATTAGGTAAACAAAGCATTAAGATCCCATTACTCCTCTTGTTGCTTTTCATTATAACAGTGCTGTTTCCGTGACCTAAAATTTACTGATATAGTTGTTTCCCATAGGAAACGAAAACATCATCTTGTGACTCTATAGTTTGCCTGACACCATATAACAATTTCCTAATCGATTGTTATTATTAATCTCATGCTCATCTTCAAAAACAGCCCTTAAGTGATACTTAAAAGTCCTATGGCCATAAAGTAGACTCAAAACTGTGCAATAAAACAATACCTTGGTGGTGTATAACAAACTATGAGGATAGGCGATCAATAAATATATTTTATTTTAATTGTTTAGTTTTTGCATTTACTGTTTAATTAATGAGTTATAGCACATGGTTGCCTGAAGCTTAGGGACTGTCCTGGCTGGAACTAGATGGTGGATGTGCCTTTTTAGAAACTAGGTCAGTGTACATAGTGGGAAGCCATGAGAAAGTTGAGTACCCTCACTTTTGTGGAACAATCCGTCTGTTTTTTTTTCCTTTCTTTAACTTGTCTGTACACTTCACGTGAAAGTTTATTCTCAAAAGAAGACGGTTAAACAAGTGTAAAGACTCTGAAGTTAACAATTGACGAGCCAAATAAACACTTTAGTTGTCGCGATATCTATGCTTTCCGTATTTATTTATTTTTTATCCACCGTTTACATTTTTACCTTGAGAAACTTCCACTTGGTGTCCCCTTGCTACCTCCTGCCAGTAATGTAGCAGTCGGTCGGAATTTTCGTCTTCCTCCATGGTTTCTCCTTCCTCTTCGAGACTGCCATTGCCCGAGTCTGATAGCTGGTCCTCGGAGAAAGACTCCAGGTCCTCCAGTGTGATCATCCCGTGTCGGTCGATGCCGCTGCCGTCGCCACCACCGCCGCCGCCGCCTCCACTCATCTGGCAGCCGCCTCGGTCCATTTCCCTTGCTGACACTAGGAAATGCCTTTCGACGAAAAGGGTCTGGATATGGTTGGCCTTAACTGCAAAAGACGAAACAAACTGACGAGTCGTTGCTGAATTGACGTTTCGTCCAAGTTCCAGTCTTCTTTTCGTACCGCGGTGTTCAGCTTGTCCGGATTAGGACAGCCACTATTTTTTTTTTTTTTTTTTGGTCTACAAACCAGGCACTGCTAACCTCTGCCCGACGCCAACAGCCATACTTGGGCTTACTGTCTCATATCTGACTTAAACGAGCCATGGTCGCGAGCTGGACACTTTTATATTGTCCGAAAACTAAGAAACCGTGAACGTCTCCCTCGCCCGTGCAGAGCCGCGTGACGCTGCGGAGCTGAAGGTGAATGCGTTGTTTATGAGGGCGGGCCGTGACGACACGTGACGCTGCGGGCCCCATGTTCCCGCCTCCTCGCGCTGGCCGACATAATAAATAACCGAAAGCCCCCTAACCTCGTCCAACAGGGGGTTGCGACGGCCTAAGTTTGCTACGTTGACAAAGTGTTTATTTGTCATGCGAGTGTCAAGAAAACCGTTTCCAAATTTGTCCCTTCCCCATATGTTCTTAATTTAATTGCCACGAGCAATTTGCCCGTTAGTATAGTACTTATGGAAATTAAAAACTCAACCCTTTCAAAATAAGATGTTTCAAATTGTTCACATTTTTTTTAACGCTATTTCTTATCACCGATATTTTTCAAGTGCTTGAAAATGTTTGAAAAAATAAGACGAAAAACAAACTTGAACTCGATCGCTAGGGGACAGCCGAGGCAGGATTTCTTCTGATCAGTGTCGCTCAACTGCCAGCCACCATGCTGTACCCTTCAGCCTGCACGTAGAGAGGACATTATATAATCCACTATAGTGCTCACACACACACACACGCACACACACACACACACTGTCAACACACTACAGGGTGTGGAACTTCACGTCCCCCTCCCTGGCTGTATCCACTACTACCGAGTTTCTATGTAATTACTTTCTAGTGTATTCATCATGAAGGGACACGGCCAATCCTGGAAAGCTCGGCAACAGCCTTGCAGCAACAGTGCCCTGATTTGGTTTCCCATTTAGGAGTTTGACATGAAAAGTGAGAGTTGTGCTTAGTGTAGGCGCTGCAATAGACAGGCTCATTCAGTCATTCCTGTTGGCATTTCGCTCAACGCCCCTTAGCCAATCAGCGACTTGGACACACTGAGCATGCTCAGAGAGGCTTCCGTTACCATTTCTTACCTGTCCTTTTCTGCTTGTTTTCAGTAAAAAAAAGAAAAAAAAGTTTAAAAAAAATAAGAAGCTTTACTGCTTTTTTAAAATTTCTTACTAAACCACTAATATAAAGTGCATGACAGCAAGTCTGTTTGAGTATAAGTCATTGTGGAAAATAAGTTGAACAAAGCAAAACAATGCTCTCTAATTACAGTAGTATTTTGCAGTTTTTTCTTTATATTTCCATCCTAATAGTTTCCAGAGTTTTGGAAAACACATAGGTGTGAAGGATTAATTAATAGCATAGTTTTAACAATGTATATAATAATATTTGTACTTAAGAATGAGTAACTTCTGTAATTAATGGTGTTAATAATGATATGGGATGTGTTTGTATTTCCAAAATATGTACATTGTGGGTTATGTATAAAAAAAAAAAATCTTTTTCATAGTACTTGTGGACAAAGGCTCTGAGTGAGTGCAAGTACACATGGTCTTTTAAAGGTATCTTGAAATGTTTGAATCAAAAGGAAGAAAATATGACAACTTTTCTAAAACTGTGAGAAAAAGGATCACTCAGTTTCCTCTCTGCACATTTAGTTGTTTCTCTTTACATTCCAGCCAGGAAAACACAGTGACCTCACTAATCTCAGTCTGTGTAATCTCATAATCTGAACCTGACCGCTGTGTACAGATTTCAACATTGAGCTCCACTTTTCTGTCCACCGACTTCGATAGAACAAGGAAAGGGGGCCTTAGCATTTCCACTCTCAGAGAGGGTAGAATTATTCCAGTTTATTCTCAGACCACTGAAAATTGACAGATTGCAGATGAAAATGTACATCTATGGTGAATAAGTGATGAGGAGGCAGGGGTTTATGTGCTAGCAGACATATATATGTCACAAAAATACAGAAAATTTGCTTGAGGGATTTTTTATTTTTCAAACTTCACTGACTGTCATCAGTGTCGGCTATACCTATTTTTTTACACTCTTGGTGCTTTACCAGCTCTGTGTTACTGGGAAGCACAAGCCTAACCAGATGGCCTGTCCTCCTTACAGTCATAACAGATCATTTACTAAAAGCTGTTTATGTTTTCTTAAAGGTCACTGGTATTAAGGGTTATTTAACCCTGTGTCTTTTTGTCTTCTTAAGCCACTTGAAGCTCAAATGAACATTTTATCTATGTTTGCACTTGTAAGGGGGCCATTTCTTTGTTTTCCAATGGTCCCCTGAATTTCAACCTCTTTTGGTTGGTGTGATAATTGCTGAGGTTGTTATAGGTTTGTTTGTAGAGACTGGCAGATTACAGAATACATGCAGTTCCTTTTTCCACTGACTCAGGAGCATGAAATAGTGGCTGCCGATCTTCTTTTAAAAAGATAATTTCTTTCTATTGAAAATGTGCAAATTATGTTACCCCGCAATCTTCCTCAATTTTGTTTTGTTGATTGTGACGTTTGAATACCTGGAAGCCAGTAAATGGCCTGTTACGGAACAGTTTTTCTCCAATGGGAAACCCACTTCTTGTTTTGGGTTGGTCTTTTGTTGTGTTCAGTTTATGGAGCAGCAGTTCCACACTCACAAAAATTGAAATTATTATCGCCCAACCTCTCATCATCTGCTGTTGTAAAGCTGAAAAGAGCATTTCCTTTTCTTCTCCCCATTATTTGGAAACGAGGACAGGGTAAAGGTCCAGCGCAGGTTAGTTCCATTAGGAAAGAACACTTTCATTAGTCTGCACAAGTCTTACTAAAAGGGGCGACTGTTGTTCACCTTAAAGTGGCTGAAAACGCTTTGTGCAGGACACTTTTTCTCCGCCTTGACCAGTAAATGTTCATGACCTTTCTTGCCAGGTGCTGGAGAAATTCATGTCCCGTCTCGTTCAGAACCGGGTGATGGCCCACAAGGACCTTCGGACTCTCAGCAAATACCAGCTCATCCTCGCAAGGGACCAGTTCCGGAAGAATCCTCCACCACACCTCAAGGCATGGACTTTTTTGGAAATATTAAACAAGACGTACAGCTTCTTATTATGCGTGTCACTGGCTTCTATGGAATTCAGAACCTCGAAAGTCATAATTTGTAATTGAATATAACGGTCTAGGGCTTAACAAAAGTTGGGCAATGTCCCATCTCAGATAGATGGTTACGCAAACCATATATACATCCTACTGGTAAACAGACAAACCAAGCAACAGCATCCTTCTCCACAGTCAGTGCTTCTTAATTTGGTCAAGACTGCATTCCGAGCCAGTTGTATTTCTCTCTGTTTGGCCACTAGATTCCCAATATTCAGTTTTTCTTTTTAACAGTACCCTTTAGTGAACATTATGATGATAGAACTTTACCACAATCATAGCTGGTGTTGAATTAACCTCATAGACTCGCATGCTGTCATGTTCTCTGCAGGGTCCACAGCAGGGTATGCTGGAAGGCGACTTTGCCCTTTGCATCAGCCTGTACCATGGCTACGAGTTGCTTATGCAGATGGGCCTCAGATCCCTCTTCTTTTACTTCCAGGGAATCATGGATGGATCCAGAGGTTGGTGTCCTTATCTTGGGGTTTTAACACGAATTTATTACCCTTTATCCATCGAGGGGCTATGTTAAATGAGTATTTCTTCTGCTCATGTTTGTATTTACATGCTGTAGCCTTCCATAGACCAGATTAGCTCCCCTGAATGTTTGTGTTCTCTGCAGTTTATACTGGTCGGATGCTTGCAGAAGCATGGGTCTGTTGTGATCATGGTTTGCTTTGTTTGTCTCAGACATGTCCAGGGCCAAGAACGAGCTGCAGAGGACACCGATGTTCATGGCTCTTTACCATGACATGAAGACAAAGTTTGCAAAGCCAGCCACTGGTATGTTATTTAATTCTCAACCATGTCACACAGATATGAGTCGCACACAGAATTTACCTTGAAGCATTTTTTTCTTTGTCGTGTCTTTATTTTTTTTAACGAAAAATGCAGTGCAAATATTATCTCTTTACATCAATCGATCAAGAAATGCTTTTATGCCATGACTATTTCCAGGTCCAGATGAGCCATTCATTTACAGCCACCCCAAACTGGAGAGACTGGAGGAGGTGGTGTTGCAACATTTCAGAGTGTGGGCAGAGAGCTCGGCAGACAATAATGGTGATTTTTCTTATTATAGCAGCACTATGGTGTGACTCATACATGGAATGATTGTTCTAGCTGAAAGCTGAAATGTATCAGTCTCTTCTAACTACAACAGAGGACGCAATCAAACATTACCCCATAGTGTTTAATTTAATGCTTACATCAACAAACATTATTGGAATTTTATTATGCAACGATATTGGCTTCTAAAAAAACCTGACGCCTCAGGCTCCATGAGGTGTTTGAAACTTTTATGGATTTGCGAAGCTCAGTTCAGTACTTGATCGAAAACTTTAAAACAGGAATAATCGTTTTTACTTTTAAATATTTTAGTGCGAATTAGAGAACAACGCATTCCAGCTCCTGAATTCAAATGCCTGCCGATCATCGGTGTGTTGTGGGAATTCAGCTCAGGGTTTCTGAAGGAATTTTTAATCAACCAGTTTCTCCCCTGTCTCATTAATGTCCCCATTAAGGACCTCAAGGAGAAAACACACGTGTGATGATTTTTTCCTCATTTCGGGAGAGTGTGCAGGAGATCGCTGCCATGTTGAACCGCCACTCGCCTCTGATCAGGGTCATGACTTTTATGGGCCAAGCCTCAGCTGGGAAGGGGGTGAAAGGCTTCACCCAAAAGGAACAACTAGAGGTGAAACGTCTTCTTCTTTTTGTATCAAACATGTTTCAACTCATTTTTAATCATTCTTACATGTTTTTTAAACGGATGGTATTTTAGATTAATATTGTCTTCCATGCTTGCCAAGCTGGAATCAATAATAATGAAAGTTGTGGAGTGGATAATATGTATTTAAAGGCTTTTAGTGATGCAAAGATAGAAAATGCTCAAGAGTCTAAGATGTGTCTTCTAAGGGAAGCTTGTTCAGCCCCATTTTGAAGTCCTTTCTCTCTGTCTTCCACGTGCACCGCAGGTGGTTCAGAGGTTTCGGCAGGGAGGCTTCAACACGCTGGTCTCGACGTGTGTGGGGGAAGAAGGGCTGGATATCGGAGAGGTGGACCTCATTGTGTGCTTTGATGCCCAGAAGAACCCAATCCGCCTCGTGCAGCGTATGGGACGCACTGGACGCAAGCGACAGGGACGCATTGTTGTCATTTTGGCTGAAGGAAAAGAGGAGAGGGTGTGTCTTCACCCTTACCCTGCATGCACTTAACACAGCTCATGCCAAACCACACGCAGCTCCAGAAAAATACCTAGTACCAAAGATTTTTGCCCTTGTTTTCCACAGACCTATAATCAAAGCCAGAGCAACAAGCGCAGTGTGTACAAGTCCATCACTGGCAACAACAGCAGCTTCCTCATGTACCCCAATAGTCCCCGCATGCTGCCGGATGGTGTCAACCCCACACTCCATAAGATGCACATCACCTGTGGCCAGTTTGACCACGGAGAGGGCAGCCGGAGGTCTGTCAGGGGTCGGAGGTCGCACTCTGAGGGACGTGCTTCACTCATCCATCCTCAGAACCTGAGTGAGTGACAAGGCAGTAGTAGAATTCTGTCGTGATAATGTTAACATGGTGTTCTGAGTCAGTGTGTGTGTGTTTACTGTTGCAGTTCAGCAGGGTTGCACAAAATCGGATGGCTTCCTGAGCAGTGCAGAATATTCTGTGTGGGCATCCACTATGAAGCTGGAAGAGCATGAAACTCATCCAACATTTAAGAACTCACACTTTGTGTCGATTCCCCACCAAGAAGAACACAGGGTTCAGGAGAAGAATCCCAAAAACAGACCACAAAGCAGAGAGCTCTCTTTGTGGGAATGGAGACACTGGCAGCACAAAGCACTTCCCTTCCATGCTGTCGATCATTCTCTCCGCTGCAACCATTTTATTAAAGTGATGGAGCTCATAGACGGCATGAAAGAGGAAAATGAGGTAAGCAAAGGAAAAAGAAGTATGTAAATGTTTATTTTGTTTTGTGACCTTATTGAAAAAGGATCCCTGGTTCTCACAGTGCTGCTTTCCTTGTGGAAAATCTTTGCAGCATTCAAATGAGTTTTTTGCTCCTTAACCTTTTAAAAACATTTTCCACTTTAACTTTACCACACCAATTTGGTGAATTTTTCTATCCGCCCTTTACTCGTTGTTTTTACAGGACAGGCACAACACCACAGAGGGTGACCACTTTTTCAAGGCTCTGCGCACCAAGAGTGGTCAGGCTGGTGAGAAAACGGTTTCATAAAGTGATTCCAAACATCTTGCATAAATCCAGCATGGTTTCATAATAGAAAAACAGTAGAGTGCATTTACCCGAAGGAAAACCAAAATTTCTAGACGCACCAGGCTGAGGGGAGTCAGCTGAGTTGCTTGTGAACATACAACTGTGGTTTGTCTGGCTTCTCTAAATTTGTAGTTTTGACGTAGAACACAAATTCCTTGCATGATAAAGAGGCTCCATCAAGGCATTAGGTCAAGAAAATCATCAACAGTGTTTCCACACTGGGATCTTCTCCCATCTTAACTCAAGTTTAAGAAAAAAGAAATCGGAATATCTGATTTAAGGAAAAAGAGAAAGATAAAAAAACATTAAAGATGCTTTATTGGTCATAACTTTGAACTCTTCTGTGAACTTGAATATATCAAGGCAGGGGCATATGCTTCTGATTGCTCATCCTACTGATAGTATATCAGTGAGCTTACACTAAAACTACTTAGTTGAATAAATTAAACTTACAAGTTCTATTTTTTCCAATTTTTTTGTTTTGTTCGGGGAGTGTTGGCTGCTTGATACGTGATTCTAGCTGCTAGTTGGTAGTGAACTCACTGACCTGGTAGCTTGATCAGTTTCATAGAAAGGCTATCAGATCTGTTAGTCACATAACAGTTTTCATAATGTTTAATGCAGACAGTATCTGAAGCAGTCTCAGCAACAGTCTCAAACGACAGACTGTTTTTTAAATTTGATTTAATAATCAGTATCGGTCATGTAATGTAACAACACAGTTATTCAATTGCCGTCCTCCTGACCTTGCCTACATGTATCCAGAATCCTCCCAATATGTTCCTTATCACCATGTTTTCATATAAAAGAAAATAATGCTATAGTCTTCCTCTTCTCAACATCTGCCTTTTCATAAGCCTACCATAGATAAAGGCTCCTGAACCACTCTAAAAACTTAAAATTGGGTCAGAGATTATGATAAAGTGGGCTCTTATTACCTTGTTTTTCCATCGCTGAGGCTGCTCATCGTACGCAGGATGGAGAAAATGATCCCACCTGTATAAACAGAGGGGGATCAATGCATGAATAGCAGTTGATGTCTCAAAAAATACGACTGATGAATTTAGGTCATGAATAAAAAAATTAATAAAACCAAGCAATACAACTTTAATTCATTCATGCATTTCACTCTTGTGAGAAAGTGATCGAATTTAGTCTTAAATGGGAAAAAACTAACAAAATGAATAAATCCTGTTCCCGTTAAGGCCCGAAACAATAGATAAAACGGGTTCAGCGCTTGGCAGTACAGAGATGACATGAACACAACAATCACCAGACTTTATTTAAAAGGATAATAAGTATTTTATACTAAAATACTTTTTTATCTATGCTGGCTCATGGCTTTGTAATATAAAGCAAAATGGTTTCAAACAATGTTTTGAATTGTGATCTCTCAGCCTCCAGGCGCTCCAGGGCAGTTTCAGGTCTGGAAATGTCCATTAAAGGTTGGCGCTCTTCAGAAACACATACACACAATTATTTTGAGTCACTAGTGTTGCTTTAAATGGAATTTGGATGCATGTGCAAAGATGTTTTATTTACATAAAGTGGGTGCTTTAGATTGAGGAAAATAACCCTAAATGCACAAAACAAATACCCTGAACTAGTTAATAAATTAAATGGCAAATTCCTGGAGGGATCTGGAGCTGCTCCAAAGCCTGATCTGACTCACAAAATTGACTTAACACCTATTTTCCAATAAGCAGACTGTTTGAGAAGGAAATAAAACCTCCATGAAAACAGAGTTGGTGCAGAATTTATTCAACTTTTTCACCAAAAGTCAGTTTTAGAAACAGAAACAAAAGCAAACAACACATCGTTTTTCTCTGATGACGCATATTTTAACAGCTGTCTATAAAGCATACCGCTAATCCAATAATATGTTCTTGCTTTTTTCTTAAATTAGAACTTATGAGCAGATTTACAACTGTTTTCGTAGAATTTGCTCTTCCCATACAACATCTACACTAAAGTGCGCACAAACGTGTCCATCTTTCAGTGCATTAGCAGCCTCTCCCTCTGTGTTTGGCTTTTCTAATTCTGCGATGGAACCTCCTGACCTTTCACTTTTTCTGATCTCCCCCTCAGACATCAGAGGCAGAACAAAAATGACATCTCCAAAGAATTGAAACAAATAAAGATCCCAACATCGGTTTCCTTTTAACTCCGTGCCTCACCGTGCTCTTTTAAACCCCATGCCAACCCAGATAACTTTATACCCATTTTTTTCCACTTTTTTTAATCGCACACTTTTCAGCGATGAAGCGCGGGGCAAGCACCCAGGCCTTCTTGCCCGTGATTATGTAACGTTTCTCTGAACCGTTACATAAAGCCAGGAAACTGGAAGTAGGTCAGGCTGGGATGACCTAGATGAATAGTGGCCCGGACTGAAAACTGTGGAGGGAAGATGACAAAAAAAACAAACAACAACAAATAATAACATATGGAGGGACAACATTCTAATAGTTCATAAGAACTGAGATGTTGTCCTAACAAAACGAGTTCTCATTTCCACAAAGCCGATATTCCATGTGGCTGTGTTTGAATTAGCTTGTGTTAACGTGTCATCGTGTCAATATTTTTGCGTGCCACGTATCTGCCAGCCATCAAATTAGTTTCCAGATGCTTTATTTTATATCTGTGAATTGTTGTCCCGGGGCCAAAAAAAGCTAAAAGTCTGTTTGTTTGCTGCCAACGCTATATCTGGGATTTAGGCCCCCCAGGCAGGGTTTAGCAACCTTTAAAGTTGTGCAGTTGTTCGTCAGACATAAAAATAGTTCTTTAAAAAAGAGACTCCAGCAATTTTGGCAAACAAGTTCACGCTGGACGATTTATACATGTGATGCATTCTTTGTGTGTTCTCATGTGCATCAAATTCATATGATTGTAGCTGTGCAATGAGTTAATTACCAGAGAGGAGTTTCCACTTTGCTGCTTTCTTTGTCCTGCAGACTGAACTGTGTGACCGTGCTCTCCTTTGCAGCTCTCCCTCTTCTAATCATCACGCCTTTTTTGATCTGCGATATCTTTAGATCTACAGGCATAATCTGATCATTTATTAATTGTGCGGTTAATCCGATTTGAATACAATTCTGTCAGAAATTCAGTTTCCCCATACATGGGTTACCCTCTTTCTGGCTTGGTCTTAGAGCAACCCATGGGTCCAATCAATATACTGGAGGATTACAGAGTGCTTCCGCTCCATAGTAGATGGATCTAAGGAGGACCAGGGCATTGAATCTGGTACACAAAAGCCTATTAAAGCATCCTAATTAGTCAAATCAATGGAACAGAGAAGAAACAAAGGTTAAATCTGATTATAAACAACAATACTCCTGTCCTGGCTGACCTCCCCCTGATGGGTCCCTGTGCGGCCCACCTGATCTGGTCCTGGTCCTTATCTGCTCTGAAGCTCTGGTGGTTTGGACTTAAGTCCTGATACTCACTTGTATTCTTCATTACTTATTATTTTTGCCATCCTTGGAAGTACCTCTCAACATTTGGCCTTCAGTAAAAACAGCAAAGTACAAAAATGTTAATAACAGATTGCAACGACTGCAAGCAGCTCAGTGGATGGCGGCCAGCTTGTTTGTCTAGTTAAAGGATTAAAGGAGGGAGGATAATAAACAATAAACGTTACAAACATACATGTCTTAGTCTGAAAAAGAACATCTTGCAGATTTGTGTAGTTATTAACTGCATTTTGATTGTTAAAGAGACAGCAGTTTTTCTTGAACACATAGATTAGTGAGAACAAATTCGAGTGGCAATGGATCTTACAAATCAGAGGAGTTTGTTTCACTAATGTGGCATTGTAGACAATAAAAAGAAACCTTGTTCTAAATCTAGACTGTGGAACAGCGAGCATGTGCCCCTCTAAGTATGGGCTTAGTAAGTCAAAAATAGTGTTCAGAATCAATCCATTTAATGCCTTGTAAGTGATTAAAACTTTTCAACTGTATTATGGAGTAATTGGGGTAATGTGTTCTCCTATAGTTCAGAGCCTTGTGCGGGTATTTTGGTCTAGTGCCTTTTTTGGGCTGCGCTGAAAATAAACAGTTAAGTAACCAAAACAGAAATAATGGAAAGCTTGAGTAACTTTCACTTTCCAGTTGGTCACGCACAGAAAATAGATGGATTTTACACCTGTGAAGATGCACTTGCTTTTTTAGTGTGATGTTTTTTTGTTGTTTTGTGCTCATTGAGCTTCTTCCTCCTGCTGGTTGCCTGTTCCATGACACGATGTGATCTTGACAGGGTGCCACTTTAGAAGAATCACTTCCAGGCCACATGTCTGCCCATATGACAGATGTTAGATGATCACAACGTGAAGTTAAATCAGATTCTCGCTTATCCTGTCCCTGATTCAGATGTCTCTTTGTTGAACACTTCCTAATTCAGTTGTGAACATGAACATGAACCCCTGCTGAGGGATCATACATAACTTCCTGTGTGTGTGTGTGTGTGTGTGTGTGTGTGTGTGTGTGTGTGTGTGTGTGTGTGTGTGGGTGCGTCTTCTTGTTCAGGGGGAATGTCGCTATGAAGAGGAACTTCTTCCATACATCCACAAAGAGTACACGGAGAAAATCCGACTGACGAAACAGAAGGCCACAAAGACCCATGCCAAAAGCACCAACAGCAAACCTAAACCGTCTACCTCCTCTTGGACTGAGCTGGAAAATATGGAAGTGGGTCTAGAAGAGGAGAATCCCTGGACAGCGGGGTTAGATTTGGCATGGACCAAACAAAAACCCGTTCCTGAAGACAACGCTGAGGTGCCATGTGACACCATGGCAGATAACTCTAGACGTGTAGACAGCAGTGACAATGAAGACTGTGCCATTGTTAATGTCTCAAATGCAGATTATGCATGTGCAGATCCTCCCAATCCTGATGACATATCAGAGGCTAATGCTAACAGTGACGAGGACCTTGAAGTCGAGGCAATGTTCTACCTCCCCAAGTGGGAACGGACACCGCAGCCCCTGCTTGACAAAGCAGGGAAAAGTGAGAATCTGAAAGCCATCCTCTCCAATGTGGCTGAACTTCTCTCTCGCTCTCCACCTCCACTGGCTGACATTTTGGAGGTGGAACCTGCCGCACATTTACCTGCTGCTTTTTCTCCTCCGCATCATCAGCCATTTGTGGTCAGCTTTAATTTGAGTATAGAGGATGATGATGAAGACACGTCCGGTGGAGCTGGCAGTCCAGCCCCAGGCCCCGAGGCAGCACAACCTTCAACGAAAACAGAAGTCGGTACCAGCGAGCAGCCCGTCGGTACGGCTGCCAGCAGTCCTAGCTGGGATGAAGTTTTTGAGGACAATGATGATGATATCAGAGATGACAACGTGGAGACGAATTATGCCAGGTACAACTACTCCAACTACGAAGGAAACGGCGAAATAAAAAGCAACGAGGGCCTCGCTAGCAAAGAAAAAGACGTCAGCTGTAAAAGGAGGGATGAGTCTTTTCCTCAGCTGATAAATGATGGCAATGAAGAAGTCAGAGGTTCTCAGGACAGCATAGATCTGTTTGAAGACGACGAAGCCTTCCTTCAGATGACGATTCCGGACATCGCCACTCCCGAGGACAATGTCCCATCCAATACGTTCCCCGACGCTAAAGACACTGATAAGTACTCTGAAGAGTTAGCTCTGCCTGCTAACAACCCCACCCCGACAAACCCAAGCAGCACTGCACAGCCAGTCCACTGCACACGGGGGCTCAACGCAGTGTGCATGAAAGAGGTCCAAACCGAGCACAGAACTCATGCTCCAAATCCAAGAAGGGAGGACCAGGAGAGCCACAATATAACTGAGACCAAACTAAACTTGCATACGGTGGTGCAAAATGAACTCATCACGGATCATTCAAAGAAAGTTGCACCTCATTTCAATGTCTTTGACGTATCCGAGCAATTTGACACCAGCACCGACTTGTTTCCTGTCAATTTTGACCTCGGTTATTCACTGGAAGACTCTGACGATGAGACGGAAGCGGGTGCTGTCCCAGAACCCGGTGCACCGGCTGACCCTTACCCCTCGACTCCTTACAACAGACTGAACACTGAATCCAAGCTGTCCACTCCAGGGATTCCATCAGAGAGCGGGATACGGAAATGCAGGGTACTACTGTCTCCCATCACATCCACAGGAGTGAGGCGAACGCTCCTGCCTGGTCACGCCAGGCCTGCGTCCTCCAGCTGGAAGCGGAGACGACCAGAAAGTGGCAGTTCACTGCGGGAATCCGTTCATGTGGTGGACTCCCCTCCTCATCCCGGTGTGTTAAAAAGAATTATTATCATTTTTATGTCGGGGTTTCGGATCCTTAACATAGAATAGAATTTTTCCCTTTCTTTTGTTCTTTTGAAATGTTATTTATCTCTGTGCCTCCTCTTTTATCAGAGTGTAGCAGTAACAGTGAAGACGAGGTTGTTTTCCACAAAAGAAGACATCAAAACAAAGTTAACCCCCTGTCATCCCCAGAAATGGTGAGCAATTTTCAGTTCTGCGTCTTTTAAATGTCAAATGTTCATGATGACATTTTGAAAGTGAGCGGATTGATAGAATCGGAGGATTAAACATGTTTAAAAATAGCCTTTCTTTTCTACGTAGATTTTATAACAAAAATGTTGAACTTAAAGCTCAGTTGAAGCGTTACACAACACAAAATAGATAAAGATCATGTGTTCGTGAGCAAAAAAAAACAGCCAAGTCAAAAGATATCTGATTCAGTCGGACCTTTCTTCCTCTGTCATGTACAGTGCCTGCAGTTGTCATAGCAACCACTGTGCAGCAGTGAGGAAGCAGATTTACCTTCTTAGATGCATTAAGAAAATATGCCATGATTAAAAAAAACTAATCTAAACAAAAAAAAAACACACAAAAATACCCACTGTTGTGTATATACCCGTGTTTTGTTTCGAAACGGCTTTCTTATATTATCTGTTCTCCGGTCCAGGCTAAGATGGCCAGTGATGTGGACTCCCCAGTGGTAACGAAAAGGAAACGCACAAATGCTCTGAACACGGTGAGATTCTGCACTGATGCACACCCAGCTGCTCAGACTTCGCAACATGCTGCATGATCAAAATACTTTTTTATTCACTCACACGCAACAATAACATTATTAACCTGCCCGGTTTTGCATGTTTTTTATTTCACTGTGCCAGTCTGACGAAAGTCAAGAAGAAGCTGTTTCTGATGAGGATTTCCAGAATGAGTCCATGATCACGCGCAGAACCACAGCACCATACGCTAAGAGGAAAAGAGCCAAGCAGGCTAAACACAAGGTCTGTACAGCAGCAGATTCATCGTGCACGGTGCCCTAATGTCACCCTCCATCATTTCACCTACTCTGCATCCCATATTCACGTACACTTTGAAAAAAGGACATTTTCAACGGCCCATTTTCAGAATACTACATGTCCAAAAGGCCGCCACTTCCTGGACGAGGAGGCGCAGGTGTCAGATGATGAAAATGGAGCGGGCCTTTCATCTGATGAAGAGGACGGAGAAGACCAAAACCGGTCTCTCGACGGCTTTGTGGTTGACAACACGCACCTCTCGCAGGGACTGAATGGTAGCTTGCTCGATGTTCGGTGGACTTTTCAAGTCTATTTACCTCGGTCAGAGTATTTCGGGGACACAGCAGGCAGAGGGTGTCATGCTGTGACATTTACCTTTTGTGTCGCTGTCTGTGTTTCTCTAAATCAGACTCGGAGATGCAGGGGATCTACCTGAAGTCGGTGAGGAGCCCTGCTGTCCAGGGCAAATTCAAAATGTCATACCGAAACCATCACAACATGGACATTTTTTCACAGGTAGGAGCTTTTTGAAAAACATCTCACTTTTAATCTTTCATGCACATGACATGTAGTTCTTTCCAGCTTACTCTTATTATTTACAACCAGGTGCCTGAGATGGACGAGACGTATGCAGAGGACAGCTTTGTGGTCGGGAGCGATGTGGAGGAGCTGGAGAGCAATGAGGAAGAAGAGGCAGAAGATGTCGAACTAATCCCCGAGGCCTCTTTTGTGGATGGGAGGAGGCAGTACGCCACCAGGCGGCGTGTTTTCCTCCACAAAGCCAGAGCAGGCGACGGGACCAAGGCCGGAGTCAGGCCTCCACCAGAGCAGAGAGCGGGAGGGAAAAAAAAACGCACTCGGATCATACACATGAATGGCTCCAGCGAGGAGGAGACAGAAGATGCAAGCACAGAGGGGAGTGGCATCCCCTTGCGGCCGAACTCGGCACAACCGGACCCCAGTAAGCAGAGGGCCTTGTTTCCGGCTTCGGTGAGCATAGCATCGAAGGTGTCACTGTTGAGTAAAGCAGAGAGGAGCTCAGTGAGTGCAGAGCAACAAGCAGAGAGGTAAAGAAACCCTCAGATGTTAGGACACAACCAATCACCTAGCAACCATCTGAGCCCTATTTTCTTCCTCCTGCAGGTGTCGCCAGAGGCTTGAAAACCAACATCTCCTCTCTGAAGAGCTCGACTTTGCTGAGGCAGAGCAGCCCTTTCCCTCCAAGAAACCATCCCAGGTGGGACTCTGATTCTCCCCTTAAAAACAAATCAGTGCCGCTTTGAAATGACTATCCTGACATTCTTTCCCTTTCCTAAGCCGGTTTCGGGCACCTCCTCGGGGCCCCACCAGTCCGCCTCCCGGGATCGGACAGCCGGGGGGTCCCGCCCGGCTCCCGGGTCTGTGTGCATTCTGGCGGACAGCCGGTGCATCAGTAACGGCGTGGAGCTGATGAGCTGCCTCCGCCAGCGCCACGCCGCCACCGTCCACGTCTGCTCGCTGGACGGCAGCTACTTCATCGTCAGCAACCGCATGGCCGTGGAGAGGCACAGCCAGTCGGAGCTGGCGGCCTTGCAGAACCGGAAGCGGCTGGCCGACAGAGTCAACAGCCTGCAGGAGCTGTTTGAGCGAGTGTGTCTCATAGTGGAGAAAGACCGAACCAAGCCTGGTATTCTATTTTCACTCGTGCTTTTAAAATGAGGGATGACGAGAGGTACTCTAGCAGTCATTTTGATTGTTTTGCAAAATATCAAACCGTTGTCCTAAGAGTCAGCGTAAAGGCAAGTGGACGTTTCACCTCAGCTCAAAAGACTCCTTCAGTTCTAAACTGCCCGGGAAGGTTTACAGGAGACCCGCTCCTCTATTTTCTATTCAGAAAGCATGTTTTCTGTCCCCTCTCCTTAAGATAGAGGTGAAATTCTGAGTCCTGGCCTGAAGTGCTGGCTCTTTGGTTTCAGTCTCTCCTGTGTACTGGTCCTCACCCTCCCAAATAAGCAGGTTTGAGCTGAAGAGGCATTTTGGATGGGAAAAGAACTCCCATTGCCTTCACTCAGGTTCTCAGGATCACTGTGACCTGCATGACTGTGAATCCACACCGACATCAGACTGTTGGTTAAAGAACGTTTTAATGTTTTTGACCCTTCGAGGCTTGGACAGTCGATCTGATCTGAGCGTTTTCTGCTGTTGTTGAAGGCGAGGCCACGCGGCCGTTTCAGCGCACGCGTCTCTACGACAGCACCTTGGCAGCGCTGGTGCGTTTGGGGGTCCGCCTGCTGTGGAGCGACGGCGCCGAGGAGAGCGCCGGCTTGCTGGCGGATCTGGCCGGGCTGGAACAGCGCAAGGGTCAGGGCATCGCCGTGCCCCTGGAGGTCAAAGGGCAGCACAGCCAGCAGGCCCTGCAGCTGTACCTGAGCCTCCCCTCAGTCAGCTACGTCCACGCCCTAAACCTGAGCCACAACTTCAGCTCAATCTCTCAGATGATTGACAGGTAAGATTGAGGAGCTGTAATTTATTTTCGTAAATCCTTTGAACCTTCTCAGAGCTGTGTTTCGCACCCGCAGCCCGATTGAAGCCATTCAGAAAGCGGGCTGCATGAGTCGACCCAGAGCGGAGGAGATCTACCGCTTCCTGCGCTACTCCTGCGACTCCTTCCTCATGGACACATCAAAGACAGGAAAAACCAGCTAGCCCCCCCCCCCCTGCCTGAGGAAACACTGTAAGGAAAGCACAAGCTGAGAACAGATCATCCCTAAGGTTTTTTGTCCCGCGCACCTTTTTGTAATACCTGCCTCTATCTCTGTACGCTGCTTCAGCAGAAACAGAAACCCACTCGTTGCTATGTGACTGCACTTTGATACTGAACCTCAGGGAGTGAACAACCTCAGGATTTTTGTTCCTCCATCTTTTGCACAAAAGCTGAACCTCTCAAGTTATGCTGCATGAAGCTTTTGGGTTGGGTTTATGCAGTATTTTTTGGCTGGCTGCGTAGCACCGACTGTGATAGCCAGAGCTGTCAATCACTAACGTAAATAACTTATTAGTAAAATTATGTTATGTATGTTATTATGTAATCTTTTTTCACATCTGCAAGTGAAACCTCTCATTTCTTTTATGATCTAACACACTTTTGCACACAATGGTCAAACTGTCCCCCCCTGTCTTGATGGAGTAAAAACTGATACCCACCCACAACCTCTAGAGGGCATCCCTCTTTCTTTCTTTTCGGTCCTTGTTGAATGTACTTTCCCCTTTATTTATTCTCTATCTATCCCTTTGAGGCAACGAGGAGTGAAAACTTGTTCCTCTTATATTTAAGAAAAAAGCCACAAAAAACTGACTTTCAAAAACAATCATCTTTTATTTTAGCAGTCTCTACATGTAGATGTGCTACTTTAGTTCAAAGTATCAACAAGTACATAGGAAAAGCAACGATATACATTTAAAGCAAATAATTTTTTTAAACAAAAAAGGAATACAGATTAATCCATCACTCACCAGACATGAAGAAAAAAAACGGAGAGAAAAACACAAGGTTACAATAACAGTAAATCTCTAGACTACAGATTTCAGAATGAAAGAGAATTTGGAAAAAAAAGAACATCATTATGTCTTTGGACAACACTCACTCGCTGTAGTCTGACCTGTAGTCCCAGGTTAACCCTTTATCTGGATGAGCAGCCATCATGTTGTGCACAGGCTACATACAGAGATGGAAGTGGAAAGCCACTTGTGCTTTTGAATTTTTTCGATTTAAAACCAAAAAATGAAAAATAAAAACAATTCAATGTAGAAAAATTCAAATGTCCTTGATTTTGTGAAGCATAATGCAGCTAATGGCACAAATGACCTCTTCAAAGCATACAAAGGCTACAGGTGGTTGTGGAATCAGCAGTTGTGTTTCAATTCCAGAAACAATTACCATATTTGACTCTGGGCAGACTAAAGTTTTTCACAGGACTACTGTGATGTGGAACTCTGATTGACAATGTGGAGCCTGTTAAACATTGTGCACCACGAGTAAAGAAGACAGGAAGCAGGTCTAAAACACATTTTTGGATTTTAAAAATCCCACTTTTAACAAGCCAATGCGTTTCCTCAGCATTGTAAAAAACCTTGCATCAGTAGGAAAAACTAAATATAAAGTCACTGGATGTAAAGTCGGTCAAATGCATGTGTGGTTAATATAGCATAAGGTGCTTTCTTTTGATACAGTATGACAGCCACAACACTGCCTCAAATTTTACTTTAGTATGTGCTCAATATTTTACACAAATAACAGGATTCGGTAGTCGATTAAAACTTTAGACAGCAGCAGTAGTTTGGATCAAAATTGCAGCGACTTTTCATAGAAAAGTTGCGAATACATTCACAGTTAAACACAGTTAAATGTTCATTTACGTGGGCTATCTTTGGAACCCTCATCACTATGTGCCGAGTTGGAACAGAAGTGAATGGATGGGTTTCCAGCCAAAACGGATCTTTAATTTTCGTAGACTGGCTGGGGCAAAATAGACCATGATTGTGATTCAAACTTGCCCAACTTTTGTAAAAAAAAAAAAAAAAAAACTAACACACGAATGACTTGTGACCTGAACACAGCATCAAAGACAAAATGTTTCTTTGAATCCACATATAAGTGAAATATATAACTGTTAAGTTTCCTAAATTAAAAAAAAAAAGAAAGCTCAATATATTTACAAAACCATGCATTGTCAAAAAAACAGCAGCCATATGTACAAGAGCAGCTTTCATCTTGACACATATTTTCTTTAAATACCACGTGTGGTCTCTGAGCTGAGGCTCCACAGGCAGAGCGGTCTAACCCTAACCCGTTATGGACGCTGGTTAACAGATCATAGACCTGCAATTTCCCTCTAAACGGCGTGGACTGGCTGACACGCTGCCGCGCCGTGGCTCACATGCTCGGTTGCGTCTGTTGCTGCAGCGGCTGCAGCTGTACCGACTGCGACTCAGAGTTCTGAATGCTGCATTCTTCTCCCTCTCGCATGTACATCAAAAACAAAGTCACTGTGGCAAATGTGGTGGCATTGACCGGGAAAGCTCGGAGCAAAGTGGATGTGAGTCCGCGGGTGAAAACTCTCCAGCCCTCCTTCTTCAAACTCTGTCTGACACAGTCCATGATGCTGTTGTACTTGTTCACGCCGCCCACGCCGTCCGCCTGCAGACGGGACTTGATTACATCCACCGGATAAGTGGAGAGCCAGGAGGCGATCCCTGACATTCCCCCGGCAAACAGCAGCTTTGGGATCATGTAGGGGTCTTCTGGCTCACAGCCCAGTGATCGCGTCAGCGTGTCGTATGCCAGGAAGTACACGCCAAAGCCGGGCGTCTCGCGCACCAGCGTGGTCACCATGCCGCGGTTGATCCCTCTGAAGCCCTCCTTCCTGTAGATTCTCACCAGGCAGTCCAGGGAGTTCTTGTACACCTTCCTCTTGGACTTCTTCTCTCCGGTTCCTTGCATCTGCATGCGCGTCTTGGCCAGCTCCATCGGGCAGCAAATGACACACTGGATGGCTCCGGCAGAGGCTCCGGCCAGAAACTGGTTGAGTGGCGTGTCGCGGCCGAGATGCCTCATAGCGTTGCCTTGGACCCCAAAAACGATGGCGTTGATGAAGGTCAGGCCCATCATTGGAGAGCCGATGCCTTTGTACAGACCAAGCATCTAAAAGCAAAAAGAAGTCACTGGCACAAGTGTACAGTACTCCGTTTGGATTCATGTAGGCCAGGAGATTGAAAGCCTTGATGATTTTGCCTCAGTAAAGCATTTCCAAAAGTATGGACTGCCCTTCTTCTCAAGTGATTGATTCAGGGCACAACACATCTAGTCATCTCCAAATGAAAGGTTTCCGTTAGTGTCTGCACTGTAAAATGACCCGGAAAACTATGAAAATACTATTTGACCATGTGAAACAGCATAGATGCCAAGTATACTTCACTCGGCTTTAATGCCACGACGTCCAGAGCTTTATTTAGAACATGCCGGCATGAAGTTACTGACACTGGCCTAAAGACACTCCCCCACCTCCACCCCCTCCAACGGCCCAGGAATGTGCTGAATGATTCTTGTACTCTCAGATGGGACTGTAACCGGACCCTTTAATTAGCGTAGAGCCTATGATGTTTTGCACATCTGTTCTACACAATAAGGAGAGCTTACCGACTCCTGCCGGATGATTGACTGGAAGCAGTGTATTGTCCCACGGTACAGAGGTTTGTCCACATTTTGAACCTGAAGTCGCACCTGTAGATGACAGCAGGAACGTCAGAATCAAACGAGAGTATGACCAGGCCAAAGAACAACAACACACTGACTACACCAAATACTGTAAGACAGATTTACAGGCAAAGAAGCAGCCTTTCTTACAAGGTAAGAGAATAAACAAATACAACAGTTGGGAGAAGAACATTAACCGAGCATGAGATAGATTTTAAAGAAAAGCACAAAAAAAAAGTTTGATTTTTTTTCTTTCTTTCATTTTTATAGCTCAAAACAGGATGAGATAAAAAAAAAACCTTGACCATACTTACTTAGGTCACATTTCCGTGGAGAGGTTGTTTATTTCTCTCTCTCATCTACAACACAGTGACACTGTTGCTGTTAAAGACAGCCGCCCCCAGCCCCAAGCAGACACCGGCTCAGAGAGAAATGACATTAAAAGCAAGGTGTAAAAGAACTACAACCAAAGCATTTGCCATGTGTGTGCGTGCCTCTACACTGGATGCAACCAACAGTACAATGATGCCCCTCTTCCATTTAAAACCTTTTAGCCACACCAGTTAAAATAGAAAGTGAATGATTTGTTACAGTAGACAGCACACCCCATTGAGCTTTATAAGTAACTATCTTCAAGCTTCATCTTTCAGTGTTCACAGAAAACCTGTAATGGCTAAGCTTCAGTTGGACCAGCTTTGTTTAAATTATTACTTAAACAACCCACCGGCATAGTCGTTTTGGGAGTCTTCGGCTAACGAAAGCCAACGTCCCCTTTGGGACTCACGATAACGACCATTTCACTACGTTTGTGAGGAAACCGGTGCCCATTATCGTTTACTTCAACAAAAGTATTTACATGTGCCGTTTAAAATCTGTACGGAGGAAAAGAAAACAGAAATAAACCAATCCATAAACGTGGAATTAATCGACCCAATCCTAGTCAAGGGAACCACTGCGTCGGCTGTTATTTCTCTTCCCTCTGTTAGCTGTGTTTGCACTGAAACTTGTCATTCCCTAAAAAGAGTAAATAGCTAAAAAGGATGAGTAGACACCCACCTTTACAGTGTCAAAGGGATGTCCAACCAACACACCTGCAGCACCTGGAAAGAAGGAAGAGGAACAAAGAAGAGAATGACTGATGGTTTTGAAGATAATCTGTGCAATTGTTTGGTACTTCATCATTCACTGTGAATCCTATTGTAGCAATCCAAACTACCCTTCTATTTTAGCCCATAATTAAAATGGTCAACTGTGTTTAATCAGGTTCTTAATTCCATTATTTCACAGCCCACAAAAAGAAGAGTGGAACCACAACTTAGGCCAATGACTCATGAATTTATGCCTAACCGTTGCAGGCCTCTGTGGGACGGAGCAAAATGCCAGCTGGTCACTGCACTGCGCCCTGTGACGGCAGCACCGCAGCGCCCCGTCCTTGACTCGTGTCAATGATCCCCAACTCTTTACCAGCTGTCACTTGTGATCTCAAATGGCCAAAAACAGTCTTGTGCAATGTTTATGCATTTCAGCTAAAGCACAAAAACCTTGAAATGACAATAATTTATAGTTTTGTGATTTAAATAGTCTTTGCAATCTTTTGGGAAAAAGTCAAGCTGCACTTCTTTATACGTCAACCAACTATGTAAACATACCCTCCCTGATGCAAGCTGAGTCACCATTCCAGGTCAGCAGCTTGTTTAAGAGAGACACTTTCGAAGAGACACTTATTCATTCCAGGGTCTCTAATAATTTCTGAGGATAATCTACAGGGAGTTTCTCTGTGATTTACAGTTATTACCCATATATCACCCTGCAAAAAACAAACAAAAAAACAGAACAGCTGACCCAACTCCCAAGATTTAGAGGGGGGGGCTCTGCTGAATACAGATAAACCAGCCTTTCATCCAACAAGAAGGAATGAACCATGTTCCGCCTTGGGGGTCCAATTCTCCAAAGGGGAATAATTTTAGTTTTTATTTCCCTCGGGATTAATCAAGTATATTTTTTGTTATCCATCTGACAATTGATCTGAATGAGAGATAAACGGCTGAATCATAAAAGCACAAACGGTTGTTACTCATATCTTATCTCGGTTAATTATGTTTAAATACAGCATCAATTATGGCGAGACAGCGTGGAATGGGGAGGCATCACTTCCGTCTGTGGGGGAGCAGCAGGTGAGGAATTTTCCAAATTTGCATCCGGGTTTGATTTTTTTTTTAACATTCCTTGAGAAAGAGGACGGGTGCCGGTAAATTTTTTTTTTAAAAAAGTTTACAGCATATAGCCCGTTATGTAGCTCTTTCAGAGTGTTTATTACACTTGTTGGTCGACGGCAGTTAGAGAACTCGTCGCTGCCCGTGTGCACCCACACGGCGGAAAAAAAACCCGAAACGGCTAAATGCTAACGCTAGGAGTTGATGCTAACCGCCAATTTTCGACTTGCTCACACCACTTACCTCCTATACATCCAGCAGCGAAGTCCAATGCCATTCCCCCACAAATTCAACGGTTAGGAGGAGTCGAGCGAACTTACTGGCAGACTAAGTTAATTCAGAGGATTTTAGCTATGGGGTGGGCTATGGAGAGAGTTGTCTTGAGTCTAAGAGTCTTGTTTACACCCGGCTTGGTGTTCAGCCAGGCTTCTTGGAATATTAACGTTGCTGATACCACGCAAATGGAAGATAAAGAGCCTCGCCGGCCACTGAGGAGCACTTGAAATGGGAACTTGAGTAAAAGCCACTTATTCTGTGCCTTCGCTCCGTCTACGAGAGTCGCTCTTCCTGCCAAACCTTTCTATTTCTGTGCTGCAAGAGAAGGCGGAGGTTACGAGCAGAAAAGAAGCGTGTTTGCCCTTTTTAAGGTAGCCCAATAGGATTAGTGGTAAGCAGACAACTCCCCTAGCGGGTTCTGTACGCCCCTTGCGCCCATTGGCTGCCGCGGGTTAGGAGAGGGTTATAATTGTCCGGCTGATACTTCCACCGTCAAAACCAACAGTGTTATCACTTTGGTCCCCATCACCTTGAGTGAGTGTGTGTACTGGGAAACATAAACTGGGTGACCTGAATTCCGTGTCAACACGCCGGGCAAGGCCACACAATCAAGGAGAACTCCTCCAAAGAGTGTTTGGATTGGTCCCTCACTGTCTTCTGACTTAAACATCACTCAGAAAATTTGGACCATGCAGAAACAATCTGCAAGTACAAAGGTCTGTTAATTGGAACTGACATTGTTCAGTCAGTGGGGGCGAGCCTCAAGGTGACACTCGGGGGAATAAGTCACCCATGTACTGTATCGGCTTGTCCTTTACAAGGTGTGCTTTTCCAAACTTAGACTTGGTGAGCCGTGTCCCTCAGCTCCTCTGTTGTCTGACTGATTTGAAAATGATCAAAACCTATTAATTTCATAACTAAATGGAACAAAGACAATAAATACAATAATTAGAGTCTGTCCATTTTTTTTATGGACTGTAGTTTGAAAGGTTTGCATTCACTACATTTAGTTTATCGGTGGTGTGGCACCATCGCCTCACAGCATCTGGGTCCCCCCTGGGATCGGGTCCCCGGGGGACCAGGACCTTTCCGTGTGGAGTCTGCATGTTCTCCCTGTGTCTGCGTGGGTTCTCTCCAGGTTCTCTGGCTTCTGCCCACCGTCCAAAAACCTGCATGTTAGGTTGATTTGACAGTTCAAATTGCCCTTAGAAGTGACTGCAAGTGTGCGTCTTATTGTGTCTCTGTGTGGCCGTGCGATGGACTGGCGGACTGTCCAGGGTCCACCCTGCCTCTCCAGGCTCCAGTCCCCCCGCGACCCCATTTGGGAATAAGTGGTTCAGAAAATGGATGGATGGACATTTAGTTTATTAAGACTTTATAAAGAGCACTTATCTTTTTTTTTTTTTTTGCTGCATACCATTGTAAGTGCTCTAGCGTAACAATAGATAGAACAATTCGGAGCATTATTTTCATGAAAGCCCAAGTCATGCTTTCGTTTTTACCATTCGAACAACCGTTCACATTGTGATTATTAATCATTAACATGATGTAGCAGTTTGTATCGTTATTAGTTAAATCAAACTTTTACCTTTTTTCAACTCACTTTTTGATACATATTAGTTAATTTTGCTGATCACAGTAACACCTGCTTGTATCTCTTACACCTGTAAGGGATACAGAATATCATCACACCACCAATCTTTAAAAGCAGAAAAAACTTGCATGGCAGACTGCTTTGAATACATTTCTGTACACCATTTTAATGGTCTTACAAGACTGAAAGATCTCAAACTAGATATAAAAAAAATGTGTACATGCGGAGTGAAGTCAACAGTTAGCATGAAGGCATGGTGACGCTATGCTTTAATTTAGCTTCACACAGAGAATCGGGTGATCCTTCCAGTGACTCCACCCATTCCTACCTACAAGGACTTTGTAATGGAAAAGCTAGACATGATGAGCCGGGACTTCTGATCCTCACGAGAGCTACAATTTAAAATTCAACGGTCTGGGTGTCATGAACTGCTGCACCATCTCTTCTGTGACTAGTTTGCGCCTCTCTTGATGTTGTGCAATCATGGGCTGCAGAGTCTCAATCAAAATCTTCTTCAGTTCTCCTGTTAGGAGGGCTCCACTCGCGTAGTCCTTCACAGAGACATTTGGAGGAGAGTTAAAGAGAAGGATTAGTAAGCAGAGAGGAATGATAAACAACTCAAGATAATCATTTCAAGGACAGATAGAGAAGGCACGCGCACAAATATGACAGAAAAACCCAGAGAAAAGAAAAAACAATCTATGCTGCTGTCTGTGCTCTTCTTCACCTGTCTGATTTTCTCCAACTGCTCGTCATCCTCAAGGAAGAAGGTCAGATACATGAATGAGACATCAACGTCTGGGTTGCCGCCGTGCTTCCGGTGCTCCTCCACTGTGTCTTTTCCACCCGAAAATGCGTGTTTGTTGACCTGAGGGACCATGAAAAAACAAAACAAAAAAAACAAATCGCTGAGGAAAATGGGCCTCTGCTGAGCTGGAGCTTGTGACCAGATGTGTGAGGTAAAAGCAGCACCTTGTTCTTAATCTGTTTGGGCGTGTCGGTCAGGAAGATGGAGGAGTTGGCGTCACTGGCGCTCATCTTGGTCTGCGCCCCCTGCAGGGCGGGGAAGAAGGTGGAGTGCAACAGCGCTGGTTTGGGATAACCAATCCGTGGAGCCACGTCGCGTGTCATTCTGAAATAGGGGTCCTTTTTGGAGTGACAAACACAGGAGCACAGATTAATGTGCTGGGACGACCGCCATGTGCCGCTGCCACATTCTTGTTCTCCTGACCTGGTCTATGGCACACGGGATGAGACACTGCACGTCTTTTCTTCCACCAAAAATCTGTGGGAAAGAATTACTGAAGGATGGGGCTGCCTGGATGGCGGGGAAGCTGATTTTACCTGGATGGACAAGACAATAAATACACAGAGATCTGAACTCTAATATGGGAAATGTGATTCAAAATGCTTTCTTAAGAGGAAAATCTTTTAGTGGCCTTACCTATGCAGTCACTGTCTGTAAAGCCAAAGATGCCTTTAACCTGATTAAATGTAACGTGCTTCTGGATCTTTACCACGTTCCTGTAGAATTCAGGGGACGCACTGTGAAAAGTTAATGAAAATGACAACATTAAAAAAAGACATCTACATTAAGAGGCTCTATTTGATTATAAGACATCATGTGAATTATTTCTTTCAGTTCCAGAGGAACATATTTCTTCTCTTATTCTTGACACACTCTAAAAAAGATGTCCAAAATGGGCCAATCTGGCCTACTTTCCAACTAGCCCTCCAACCTTAGCTGTGACTCAGATTCAATCATTCACTCTGCCGTGCTCATTCTGAATGCAAGTCTTTAACTCCACACAGTACTTTGAAAAGCAGAGATGGAGGAGGCTATAGGGGTATTTTGTACAACTAGCGGCCAAAGTAATTACGCTTGACTCTTTAAAGCCCCAGCAGGCACCATTTCTGATTCAGAGAATAAGAGAATTTTTCTTTTCATACGTCTCTGAAAAGACCTTTCATTTACACAGCAGCCTAAGAATTCCGAGCAGTGAGGTCTACGTCTTTGTGTCTGATTTTACCCCATGTAATCGAGGTCAGAGAAGATAAAGGTCTTGTTAACGTCAAAGCCGCAGGCGATGATGTCCTTGGCGTTTTCCACTGCAAAGCGGTGGCATTCTTCTAGTGTAAGATCCTTCCACAGGTACTTTTCATCATCAGTCAACTGGATGACCAAAGGGATATCAAACACATCTTGAAGCCATCTGGAGTGGAAAAGAGATGTTTAGTTGTAACAAATAATGTAGTAGTAGTTTGATTGATGAAGCTTGACATGTTCTGATAAAAATCACTGATAGAAATATAGATTACAGTACATAAGCGCTTTAATCAGACTGAGAAGGACATATCTTCAGTGTGATGGCTCTGAATTTATGAACCATAAAGAGCAGGGCTCACTTGGTAAAGATGAAAGGGATGAGGTGACCGACGTGCATGGCTTCTGATGATGGTCCCCTGCCCGTGTAAAGGTAGAAAGACTTGTGCTTCTCATATGCGTCCAGTACCTGATGCATGTCTCTGCCAGACACAGAGAAAGGGGAATTATTGATGCCACAGTCCCCTGCAAACTCTCAATATTATCTTCAGCAGAAGAGTTCCCTGAATGATAAAGTGCATGTCAAAAGTTAAAACTGGACACTTGCATGGTGACCCTATATCACCCACACCTGTGTGAGAAGAAGATTCCTCTCCGCAGGAAACGATGAGGTTTCTGTCCCGAGACTTTTTCTACTCTGTCTACCAGCTCCTTGTCAATTTTGCTGCTGCCAAATCTCACTGAGGAAAGACAAAATAAACGATACTCATCACCCGGCTGAAAACGCTCCCTCAGACAAGACTTGAGGCGCACTTGAGTCTCACCTATAAGTTTGTCGTAGTCTACTCCTTTGGCGTTGGTGGTGGCGACATTCCAGGGGTCCACTGTGTCCTCTCCATCGGCACCGTCTAAAGCTGGCCCGTTGTCGCTGGCGACTACGTTTTCTGATGGCGGACATCCAGCTTTATAATCCTGACCTGTCACCTGTTTGTAGTCAGTTTTTAGCTTCAGCAGCAGCTGGACGGCAGCATCAATTTCAGTCTGGAAAGCCAAAATATTTGCATTAGACAACACACATGCTGGTCATTATTACAAATGAGCTGCTATACACACATAGAGCTTATTCTAATTAAATACCAGTGGCGGACCGTGCATTTCACACCTAGGCCTTCAGTAGTGCTCCGTCTAAATCAATTCACCCCTCAATAACTATTTTATGGTTATAAGAATCATCTTACTTGGTAGAAATACAGTATAAAGATCAGGGGTGCTTCTACTACTGCAGCTATAGCTACCATCAAATCAATTTCTTCTCCTCCTTCAGCCATTGTGGGGTGATAAAATAGCTATTACCCTAAGGCTGTTAACATATATTTCCTGACAACTATATTTTGGTTAGTTTGCTAGCTTTAGCTGGTACGCTATATGACTATCCAATCAACAGGTGTGAATACGGTGACGTTGCCTTACGCCTGCTAGAAGGCCCTGGTGTCACAAACTTAAAATCTGATAGGTTAAAGCAACAGTTTAATCGACATTGTCTGTTAGAGGGCCCGCACACATCTTTGACTTTGACCCTGCCTAGCAACAAATGATGGATAAAATGTAATTGGTTAAATGCTTTAATATAAAAATACATGTCTGGAAGCAGCGCAACCAGGGGAAAAGACCATTTGGAAATATTTGATAAGTATTCATGGACAAAATATAAATAACATCAGTTGGTGATTCAGATATTGAGGGCCCACAACTGTTAAACATATGTCATGTTTAGAGAATGTTTTCTCTCTGTTCTCTGTATGTGTCTTAACACGGTCGTAGTCTGTGAATTTTAACAGCTGTGCAAAGCAGGGAACACATGTTGACTTTATAAACATGCTTTTGCAATAAAACACAGTAAAATAAGTGAAGCCACTTACTTTTTCCGCTTTTGCCGTCTTCAAGGACCTGACTATGTCTCCCTGTGCGTTCAGTTTCTCATACAGCTCCATTGGACTATTGGATCCTTCTCCGTTGCCTTGACAGTCAGTCATTTCTTCACTGCAACCAGACAGCAGACGAGGAGAAGACCAACTGATCAAGTACTCATAATACCAGTGAGTGTAATATGTTCCGTTAAGACTTAACTGTACTGTATGGTATACCCTCTATTAACGTATATCTTCTTAAGCAGTTAAAAATATTGCCATATGTTAACAAATTACAGCTTACTTGGTAGAGCTAGCTAATCGCAACTTCCCTTTACCCTGATTTTACAACAGGTTGTCATATTCTATGAGTTGTATAACTACCACTATTAAATTAAGAAATATAATAAGCAACACTAGATAAGGTTAAAAAAACTGGCAAGTCAACATACCGTGTAAAAGTGCACAGTTGACAGCTCACTCATTCCACTTGCATCAGCCTGTATGAAACAGTGTTCGCATCAAATGTTACCCCAGAAAACAAGCTCGTTGAGCATGATTCCGCAATCAATCTATTTGTCCACACAAAACATGGAAACTTATTATTTTTAAATATTCATTACATAAGCCTATTCAGCCAAATACTGTCTATATTTTTCGGACACCCATAACTTTAAGTTGTTGTTAGATTCTTTAAAATATTTACTGGCGGAAGAGAGAGTCTGTTTGTCTTTTCCGACCAGCCGTTTTCAAAATAAAAGCTTTTGAAAAATGGACAGATCAAATTGACTGAGCTAATACTAGCATTAACTTTGTTCTGAAGTAGCATCTACTCAAATTATTTTGCGGGCTGCTGCATAAATTGTTGTACAAAACACACGGGTGAACGGGAGGCTTCTTCGGTCTGAAGGTACAAAGACAAAGGACAGAGTCCCTGTGTGGCTCTTTATCACAGGCAAGATCCTCATCTCAGACTGGAGGGAAAGGACCATCGTTAGCTAATGTCGCTATAAGGAAGCTTTGAAGACTCATATCGGATGTTATTAGTGTTGGAACAAGACAGCAAACATGCTCCTGATACGTCATTCGTTAGTAAATTGTAACGAATGACCTTACCCCAGGAAAAAAACATGATGTTGACTTTGTTAGCTTGTTATTACCCCCCGCCGCCGTCCTGCTTTGGGTGTGAGGGCTGGTAAACTTACCCACATCATGAATACCTACAGATTACTTATAGTTAACTCTAACAAGTTTGCTGGTTGTTGGATAAAATTAGACAATCCGATTACCTAAAATAGGCTGGATTACATTTAAAGCAACGTGGGAAAAGAGTGTGGTTCAGGTGACAAGGGATTTTTAGTTTACATGAAAGAGGTGGATTAGAGAAACCCTGTTCAGGTGCTTAATTTGCCCCCTATTAGAATGATAGGTCGGTATTATTTATTTCTATTTATGTAAAACACATTGATAAGCACTTTGGGATGCGTGGGTATAATGTTCCATTGGTTACTTGTGAAAATGAAAGCCAGAAAAGCTTACACAGTGCTTCAAGTTACTCCTTAAAGTCAAGCACATGGGATTTGTACTCAAAAATATACTACATTTTCAAGTAATGTTGTGTAATGTAGGTTTTAACTCAAAATGTAAAACCACTCGGAAATTCCATTATGCCCTTCTACTGTAGAAATGATGGGCCTTGTCTCTAATTATGTCATCTGCTCAATTTACACTGTTGATCTGCAAATGGATAATCTTCACCCTTTTTAAGTGATTGGAAGAAAACGTCCATGCACTTTTAAAAAAAAGTTCTACACTTCAGTATTTTACCATTGAAGTTTAGAAAATTCAAGTCCCCACTAGATGTCCCCCTTGTGCCTTTAATGAGTTTTCAGTCTTAAGAACTCCTATCCTTTTATTTTCAGTGTCTTGGGAAGATGTCCTCGCTGGTAGCCTATGATGACTCGGAGCCAGAGGATGGTTCCTTGGATCAAAAGGAGGATGAAGCACTAGCTCCTGCCCAAACTGTGCCCTCTGTGCATACCCAGGAAGCTGTGGGATGTGTCAGCTCTAAAGTAATGCCCATGCCTGCACATTTCGCCACTGGCCCTGCAGTTTTAGGAAATCATGAAGGTTTATGGGAAAGAAGCAGTTCTTCACTGCAGCTTTCGTCTCAGCCGTGTGCCAACTGGGAGAGAGAATATGCCTGCGGAAGTGAGGATAAAAATGTAAGAGACAGTGCATTTTCCCTGATTCTACCTGCACCTCAGGCTCCTCCTTGCATTCCAAAAAGCACCAGCGATGGGGTGAACTCAGCAAAGAGACAGCTAACGGTCCGGCCTGGTGTCAGACCGTACATCTCCAAAAGACAGAGACTCGCTTCTTCCTCAGAGAAAATGAATCCAAAGTACCCATCAGAAGATGTCCCAGGGAGTCTGAGCAGAGAAAGTCAACTTCTCAGTGATGTGTCAGCGAGAGTAAAAGCATATCTTTCTGAAAAGCCCCGAGCAGCAGGGATTCCCAGGAGGCTGCTAATGAGCCTGGGAGGCCACCAGGGACCAGTCAACAAAGCGCAGTGGTGCCCTGTGCCTCATCTCAGCCACCTGCTGCTCTCTGCCTCCATGGACAGAACTTTTCAGGTAATGACTAGCAGTAAAAAATAGCGCGACTGAGCTTTGGCGGCTATGAAAAGCAGAGCTCAGTGCTGTTGTTGCCATGGAGAACTATGTCAGGACCCCCTTTTTTTTTTAAAGTTGATAACGTAAGCTCAGGTGAGATCACGTAGCTGAATCAACCATTTCACCTTTTCATTTTTTGTTACGTCTATTATTGTGCATAAACTACCGTTTGTACTTTCCTCACAAGTCTGAACTTGAACAGGCTAGGGCACAAATCAATTTATCAGCGGATTCAGACAGGTTTAAAGTGCATGGAGTAGGTCTGAAGGTGTAATCATTTAACTGATGTTCAGTGTAATTGGACAAGTGTTACAGAGACATCATATTGGCTGTGCTCCCCCAGCTTCTAAATGGACCACAAACCACTTTCTCTAGCAACATATCTGTCACTGTCAGTTGAATGTGTGTCAGCACCCATGGGACGACCCCGTCTCCCTCTCTCCCTTTTCATTTGTCTCTCTTTGTCCGAGTCATTGTCCCGCTCCTTTTTCTTTATTTCACACCTGCAGAACAGTCCCTCATTCTCCAACCACAAAGGTCAAGCAGGGCTGTTATCTGCCTGCTGCTGCTGCCTAAATATTTAGCTGCCAGTGTGAAATCAGGTACCTCACTAGTGTCCTGTGAGAACTCTGGCTAATTAATGATTTAAATATGAATGAGTTCATTTGCATTATCATACAAGTGCAGCGGTGTGGGCGCTGCCTCGTCTGGCACCTGGAGAGGGCCGTTTGGAGCAGATGGTGCCCAGACTGGGAGAGGACAGGAGGCAGATGAACACTCGCACGCTGTTTGTGTGCATAGATTATCTCTTCTTCTCCATCTAGATTGTTGAAAACAGGGTCTCCAGTGAAAACATCAGTGCGAGGCGTCCATATTTTGTCCGTGGGTTGGATTTGTCAGTCCTCTGGTAGACTTTGGGCAGCCATCAGACGACACATCCAAACTGCCATTTCTACCACAGCAGTTAATAGGGTGAACTCCCTCTGTAGTGGCTAAATGTCCTTCTTGACTTTCTTCTCTTTGACGAATGCAAATAACCACTCTTTCAGACGGGAAGAACGAGTCTACGCGTATTAAGGTTTTAACGACGGTAGAAAACGGTGTATTCACCCCGTCTTTACTGAACATTCTAAACAGACAAAAAACGTCAGTTTACATTCAACAAAGCGCGAGCTCCGAACGTTATCGCTCAGCGTCAGTTTCTATTGGCTGTTTAGTGAAGATCATTTTAAACATTAAAATAAATTCAGATTAAACTAAAATCAATTATAAATTAGCAAAACAATAACTTAGTAAACTGCTATCATAAATATTCTATGAAAACATAGAACCAAAATCATCCAAAATAATAACTAAACATGAGCATAAATTACTCCATAGAAAATGGCACCAACACCCTCCATCTGCTCACTTCAAACATTTACACATACACACTGCTTTTCAGTGTGAAACAGCCATTAAATAGAAATATATTCATGCTTAGTAGTCTAAAACAATAACCGCTCATTTATTATTTTCATTTAATCTTTTTTGAACTGTCCCCTCAAAGTCGCAAAATGAAAACAAATGAATAGATACCGGTGTCTCCATAATAACGCCGAAAGGTTATCTGTTCAGATTCAGTTTTTAAAAGATTTTCTTATCCTTCCGCTCCTTTGCTGCAGCAGTTTCAAACAACGCCCTGAGTTTTCATCTACACAGATTTGACAAGTAAGCCGTAGATGAAACCGCTGATAAGAGACACAGACAGTAGGGAGAGAATTCGGGAGGGGTTTGCAAACGAGCAGGAGCCTGTGAACGTTGCTCTAAATGTGCCAGGCCGGTCTTAATATTTAAACCTAGCAATGATACATAGTAATATAGTCATGTTTTGTGGATCAGACTCAGCTATAAACAGACCCGTTGTTCGGCTAAACTGCTCCTGTGTTTAATGAGTTTGAGGCAAAAGAGAACTGTTTGTTCTCTTTCGGTGTATTTTTATATTATTTATTGCTGTATTACAAACTGTGAGGACGTGTTGTAACTAGGTGTTCTCCGCACCAAGGCTGCAACAAAGAACATAAAATCGTGTCCAACTTGTTGGTTTGGAGAAACTTGTAACCATAGTAACTGTGTGTAAGCTGCAAGCAGTCTCGGTATCTCACCGGTAGAATTAATGTTGTGATGTCTGAAGTGAATTTCAGGAAACTATTCATAACTGATCAGATATTGGGGATCGTAAACTGGATGGTTGCTTTTTATGTTTTAGTAAACATTCCCCATGTGCATTTTTCTGAGTTTGTTATGGTGAATGGTCACTTTTTAATATATTCAGAAAACCCCAAACAAAAGTATGGTCCCATCTAAAATAATTCACTCTAAAATAACATGTTAATCTTCTGGTTTGAGTCTCCCACTGATAGGCACAGTTGGGAAGTGTCAGTACAGGATGCAGAGAATCTCTGTAACCCTCCACAGGATTTTATTCAAGGTTGCTCTACTTTTTCAGGCCTTTTTCAGTGGACCACTATGTGAATCCCGTTATTCTTCCAACAGAGTCTGAAGCTATTCAGACGTCTCAATGTATTTATTTTATTTTCAACACTCAACAGCAACCTCGGGTTATCAAATGAAATTCTTGTGCCATGTGTTGAAAGCGTCTTAGCTGGAAAGATCTTTCATCGTTGGAACAAAGATATTAATATCTTTGGCAGTAGCATTCCAGATTTATTTATTTATTTTTTGCATTTTGTGATGCTGACTTATGTTTGTCCTACAAAAAGTAATACAAAAGTAAACAAAAAAACTCGGCTCCATTTTAGATATGTGTATTAAGCTACATGGACAGCATGTTCAGATTTTAAACATTTGTTGTTGTTTTTTTGCATTTTGTGTACAAGATGCCTTCGGAATTCGGTGCTTGAAATTGGTGTGTGCCAGGAAAGGTGCAGCACTCCACAACAACGCTCTCCAGGGTGGAAAATAACAGTCACAAATATGCTGAAAACAGGCAGCTGATGTGTCGTATAATACAGTATTAATGATGTTCCTGTTTTATTATGAAGGCTTGTCAAACACTATTGTTTACTTGTTGACATCCATTATGTGCGTTGTCTCTCCTGCCTTTCTCTGACTTCATCTATTGTTTTCTCCTCTGCCTTTGGCTGAACAGCGTGGGGACGGATCAATGAAGTCTTCACACTCTCTTCTGTGCTCGTGTTCCTCTCGCCGACACCCTTCATGCCTCCGACATCTCCTCTCCCATCCTGTCTGTCAGGCTATTATTATTCCAGCCTGTTTTCATTTCTTGTCACCATGGCTACGGCAGGTGTAAAGCAGCAGTTTTAAGTTGATAACACCAATACCAATTTAGTTTTAATTATCAAGAGTCATTTAGGAAGGAGATTACCCCAATGAGTCATTTGGAAGGATCTGCTCTGCGTGACTGTGAAGTGGCCGATGAAATTAAAGGGGATGCAGGCTTAGAAACAGGCAGTCTTTTTCTTTAACCATAGGAAGGGTGTGTTTGCACACTGAAAGAATTTAGTCTTGGCTCTCAACTTCATTGCTGTCACGAGGACTTTTTTTTTCCTGTTAAGGTGAACATCCTTTTTTTAATGTGGGGATAAGTAATATCGGATTTTTCCGTGGGCCTTCAGAGGGCAGTGTTTCCCCAAGTCAAAGATCACACAGAAAACAGGCATATCCTGCTGCACAATGCATAGAAGCGTTCTTAATACATGAATCTCTCCAGAGTTTAACATGTTGCAATTAAAAGTGTGACACTTTTTTTTTTTCTGGTTCTATCTTTGATAGTTTTTCCCACCCCGGAGGTGTTTCTGGCATCCTGCTTGTTGAATCGCTTCCAGCTGGATTAATGTGTCACTCTTCCCAGCCCATCTCTCTCTCTTCTTTGTCTCTTGTGGGAGCTGCAGTGCAGTGCGTCTTAGTTTGTTTCATGTTCCGTGTGTAAGGGCCATGTTTCATAATGAAGCCTAGTGAGAGGCAGAGGGGTCCACAGATCTTCAAAGTTTCTCTGTGGCCCTGGTAATACCGTGGAAACAAGGATTCCGACTCATTAGTGTAAAACCTCACTTCACTGGGCTCCTGTACAGGCCACCCGTTGGATTTTGAGCTCGGCTTTAAGCGAGATGCTTTTGATTTTTGTCCCATAAAGAAGCCATAATGCTCAACATGTTTGCCAAGAGTGGTTTTATTAGACGTGTAAAACCAAAGAAGAGGAGCGTAAAGCCAACAGCAGAACAGTCTGCTTGATTAACACCTACTTCATTAACATGTTTTATTTCCACCAGGACATCATATTTCAGAGCAGCAAGGCGTTACGTGGTGTTGTTTAGGCTGTCACAACAAACAGAAAGCAGCTGGGTGCTTTTCACGCCTGCTCCGTCTGTTATCTGAGAAACCTCTGACAGCACAACGCCACTAAAGCCATTACTCCCCACTCTGAACTGATTTATGGGCACATTCAAAGGAAATTAGTGTGATTAATTAGAAAGGATGTTTTGGATTGTATGCCTCCCACACAAACCTGATTTGTTCGTATTGTGCCGTTTTTTTGTTTTTTTTTAGCTGCACTTTGCTGAATGATTTCATTTGGGTGCCTTACAATGTAATTATGTGTGAGCTGCTTTGATTATATCTCTCGAAGCTTTGAGAAAGCCAGCGAGACATCCTAACGGAGGGGAACATTTCAGGAAACGTGGCACAGGGAGGCGTAATTTTATCTCTTGAACGTTTCCTGTCGGACCGAGCAAAAGGACCCAAAAGTTCAGCTTAGAATCTCAGTGAAAAGCTTTGAAGCTTCATCCAAAGTGTGTTTGTGTGGTGCCTTATCTGATGTTTATTTCATGTGTGGTGTCTTTTGGCCATAGGTTGTTCATAATAGGCCGCCCGTACAAAGGACTTTAACATGTCCAGTGGGAGTTTCTTCTTGAAGCCTGTGTTCATTCAGCACCTACATACTTTAGCCGCAGTGTGTTTTATATTTGTGACTTTGCAATCCACCCATGTCTGGCAGGTTTGGGATGGAGCAGAGAGTGGACGATGCCTCAGGGTTTACACCTGCCACTCGGGAGCCGTGCGTGATGCCTGTTGGACCCCCTGCGGGCGGCAGCTCCTCACCGGCTCATTTGACAACACGGCTGTGATCACCGACGTGGAGACGGGTAAGTAACATCACTCCTCTCTCCGGTTCTGAAGAGCTAAATGTCACTGGACATGTGTGCAGAATATGTTTTCATGCCAAGCTCTGACTTAACCAGATATGTGGAAATATACTCAGAGCAGGCCTTGAAGCCAGGTCATTCAGTCCTAACTCAAAATGTGCACTCAACTGATAAGTATATTTGTTAGTATGGTTACATTTTCATAGGAATTTTACAGATATAATACACTGCTTTTGCATTTTCATTCCATTTCAGCCTTGCTGTCTCTCACCAGAATTTTTTTCACGCCTCTGTCCCAGAGTTCTTGCACCTTCTGTTTAGATATTTTTTCTCACAGCTTCCTCTCTGCTTACTTTATTTAAGCCAAAAACACACACAACACAGTGAAAATTCTGTTTTGGTTGCGAGACTAAAGGCCACCAAAATCACCTAAAACACCAAGGCGACTGGAGGCCAAACCTCAAATGTAGCTGTTGAAACTAAACTAAACTGACATATTCTGTTGTTGTTTTTTTATACCAGGTCTTTTAGAATCTGTTCTTTCATCAAGCAGACTAAAATGTGTAGAGATGGGTCTTTTGAACAGTCTGTTTTGCTTCCAATATTAGATTCTGTTCATTCATTTGTCTAATGCTCAGAGTGGAGAAGATATATTGAGTGCTAGCCCATTAGAGCAGTGCTCAATATATCTCCTGTGATCAAGACTGCTTGATTTAGGAATAATAAAGATGAAAAAACAAAACAGTGGCATAGCGATCATCTAGAGATGTTAAAGTATCTGAGACTGGCTGTTTATTGCTCTTCTTTGCTTTTTTCAAGCACGACCCATAAAAACTTAGTGCCTGTTGGGACTTCCTCCAGAGCCGGCTTGTGTTTCAGCCATGACTTCATTCCGTACAGCCTCTCCTGTGTTCTCCGTTTTTGCAGAGCAGTTAACATATTTTTTGGCGTATCGTTTTGCTCCACCTCTGTGTGTGGGCTCCAGATCCCTGCATAACATCAAAAGTAAAGCAAGTTTAACAAGAAGTGAAAAAGGGCCCCTTCACCCCAGTCCACCCAATGTCAAGATTTCCACGGCAGAATCACGTCTGTTCTAAATGAATTGCTGCCCAACGGCTTGAAGGTTGTGGCTGTTCCACGCTTTGGATTTTTATAAAAGTTTTTATTATGTGGCACTCCACAGATAATGACTACCCATGTGCACGTTTGTGTGTGGGAGTACGTTTCTCTCTTCATAGCTAAATATGCAGCCCCACTGTGTTTGCTGTATGATAATGGAACCAATTTCAAGGTGACATTCACAAAGGACTGATCATGTGGTTTGCTGTCCAATCTTACATTAACCGGGCACGGTACAAAAGATTTGAACCACTTATTCATTCTGTCACAGTTGGACTAGTCCTTGAAAAGCCTAAAGCATCTGACGAATTTCTGCATTGCCGACAGTCTGAATGGTTTCAGAAATGTTATCAGTTTTGCTGTCCCCACTGTCAACCCCCTGATATTGTTTATATTAACTGGAGCTCAGCACCGAGCACAGCAGAATGACCCAAAGTGTGAGAAAGAAAGGGGGGGGGAAATGAGCGCCCCATGGTATCTACATCTCTTGGGTTAGCACATGACAGCGATGACTTGCTGCTCTTTCCACTTCCCCTCTCAGCACGCGTGTCAATAGTGTCAATAAAGCCTACGGATAATAGCTTGGCCAGCCCATTAAACACACAGGCAGTTACAGGAAGGGGAATCAATAATAGATACATCACCACAGGAGCAGCCACCATGACCTTATACTGGAACATTACTAATCACAACCATAAACAAACAAATACCTATTTGATCTCCAAAGACTTTCTTGTCATTGTCAGAGAGATTGAAACCAACAGCCTAAGCACTCATTAATCCTGCAAGAGACATTCTGTTTTTTGTTTTTTTAGAAATGGATTTCATTAGACTTAGTCCTCCTGCTACTGTTAATTTTTATTTGAAATTGAATAAACCTTATTATTTCTCAGAATAAGGGAGCTGCCTGTGTGTGCTGGCAGGAGAGGGCAATAAGACTGTGTTCCTATGGCAGCCTAAGATGAAGAAATTCAATTTAGCTGCATATTAATGTGGGAGTTGGGAAACCAGCCCAGTTCCTGGACGACCGCCGCGCACTTTAATGTGGTGCAGCTGAGATGAAGTCTCTGACACTTTAACCCAATCACAGTCAAGCCGTGGAAATAACATGGGGGACATTTATAATTTCCCTTGTAATTATTTAAATACAGGCAGCCATAATGTGTGGTTTTATTCCACAGAACACTAATAAGGAACTGCGATTTTAGAGGATCTTCATCTTTGACACGTGTGACAACCACAATGGCTTTACATCAGTGGTTTACCATGATCATGGCATTCCTCTTTTATACATTTTTAAAGCTCCCATTCCTCAACTGTGCAGCACTCAATCAGATGGCAGGATAACTGAGGGAGCTAAATGTTTTCCATGTCAGACTGTGATGAGGGGGAAAGTGATTGTTGCGCTCTTCACAGTAACGCAGAGCCTCTCAACTAGAAGTCGGAAGGCAGCTGGAACTCTTGTGTTCACTTGAGATCGCTTTGCAGCTGAATGGAGGCTCTTTAATGATCAGGACAATCCAGCCCTTATTGGACAGTAACAAACCTAAAGACAAAAGACACAAAAGTAATGTTGACAGATTAATTTTGCATGTTCCCTGTTATTTGTAGAAAATGGTAGGCATTAGGGCACAGCATAGTTGTCACAAGGAGGATTTGGGGAATGAGAACCGGATAACAGGCAGAATGTATTAGGAGAGCGGAAAACAAGTGGAAAAACTATAAGTAAGTTTAGGAGTAATGTTTAAATGCTTAAACACTTAGTGGATTTAGATTGTGCCCAAGACCAGCAAACGTCTTATTTTATAGAGCAGCTCACAGTCACTGTTAATTCAGTTATATTTGATTGGAAGAACTGCTTTTTTTCCCCTCTTAGTTCCTTTCAAACTAGGAAGTGGGAGTTGAATCCTCTGCGTCTTTATTGTGGTTTAGTTTTTACTGATGGTATTTTCTCTTGTATTCTGATTCATAAATCTTTCCAATTCAAAGAGTGTGGGCTAGAGAGAAATGTTGACATTCTACTGAGATTTTTATAACATTATTTTATTTTTTACTTCCTCAGAAACGTATTTATCTGCTCTAAGAATGACTCTTGGAGGCGTGACTGTGTTAAAAGAGCGGATCTTGAGGACATGAAGGAAAATGAAGATTTCAAACTTGACTTGATCTTTTTTTGCCTGTTTAAAAAAAAAAAGAAAAAGCTTGGTCAGCCTTTTTGTGTGCTTTCTGTGTGCTTTCACTCTATCACACCAAGAGATGGTGCGATAGAGTGGCTTGGCTCAGGTTCATAACCCCACTATTGAACTTGGCTCACTAGGCTATTGAAGCAGTGTGATCAAAATAGAGGGGGAAAAAAAAGTCAAAGTGGGAATTTAATAGCAGACATCCATCCACTTTGTGTTTCTATACTTTCTCACTGCATGTATCATCGCAGCCATGACCTAATACACATTAACTGTCATGTGACGGCAGTTTAAAGGGTTAAATGGACAGCGTTAGATTTCTCCCCCTTTAAATACATCAGGACTGAAGACGTGCTTGAAGTCAAATATCTTTAAAATGGAGCTTTTTCAGTCTACTCCCAAAACATTATCTGGATGTGGCTCATCAAAACCAAGTGTGTGTATTTTCCAGTGCCCTGACAGCCTGCTGCGTTGGTGAATCGTGTAATGAAGCACAGTGTTTCATCTCTCCTCCACGGGGCTCACCCCTGCTACCCCGATCCTCCCCTCTGCAGTTATCAGCTTTTTGCTGTCTTGTTGGCATGATCACAGTTCCTTCAAGACTACAGAGTAAAACTACCATGAGGGAGGGACGGAAGCCTGCAGTCCTCCGTTATCTACCCTCTCAAGCTGGCTAATTAATCTCCCTTAATTAAAACCCGAATGGGCCCTGTTTGTTATGAGTTGTATGTTGACTTCTCATTGTCTTGCCAAACATGAGTTTTAAATCTCTGTGACAGATCTTTGCCGTGGCTAAGCCAATTAAGTGAAAAACTGGGGATAAGATCAGGGCTGTCAGATTTTAAGAGCAAACCCGGTACGCCATTAAGTGGAAGAAGGTCTACTTTGTTCATAGTTTCATTGGCTGAGGCTCACCTACCTACACTAAAAGGTCTTGGTTGGAAAACCCTATATATGTGTAACGAAGTGTGTTTTTGGCTCAGGCTAGCTGATTGAAATAGTTTTTAGATTGTTTAGGGTTTTGTTGCTTGTACAGTAACTTAATGACAAACCCCTGGGATCTGAGGGCTTTGACTGTGCACAGTTTTTGATTCGCTTGCTCGTGTTTTTTCTGAAAAATCCTTTTTGGTCACACCCTGTCAGGGTTAATTGTATTTAAGCCCCTCGGTTTTCTTGTTTTATATTTATGCGTGACATTTTTTAATTGATTTAGATAAAGTAGCCTCCAGCTAAAACAGCTGCTCTAGTTTTCCTCTCAGAATACCAGCATCTCATTTCAACTTTTAGTTTTTGAGTGATGTTTCTCTTGAACATTCACAGCATCTTTTATCAGGGAGCTTGTTTTTTAATTGTCCTATTTATCAAAGAAGTTGAAGGCACTGTTTAATTATAGACGGTTTTTAACTGCCGAGAAGTCTTCTTGGACAAGGAAGATTCATAAATGAAATTGAGGTTTGAGCTTATACTGCAAGACAGGTCATGTAGTTTTAATTTATGTTTTTCTTACTTCAGCCTTGATAAAGCAGCCAGAAAAGATATCTTATCAAACTTTTCATCCAGCACAAATTGCAACTACGGTATTCTTACTCGCTTTGCTCATTTAAAAGACAGGAAACCCAACTGGTGCTTTGGGCCAAAGTACAATTTTTCCATCACTTTCTGTATATTTCGAATATTAAGAAACATAAATGGCCCCGATAAATTATAGTTGGCATATGGGAGCACACAGTGACCTAAACATCGCAAAGCAAATGTATCGCATGCTCGCAGAAATATTTCAGAATGTTTCATATTTGTTTGATCTTGGCTTTTATGTGGCAACATAAAAAGCAACTTAACAGTTGAACCTCTTGGACAGCTTCCAGAATTTGAAACGGCTATAAAGGCCATTTCCCTGTGGGGACTGACAAAACTAAAAACACCTGAGGCGTTATGTCTCATTAAAAAAAAAAGAATGGCCAAACTAAAGCAGCCAAAGTCCAAAGCCAAAGTCCTAAACTACAAATTGCCTGACCACAGGAGATCACAAAAGTACTGTTTGGTGTAACAAATAAAACATAAATTCCTCGCTCTTGTGAAGATCAGACATGCCACTCTCTGTCATTTTCACTCAAAGTCTTTCTTTGGGATGAATGTAGACATTTTTGTCCTCCCAATTAAAAACAATTAATGCTATCACATGTTAGGACTGCAAATATGCTAAACGAATGTAAGCTGATTTCATTTTTTGCTCTGCCTCCTGTTGTCTATAGGGCAGCCGACGGTGAAATTGGACAATCAGTTCAAGGTGATGTGTGTGGTCCCGCACCCCAGCAGCCCGGAGGTGTTCCTGTGTGGAGGTTACAGCTCAGTGGTCAAAGCCTGGGACTCTCGCAGCTGCAAGGTTGAACTTTTTATCCCCCTTACAGCAGATAAGTCATTTATCATTGGCTGTTTACATACTGTGGACGTGTACACTTTAAACATATGCTCTCTGCTCAGGACAGCCACACAGTCCCACTAGGTTGCACAACATAGCATAGCATGTAATAGCATGTAATCATGCTGTTAGACTTAATGGAGCGTTTTACAGATGAATTCTGTTCATGTCCTCTATATTTCGAATGGTTCATGTAATTTCTCCTTTCAACAAACGTAGCTTTTTTTGGGGTTATGGATTTGTGACAGCGGGAAGGTTTCTCTGCTCCTGATGACTGTCCGAGGCTTAGACTGTCTTAGACTGCCACAAGCAAGCTCAACCTTTCCCCCATTAGTCAGGTCAAATGGACTCAGGAAGCTGAATAACAACCATAAAGTGGATCTGCAGTGTAAAAGATGAGTGACTGGGAACCAAAGATGAAGCTCATAGAGAAGGATAGCAAAGGATAGTGAAATGCAGAGGGTCAGAGGTGAATCTGAGGCAAACAATTTTGTTCTTACATAACAAATACACCCACTGCAACTCTTCCACTTTTATGATTAATGTTACGTATTTGTTTTTAATATTTTTTTCAAAAGAATTTTTAGCAAAGCAAGATCCGATTGATCCGGACTGATTTTTGTAAAAAACTTGGTGGTGCTGAATGGCACTCATTTGCTTAATTATTTTTTTGCTTTGGCATTTTAGAAAGGATAACTCAACATTTGAATGTGTGTGCATATCTGTGTCTTCGTGTGTTTGTAGGTGGTGAAAATGTACAAAGCCTGCATCCAGCAGACTTTGGACATCCTCTTTCTGAGAGGTGGGCGGGATTTCATAACGAGCTCAGACTGTGTTAGCAGAGACTCTGCAGACCGTACCCTCATAGCCTGGGACTACCAGACCACCGCCAAGCTCTCCAACCAGATCTACCAAGTAAGACATCAGTGTGCCCAAAAAAACTAAAGTGAATAGCACATGGCCCTGTCCGGGCTATGGAATTAGATGATCATCTGATATGAAACAAAGTGGTAATGGAGCTTATGAAATTGGCATATTTTGAGAGTTACATAATGCTGGAATACATCTGTACACTATAGAGGGCCCGATTTTTAAATAATGTGTTTTTAATAGCCTTGTGTTTTTTCCAGAATTGTTATAAATCCTTCCTCATACTGCAATTCACCTGTTGAAGCCGATCGAATTCCTCAAGCTCTGCAGAATGTGCTGAAAAGTCAAATAATAATCGACTTCCACTGTAATTTTTCAATTCTGCTCCCTACACAAACAGGAACGGTACACATGCCCTAGCCTGGCTCTCCACCCACAAGAGGAGACCTTTGTGGCTCAGACCAACGGCAATTACATTGCAGTGTTCTCCTCCCAAACGCCCTATAGAATGAACAAGAGGCGACGATTCGAAGGACACAAGGTCAGCACCAGTTGTGGCCTCGGGGAAGGGGCAGAATAGCAGGCCTGATCTATACAGAGCACCACTACATTATACAAACACAAGTTGATCAACAGCCCCAAAAACTCTGCATGGGCAATTGAACAAACCTGTATTCACAGATGGTACGTCATTGTAACATGCCCACTGTAAAACTGCTGAGAGCAAATCCACAGGAAACTGTTCTTACTTCCTTTCCCAGGTCCAGATTTTCCCCATGTTTGTTTAAAACATGACAGTAGAAATTAACGCACAGACTAGAAAAACAACGGCATCTAAACAGTCTTATATCAGAAATGTAGCAGCTATCGGTGTGGTCATGAAAGCACCAGTACAATCTTTTATTAGCCTTTTCTGGTCCTAATAAGTTCATTTAAACTGCAACTCATCAACATACAGCACATCTACACATGGTAAGAGCTGTGGCCTAATTTTTCTACTTATTTACATAGTTTCCTATTCTGCCCTCCTGTAATAATTATTTCACTTTAAACCATCTAATGAAAATGTGTCTGATTCACTATCCGCTCTGCAATATCTATTGACTTCCTTCAGATTAGCTTTGTAGGTGAATGAATGCTTAGCTTGTGATGAAGGCCTTACATGCTCAGCAGTAACTCCAGTGAGATCTGGACTTCTTTGTGAAGCGGTGAAAACCTTATAGATAGATAGCTGTTAGTGCACCCCTCGACCAATCTTTGCTTTGTGGGTTTGTGGCCAAACAGAATGTGGTTTTTACTAAAAGGCCTGTCACCGCCTAATGGGACTTTTCCCCAAGGCACCTGAATTCTTTCTGGAGTAGCAAAATTATCTGATCCGAGCAAAACAAGATTGAACTATATGTCAGGTCATTACAAAGGAAAGAAAGCATTTAAAATAATCTCTTTTACATCATCCCATCTGGCAAACAAGGTGATGGCAGCATAATGCTGAGTGGATTTTTTCCTTTGACAGGGACAGGGAGTCTTAGGGGGATGACTGAATGATAAATGGAGAAAAATGCAGAAAAAGTGCAGAGGGTGCTGCAGTTCACTGTGAGGCAGAGAGCTTTTATGGTCCTTCTGATCCACAAGCCACTGAGCAGTGGAAGATATGTGCGACTGCAAAGGGTTTCTTTCAAATTTCAAAAGTTTTCTGGATTAAGCACCCCGAATTTGATTAAGCAGGTGTGGAAAATGGACAAATGGATATTCTCTCTTCCATCTTGAAAGTTCTCGGCTTAGACATAAAAGGACCGGAGAACCTGCTAACCAACCAGAAATTGACAAGGAGCTGCAACAGTGCGGGTTTAAGCCATGCTGCTCTGTCACTTTCCTCTCAGTTGTAACTTTTCAGAGGGGTTTCGGTGTTGGATCTACACTTCAGGATGTAAGGGTGAGATGAATTTAACTATGCCGGCAGCTCATATATATTCTTTCTGCTTAAGGTGGAAGGATATGCTATACAGTGTGACTTGTCTCTTGATGGAAGTATCCTGGCCTCGGGGAGCTCCACTGGCTCTGCTCACTTCTACGACTACCACAATGCACGCATGCTGCACACTCTCCAGGCCCACAGCCAGCCCTGCCTGTGTGTCTCTCAGCATCCCGTCCTGCCAACAACTGTGGCCACCTGCGACTGGGGTGGTGAGATCAAGATCTGGGAGTGACAGTTGATTATGAAAAAGTCAATATAGACTCAAAGAGTGGCAAGTTGGCCCAGAGAGTCGGATGAAAGACTATGTGGACTA
>CAJRST010002224.1:8975205-9041012 GCA_907169785.1 Menidia menidia | reverse complement strand
CACACACACACACACACACACACACACACACACACACACACACACACGCGTGTTCGCAGTGTTCGTTTTAAAACCTGTCACAGAGCACCTGCTGACAAATGATACTCTTACTCCTCTCTCTCCACTAATCCCTCGGTGGAGGTGATTGTTTTGAAATACAAAGATGAAAAGCCAATTTAACACGTGGCAATTAATGTCACTTTAAGCAATAGTCTAGCACTGATATTCAAATTCAAGCCTGTTACGCTCTCATTAATCAGCTGTCAAGACGAGCTGCCCTGGCATTCTTTCTTCTACTTGCAAATATCTTGACTTGATCAGCAATATCTGTGGCTTCAGTTTTTAGCAGATCAAGCTGGAAACCGTTGTTAACTTTAGTTACTTAATTGCTCATTCAGTTTTCATAGGACAACATCAGTATTCAGTCTGAGTGGTGTTTGTGCCCAGCCTTGGAAAGTTCAACGTTTACAATGCTTCTGCATTGGTTTAGTCTTCACCAACTCCTGAGGGAAATATCTGCTTAGCTGCTAAATGTGGCAGTGCATTTTCCACCTCATAGCTAACTGCACCCTCGTGCTGCGTGCTATTGGTTGCTAAAGGGTTCATCGGGGGGGCTTTTTCTTTGAAAATTGGCACCAGCTCCATGTGAAACTTTTCAAGAGTAGAGAACAAACAGTGAACCAAATGGATCAAAACATTAAAGCTGCCGGCTGAAATAGTAAAAGGTTGAGCTACACTACGATAAAATGCTCCATAAAACCGAGCAGGCAGTGTAGTCCCACACTCCTGCAATCACTTAATCACAGTACACACAGTCATTAGCTCCACTGCTCATATTGAAGAGAGCAGCGTTGACAACTGCCTCAACATATAATCGTTTTTTTCTTTACTTTTTAAAAATTCCTTTCATTTCTATCGTCTGGACTTTACAAATTAGGAACTGTGATTTCTATTTTTTTGCTGCGAAAGATGTGATAAGATGTGAGAATGTTGATACAAATCTAAAAACGTAAATTCCATAAAAACTGTAGTAAGACTTTAAGTTTTAAACTAAACTCTGAACTGAAGGCTTCAAAGCTTTGAAACCTCCACAAACCAATAAGAGTTTTTTATTCCCTCTTTTTTATTCCCTCCTGTGACTTGCAATAAATGTGTCTCAGACTTGAAGTGGTGCAATGGCAACGAGGCTGACCCTAACTGCCGCACTTAAGAGTGAACCAGCTTTGAGAAAATTGGAAAATAATGTCCACCTCAATCACGGCTCCTCACATTGATTCATTAGTCATACACATCTTCAAACTTGTTCATTTCTACACGACCACAGATCACCGAGTCTAAAAACAAACTGGGGACAATCTTAATAGGATTAAAATTATGAACAGGATCTTGTGCCTTATTTTTGAGGGAGGAGAGAAGTGTACTTTCTCAGTTTGGGTAGCTATGCACGCTGATTTTTTTCTATCTCCTCCAGTCACGCTGGGCTGGATACACATGATTTTACCAAGATTTTCTTATCAGCTGGTGCCATACATAAAAGAGAACAGTATCTAGGAAAATGAATATGCAAATTTTGACTACCTTAAAGCAATATAGCAAGTGGAAGAGTAAGAATATTGTTTCTCACCACATAGACGTTCGGAAAACCACAAGAGTCACTTTTTGACTTTATTGTATATTTATTTGGGTTTCCTCTAATTACTCAGCATCTTGATGGTCACCCCAATTGACCACACTTTCAGATCTTTACCCTCTCAGGATCTGAGTGCACGTGGTAAAAGAAAAAAAAAGAATGGTTGAAATTCCCATTTTGCAAGACCCATTTGATTGTTTAGCCTATGGAAGGCTATGGGAGATTCTGCTTCTTCACTGTGCAACAGATTTAGCCTCAACCTCATGAGATGCAATTACTGAGGGCTGTGATCCATATAGGAGAGCAGAGCTCTTTACTTCATCTTCAAAACATTTTCTTTTTGAGGGGATGAAAAGAAACGGCAGATTTTGACCCTTGTTAAACATGAAGCTCAAATTAAGATAACAATAACCATACCATCCACAAACATGCATGTTAGGTGAATCGGTGACTCTAAACTGCCCCAAGTAATCCATGTGAGTGTGTGTGGTTGTTTGCTGCAATATGCCCCTTTGATGGACTGGTGACCTGTCCAGGGTGCGACCCACTTCTTGTCTAATGACAGCTGGGACAGGCTCCAACACCCCCATGACCCTACCGGGACTAAGGGGTACAGACAAAGGATGGCTGGACGGCTGGCCAAGAGCATACCGATACTCTGAACTGTGAATGGCAATTATATGAAACAAGGAGAACAGCAAGGTGAGTCCAGAGACACAGTAATGGTGGGAGAGAAACCCCTGACACTCTAAAAGCTACTATCTCCAGTTCAACTTAGAACAACGGAATCCAAAGGGGATCTGAATAAACTGAACCAAATGTGCTAGTAAAAGTAGCAGCACTAAGCCAGTTCAGTTTTTGTATGACATAGATCAAATTAGGAGGCACATCTCTATTTTATTTTTTGCAGTTAACTTTCTTTCTTTCTACCTCACTGTATATATATATATATATATATATATGGCCATTGGTAGTAAAATGTAGTTTATTGTTAATGATCTCCATTCACTTTTTCTGAATTAAAATGTTTTCACCCATGTTAGTAAATTTCCCATAATGGTGGGGCTGAGTAATATGCTCAGCTAATGCTGGGTAGCCTGTCAGTTCCTCCCGTTTCCTTTAGTGCAGCATTAAATGGTTTAATGTTCCTATTATTGAATAAATCTAGCAGAAAGTGAGGCAAATAATATGTTAATTTTTATAAGTAATTCACAGCAGAGCTGTTTAGTGATGGCCCCCTTTTGATGAAGTGGACATTATCCACATTAAACGAGCAGTAATTGAGTAAGCTTGATTTAAGCTTGATTGACCTTGACCATTTTATTCCAGCAGCTCCTGGGCAACTGTTAGTTATGTCGCTGATCTTGCAAAAGGCTTTTCTCAGAGACATAGCTTTTCAGCACCATGGACAGCTCATAAACATTAAGAAATAAACCACAGGATCTCCTAACAAGATGGTATTCAAGGCATGACATGGTAGAGCTATGCTTTGCTGCATAATACTATGCAGGTACAAAAAAAAAAAGATTTGTTTAAAAATTGTTTTTGTATTCTGGATACATTCTGGAATAAATTCTAATATCTTCATGCACTTCTCTTAGGCAAAAACAGTAAAAAAAAATCTTACAAAACCTATACCTTGCTGAATATTTTCTATACATGTTCTGCTTCCATCAGCGGTCTCTCAGAAAGGGCTCCGAGATTACGTTGAACTCTTACTTCACCTATCCACCGAGCCCTGTGCTGTCAAGGCTCCTCTACAGCAACATGACTCTTTGTAGTTATGATAGATAATGCAACGTTTTATTTGCGCAGCCGGCTTCCCCAGCAGCATTGCCTACATGGAGATCAAAACTTCACCCTCTTTCTCAATCCATCTTGAGTTTGTATCTACTCCCGCTCATTGAAACAGGCAGGTTGTCAGTTCTGGAAGGTATTAATCTCTTGCTTTTGCGCTACATGAATTAGTTTTAGTCTGGGCCATTTTTTCAGCTGACCTTCCTAGATCGGGCCTCTTAGAACTTTTAATTATCTGTCTGATTTGATTGCAGTTGCCTTTGTCACTGCCTGCGCTGTCTTCTACAAAGCGACATGCTCCCCCCTTGAAATGTCATTGAATGATATGACATCAAAAGAAACGGCAATCCCAGTGAGGCCCCTAGAAAAAATAATAAAATTCCCATACTGTCTCCTGCTATGACGACCAATTTTCTACACCAAGGCTCTCTGTTCAACACACACTCTTTGAAAAGTCAAGAGTTTTCAAAATCATTTTCACATGACTTGAGTATACAGGTGATGTATGTGTGCTGTAATGATGAAGAATGGTCCATGATGGGGGCAGACTGAAGCCTTTCATCTATCATGTGATACAGCAATAAGCCTTTCATGGATATATAACAAATACCCGGCTGCAAGTCCTGGGAGACAAATAAAGTTTTACAGAGCTGTCTCGTGACCATATGGGCAGTGTGCTTCCAGTCTATGCTGAATTATTACAATTTTAATATTGCAGTAGCCCGCAAAAAATTGTGGCACAAATAACGAGATGCAATAACCAATCATTACAGCTCTGCCTCTTATATTATTAGAACAGATGACTTAAATGATCATTTCTGTACATAAAGACTCCAACTGGCAGATGGTTTCAACAGAAGACATTTTGTTGGAGTTTGAACATTATAAAAAATATTTCATGACATAGTGATTTATTTCATGAACATCATTCTGGGACCAGCATCGGTTTGATAGTTTTTAGCTCATCTGTCAAGAAATGAAATGGATGGGTACAAACAAACTGCTGCAAACCAGCAATGCAATCAACTTTCCCTTTGGTTGCTTTTGTAAGCTTTTTGTTCTCTCCAGGTAATTTAGGAAAAATTAAAAAATATTCTGAATACGTTTTTAAAAAACTGATGGTTGGGTGTTGCGACAAACTATTACATGATGTTTTTGGGAGATCAGATCACCCCTCTTGACAACAGATTAACTTTACAGTAATGTACATGTAAAAATCACCTGACTCTAAGAAGTAACAATTGTTTCTAACAATACCATGTATGAAACTTAGAAAATGCATTCCAGATCAATTAAGGAGTTACAATGATGGGTCTGGCAGTGGAGTCTGTTCGACCACTGCATGAATTCATCTTAAAACTGAGAGGAAAATGCTCAGGAATCTTTTCAAGCTGATGCGAGTGGACAGGCCCTGCTGAGATGACCAGAACAGCAGTTAGCTGGGAGTTTTCCTAAAGGGTTGCGTGGCAGCGAAGACCAATTACTTTAGACATTGATTGCCCACTCTGTCTTTGATTGTGTAATTGCTTTGAGAGAGATGAGAGTGGTTCTGCTGCAGAACAGGTGAGTTCAAATCGATTACAGAAGGTTTCTCATTTCTTGGATGAGAGAGGGAACAGAGAGCGTGAATGTTGTCGTTGCTCATAAATTATCTATTTAATCTGGTATAAATTTATCATTGTGCCATTTGATACAATCAGTGTAAGAGGATCTGAAACAGGCATGTTAAACATTTTATTTTCATTCTGCCTCTAGAGTCGTCAATTTTGGAATAAGTCATGTCTGTGCACATGACATTGAGATGACACTTATGTGTAATTTGTCCTTCTACAGTCTATGTAGGTGTATGTATTTTCTAAAATAGAATAGCAGCATAACAGGAATTGCATTCTGGTGTGAAATTACATTTTTGTACACATTTTTAGATGACTGGCAGTTGGAGCGCCTCCCTGACATTCTGTTGAATTAAAGATGAGGAACAGTCATAGAAAATGTCAGACACCAGCATTTGACACCACAGGCATCACCCATGCAGCCCTCAGTCTCCCTTTTTTACCAACAAAAGTACAATTGTTAAAAACAGAAATATTGAATTGATTTGATCAATATTTGAGATTACGAAGACACCCAGAACAAGCAGCCTGAAACAGAGAATGGTTAACACTCAACTTTGCATTTACTGTAATCCTTTTAATTCCAATTCAGTCATTTTATTTATTTAATCTTACTTCTTCTCCTGATGTAGGTTGTCATGGTTTTCATGTAACACGCTAATATTTCATACTGACAGCACCCTGCTTTCAAACAAGTGCTGCAGTCTGAAACGGAGAGAAGGCCATCCTTCAAAAGCAAAATGTGAGAAATAGTTTGCCAGCTACAGTTGGATTTATATTCTAAACTAAATTACTAAAGGTCAATGTCCAGGTCAAGAGCTTGGTTCAATTTAAATATATGTGTGTATGCACGCATATGGGGTTTACAACTGATCCTCCTACCTCTGTTATGAAAGTCTGCAGCCTGCAGATATCAAAAGGATTCTTCACTTAGGGGGCAGAAAACACACTGTACTGAAGGTTAGAAAGTTTGGTCGATAGAATCTAAGCATTCTTCACTTTAGATACTGCAGTGATATCAGAAAAATCCCAGCTGCGTGTTAATACCCTGCACTCGAAGTAGTAGATTAATCCATTGTAACATTAAATTATTAAATATGACATGAGTATTAAAACCAGTGTGCTGTTGCTAGAGAAAAAAATATCTTAAATGCTTCATATTCTCTCACAGGTAGTTTATCACAAGTTATTGTGCTCTACAAATAGATTAATTTAACATATAAAGCCTGCTGGAGTAATTGTGTTCTTTTTTCATTTGATGGAAAAATTAAAGAGGAGATCACATTCAAATCCCGGATGCTGGCCTACAGATGGTTTGATGGAACTGCGGCCGTCTACCTCAACACCCTCTTAAATCCCTATGTCACCGCTCGCCCACTCCGCTCCTCCAAGGAGCACCAGCTAACACAGCCTCGTACGGGTCAAACTAGACTCCGCTCATTTGGAGTTCCACGGTGGTGGAACAACCTTATAAGCACTGTAAGAGCATCAGATTTTCTTTCCTCCTTCAAGAAATCCTTGAAGACACAACTGTTCTGAGAGTATCTCTTGTACTGAAAGCTCTAAATGCATTTATTTCCTAACAGCATATAGCACTCAATGTATGTTACTTGTGTAATATATGACACAGTTGAATTTTAAATTCTTAATGATAAATCCTCTTCTAGCATTCTGCTCTCAGGGTAAGGTAAGTGTGTACCTGGTGTTGTAGTTGAATGCTAAACCCTCTTTTTGTAGGTTGCTTTAAATAAAAACATCTGCTAAATGCATAAATGTAAATGTAGGAGAAAAAGAAAGTGGACTCCACGATATATGTGATGCAATTTTTGTACAAGTATTTGCTGTAAAATATGTGTTCTGGTGCTAAGTGAACCCGAGAGCTGCAATACAGTAAATATAGGATTAGGGTTTTAAATTGGTGTGATTCTAACATTCCCATGGAAACACTAATGACAGTATAATTTAATTCCAAGATGATTGGATATCACTGCCATCAAGCACACAATATCTCATGACACCATAATGATAGACCATAAATTGAATCTTTCACTATGTCTGCTCAGAAAAGAACATGGTTTTGTTAATGCCTGTGCTCGATTTGACTTAAAAAAATATTTCTATAGATATATCTATACCTCAGAATAGGTAAAAGGAGGTTAGAAGCCACTATTTCCCATCTTTATTCAATTTTGTTCACTTATCTGTGCATGCACATTTTGGTAAAAACATTATTCGTCATTATATTTTTCGTTAATATGACTACATGTATGACTAAACCAATAAGTGTTTAAAAATGTTTGTGGTAACCAAGATGCCTACAAGTTGTTGTCACATAAAATAAGTTTGATGTTTGGTCAGTAAAAAAGTCAGCAGAAAGATGAGTCAGGAATGCGTTTTATATGAAACTATACAAATCATTCACAAACCTATGACACCTTTAGGGTGATGATTTTATAGAAGATGAAATGTTTTTTTGACTGAATGATTGTGATGTATGATCCAACATCTTGAATGGAGCTCCATTCGGAGCTTAAACTGTTTATCTTTGTATTCTGTGAAGACAGTATCATTTTAAACAGACACCTACCGTCCTGCACATTTTATCCTCCAAATCCTGGTTGATTCTCTGAAGAGCAGCATAGCTACTTTGGATCCTAAAAGAGAGGGGAAAATGTGGTGGGATTAAAAATGGAAATTGCTGACTCAGGTCTGACCGTCATTATGACTTCACATCTGCCTATATTACAAATTTTATGATAATAAATAAGTAAACATGGTAGTATTATTATGGTTATAAAATATATTTCCAATGTTTTTCACTCTATTCAATGTAAGAGCTTTCTCTTGCTCTCTTCTTCTTCAACTGTCAGGTTTCCTTGAAAGCTTCCTTGTAAACTTCCACTGCTTGAAAGGTTATCATCACATATCATCTAAAATCTCTATTCCCGTTTAATGGTCCCACCTATCAGCTCAGGATTACATTATGTCAAAGGCCTAAGAGCGCTCATAAAGTAGCCACTATGGCTCCACTCAGCTGACAGATATGGACAGTGTTGGAAGCCAAGAACATATGAAAAACAAATCATTAAACAAAAATCTGAGAGAGATGTGTGAAGCTAAAGATGGAGCATATTCAGGAATGAGTAGGACACAGAATAAATAACCAAACCTGCCATCATGAGGAACAACACTCTTTACTTAGTTAGTGTTTGTCATTTCAAAGAAATGTGATCATACTGATTTATTTATGTTTGCCAGCTCGTTCTTAGATAAATGGCACAGATTTGGCACTGCCAATCGTAACAATTTATGCAGGGTTTGACAGGATGTATTCAATCAAACTGAAAAAATATCCCCAAGCCCCGTCTCGGCAGCCTTTTTGCCAGCTTACAGGCCAGTGGCCAAAAAAAAAGATAGTTGATTTAAATAACATGTTCATTTTCTGAATCTTTCTGGGCATGGAGAACCTTTCTGTTTTACCAACTGGGTTGATTGACAGCTGGTAATCACTGTTCTCTGATAGCATTTTTATGTGGGTAAAAAAAACATAATCATAAAGATCACAAATGTACTTACACCAGAGCCACGGGTTTCTAAAATTTTTGTTTTCTTTTTTTACTAAAAGAGTAAACTAGTTTATGGTGAAAGCAAGTGATCCATCCTGCACCAGATCATCATGGGCTTAACACAACTGTACTTTGTAGTACAATGTGTTACACACACACTCTCTTAGCACCTAACACAACTTTTGGAATAAACAACCTTTTATTATCATTCTGTGTGTGTAAGGATGTCTCATGAAAAATACATTTACCCTGTACTTTTACCCTACCATAACAGTTACATCACATAGCGCAAAATGGACAGAAATAGTGTGCTACTAAAGCAAAAGGACAAAACACAAAACAGGTCAGAATGAAAAAACAGAATGTGACATCCAGCATGACTTTAAAAGCAATGTCATAGCATATGGGAATGACTTTTAACCTGATGCAATGTATAACGTGGGATACATTTTTGATATTCTTGTTCCTTTTCTATCTACTCCAAGGCTAGGTAGAATGTATGCCTTTAGTTTTCAGTGCCTAAATGTAACCATGTTGTCTAGAGACTTGAATCTAATAATCATGAGGTAGTGAAGGTGAAAACCCGCTGAAAACTATAAAGTAAAACAAAATTGCTTTGGTTAAGCTTGTTTCACCTGGATGACAGTTATATATTATTACTCCATCACACCGGTTAACTACTGTTCACCTTTTAATAAAACTTCAAATATTATTTCAGTGTACTATTGCTGGCAGCCTGAGATGAAACTGAAAAATTGGAGCAACTGGAGCCTTGCTGTTGAGAATCAATACTGGACAACAGCGGGCTATGACGTGTGTTCACTGCTAAAATGTAAAAGCTGCTCGTGTTGTACATCTTGACCTGTTCATCCATAACTGATATAACAGCCTGAAATATCTGTTACCTCTTAAATACAAATCCAGTGCATAGAAATACCACACATACAAACCACACCGATAGAAAGCCAATGAGCTGTGAAGTCCAGCGATTGGTTTTGACAACACACAAAGACTTGGACACATTTGCACCATTTGAACAACGGCATGATTTGTTTTGGTGGTCATGTGAATGAAGCACACATTTTAGATGTCACCATCCCTCGTCATCACATGCCTTAACTACATTTGATATTGACTGCTGATCATACATGGTTATTTATGAACAAGTCCGACATGCATAGAAAAGAACGCGCCACAGACGAGGACACACACCTTCGTAGCTTCTCAGTGAACTTTTCCAGCTCTTCCTGAGCCCGACGCAGCTCTGTCTCAAGGTACTGCCGAGTGGATTCAAACTCCGTTTCGACCATCTCTAGTTTGTGCGTGGTGTACGACAGGCGCTTGCGGAGGTCATCCTTGTGGTCGTGGAAAGAGCTTAACAGATGGTAGTGAGAGTTTAGACAACAGAATGTCAGATAAAGAGGCAAGCAGAGAACAAAGACAAAGTTAAACAGCAAAGGCAGAGCGAAAAGTAACATGTGCATGTGTTTTAGACAGAATAAAAGGAAGGGATCAAGTTCAGATGGAAAATTCCATTTGGACAGGGACAAGGCCAGGATGAAGCAGGGAGGCCGCTGGGGAGGAGGAAATGGATGGAGGTGGAAAAGTCATTTCCCATTCAAGGGGGAAATAGCAGAGCTGGGGAAGTATCTCCCATTGGAGTAATGATGAATTTAATTTGATGATACCCCAATCAAAATCCTGAAACATTAGGAATGCATTTTGCACCGAAACATGGTCCACGGTTTATTCACAGGAGAAGAGGTACAGAATCAGAATGAAGCTTGGCCAGTCATCTTTGAGAGAAGAGGGGGCTGATAAAAAGCTTAAGAAAGAGTGAGAATATAGGACCACTTAAACACCAATCCTATCAACAACAGCATATCAGGCAGGATGCAATATTTTAGAAGCACATTTGCTCCAGGTTCGTGCTGGAGGATGAAAACACTGATCAGGATGACTAAGGGATGTGATAATAATGGGCTGGAGAGTGGAAGCAGAGGCAGTGAGTGCTCTCGGGGATTTTGATTTATTTTTTAACCACCTGATAGATTCTTGGCTCGCTGAGAGATTTGATGGCTCAGCATGACCACTGAATGCACCTTCTGCACCTCAGGCCAAAGCCCTGATTGCAAATCTGGCTCTCAGGAATGAGGAAGCAGCAACCACAGAAAGACCTGTGGGCTGGGATTTATAAATAGGCAACGTTTTGGTACACGAAGAGTTGGGCCATATACGCCTGTCATTAGGCAGGACTTTATTTATGGGCTTTATATATTAGGCCCATAAATGTGAAACCTTGCCCGTCGATATAAATTATTTATGTGTGCTAGCAGTGGGATAAATGCGGATTAATGAGAATAACATGTAATGTTAACCTTTTTTTCAGGACTTGTTTCACTTACAACTTCAGCCCCTCAGATGGTTATCCTTAAACCTGTCTCAATAACCTTTGCAAAGTAAGAAAAGGTTGACCTGATTAGATTAAGGTTAGGGTAACCTGATGGTTAGGCCACTCTTAATCTAAAAATCAGTTAACACTAATTTGGCCCGAGTAAATCCTTTTCAATTCAGTTAAATCAAATTGTATTTGTAATGTGCTACATCAAGCAGATACCACCATAAGCCAACTAGAATACAATACATTTTAATACAGTCTAAATCCAATTCATTCAAATGATTTGAACTCCAAAAACATTCAACTAATAAAGAACCAATAAAAAAAAAATATATATATATCTTCCATCAACAATACTTCTGGAGTATTATCTTGTGAACACTTTGCAGAGGCCTACACACACTAGCATGCCATTCTTCCCTTTCAGAGAACCACATTTCAGCAACTGGACTTGAAAATTCAGCACTCCGTTGCTGATTCTATCTGCAGCAAAACTCTGTAAAACACAACATTAGATCTAGACAACACTGGCTGAAAAATGGGAATGTCCTCAGATCCATGCAAAACATTACAACACGACCTATCAGGCTCTATTGTTGACACTCAAGGCCACCATTACTGATAACTGTGTGATTATCATCTTGTTCTGTTGTGACGCCTGTGTTAACAAAATAGCTCTGATACACACTGGTAGCTACATTAAATAAATAAGAAATAAGAAATAAATGACTGTACTGAGACCTTTTAGTCATTCATACTGTGCAGACATTTTAATACAAAGATTACAATGTGTGCACACCACACATGTGGTTATGTTCTCTAAACACAGCCATGAATTATTACTTTACTCAGCATCCCAGATTGAAGCCGACACATAAAGGATAGTCTCTCATCATATTCTTTTCCATCGCTGTTGTAAAAGGCCAGGTATAATTGCGACCTCCATCTAACAAATAAGCACACTGGTTTTTATATGCCATTGTTTAAAAAAGAGTAAAAAGCCCTGTTAGATTAAAAAGATAGGTAGATTGAAAAAAAAAAGAATCATTGCTTTTTTATCCAGCTTGCAGTGGCTGGCAGATTATCTTCCACTGGTACACTGCAACAAAACAAATCCTTTTACCTCCACCATCAAATACATGAGGACATGGGAAAATTGCTTGGGACTGTTAATACTAAACAACACGAGTTTATTTGAGTTAATCAAACAACCGCTTGTTTGTCTGTTGGAGTGTACATTTTTCATTGCATCCACATTTGTACGAATACTGTTTGTCAGACTTCAAACCATTTTCACTTGAATGCAGTTAGCAGCTGACATATGAAGAGGTGAAAATGAATTATGGGAATACATGGACGTAACATCAGGCTTTAATAGCCTTTTAATGTTCATGGCCTCCGTGTGAGAATCCATTTTTCATGAGTTCAAATGAAAACAGAAAATGGTTTCACCACTAAAGAGGATGATGATTGCGGCCAGCTCATCTTACCTTCTTTTCGGATGTTTGCAACCATTTCTCTGAGTTTTGGGGGCTGTTTTGCCAATATATATCTTTTTCATAGTTTTCTCTGTGCCTTGGCTCTCATGTGTGTATAGCTGTTGCCTCTGCTGCTGATTGACTGAATGTCGAAGCCCAAGTTTGAACTATACCCTCAAAGCAACAGTCAAAGCTTTAAGTATTGAAGCTTTAAGTATTGCCTGGGGGAGCAGATAGTTCGTGACTATCTGAGATGACCCTGGCAAGAGAGCAGAGAAAAAAGTTTTAAAGTCCCACAGATTTACGAGCACATTTCATTTTGTAGACTCCGGAGAAACAATAATTTGTTTGGGAACAATAAACATGTTCAGTAAGAGGGAGCAGAGCTGGGGGATCAATTATAGGAGTTCAGTAAACAAACTTGAGTAGAATCCAATAGAGTGAATCAGTGCACTACAAGTTAAACTTTAGATTCTGTGGAAAAAAAATAATGCAGGAAGAATTCTTTCTCTATAGTTCTACAAGTTAGAATATCAGGATTTCACAGATTTATACAATAAAAAGAATAATTACAGAAAAGAAATCTCCACCATATGGAGGGTTTTTTTTCATCACCAAAGGCTTTTAATTAATTGTCTGTGGCAGTATCTTGCTTGGAAAAATTGAATGCAGCAGCCACAAAGTGCATGGCCTCTTGGAACCGAGTATTGACCAGCTAGGCAAAGAGCTTTTTTCCACTATGAATCCGTGTTATGATTAATGTGTGTGTGTTTCCATTTCTTCTGTGTTGCTTTGAACTCTGGTATCCAGCATTGTAAGAACTTAATAACCTGTCACTTGCTGAAGAAGAGCCAGAATAAAACCTTTCATGGTGTGCATGTGCTTCTTCATACACCACATTTGCTGAGACTGGTAATTAGTGCAGTCAAACATTAGTGAATCAAAGAATGTAGAGCAATGAGCTGCAATGAACAGCAGCCCTGCTCAAAAAGAAGTGTTTCATGATAGAGACAATAATGACACATTTAAACAACATTCGTGAGGTTAAAGTTGACCCAATATGCAAAAAAATGTTAATTTGAATTAAAGCCGCTGTTTTTCCTAGATGTACACCCTATTAGAAGTCTAATCTTGAAATGGTGTCACATCCGAAAAAAGGATATGACACTTAAAGGAGCCAGAATAGTATAGAACAGTACCTCGGATTTGCAAACCTGCTCATCTAAGTCACGAATAACAATACTGAACAAAAGAAAATGATTCTGTGTAAGCTGCAAATACTAAAGCAATGTGTTCAGTGTTGGAAAATTCCAACAGCTTTCTTTACTTTTCAGGTGTAGAGCCGTTATCTTTTTGAGCCCAGGGCTCCTCTGACTGAGGAGGCAAGCTGGTTTTCACATGAAACATACTACTGTGAATACATAACCGCTGATGTTCCCATTCAAACTCTTCTTACTGTGAACTAATGTCATTGTAAGAAAATTAGAAAATAAAATAGTTCTGACTGAATACTTAACTAACTTATCTTATTGCATTCATCAAACTCATAGAATCATAGGGACAGTTCTCTGGAGTCCAGTATGTATGTTTGCAGAAACAGAAGGAGCTTCCAGAGGGAAACTGGAAGTTCAACAACAAACAATCGACTATTTTGTTGCCTGTCGTCATTTCTAATCCTACCGGTCCTTATTGTTTTTAATCATCCCCCAGCACTGCCTCAGAAAACAATTGCATTTCCTGCATGTACATTTAATATGGCTGCTATGGCCATTTTCTTATCTGCAAGTCACAGAAGGAGTAGGGAAGAAAGAAGACAGGGGGAGACAGTAAGGAAATTATGTGTCATAGAAATGTCTACACACACACACACACACACACACACACACACAAACACTCACACACATTTGTTGTGTACCCCCCCTACTGTGTACTAGGGTACTGTACCTACTTAGTATATTGCACCTCTCCCAAAGGGAGCGGATTGTGGCGCCACAGATGTTGTTAATTCCATGTGAATGATCAAACTTATGTCCTAACAGAACTCTATCAGGCATACTGTGAAGCATATACTCTTCCCTCAGTGTCTCTCGTAAGCTTCAAGAGTCTTGAAACTGCTCTGAAGAAGGAAATTAAGAATACCTATACTGTTTATCAGCTATCTGCTAGTTACAGTTATTGGACAGCAGACAGACACAACAGGGACTACATGAAATAATGTATGATTTAAGGCCATAACCCAGTCCAGGAACATGTCCCACTCTGACTGCACAGGTTCTCTCTTTCACAAGAATATCTTCTGTAGGAGTTTAATTCAGAAAGAGAACTCAATGCAAAAAAACAAGTAAAGGTCAGTAGCCACTAGCATCCATCTTGCATTTACAACAGGGTGCCCTTATGGAGGCGGATTTACTAGTAATGAGTCACAGTAGGTGAGCAAAGAAGAACTATTACCTGCCACATATACTATTCACAACGACCAAATAAGACCATTAAACTTTAATGGCCACTGTGCCGCTTCTCTGCTATTAAGTGAACAAAACACAGACACACAAATCTACTGTTAACTGTGTAATGTCACATTACAGCCAAGAAGATAACTGTGGTAATAACTTTGTTGTTTTTGACAGTTAATTTAAGATGAAGTTAAGACGTAGAGCTGGATACACTCCTAAGCCAGATTTAACAAGTCTTTCCATGAGACTTGTCAGCATCTTCCAAATCTCATTTTCTACCACTCAATCAGAAGATCAGTCATCAACATCCGTCATTTGGCAGTCCACTGCACCAACACCAGTGGGGCTTACCCACCAAGAATACAAAGTTGAATCTTTCCATCACAGCATAACTCAAAACTGACATTGTGAGAGAAGCAGTCCGTATAAAACTATAATAACAGAGTGCTTCAAGTACACTTTGAAACAGGCCAGAAACCCTAAGTGTTTTTTTTTTTCTGCGCTTTAAAAATTCTTTTGACAATTTGTGTTCACCTTTTGTCATTCACTTCTTTGAAGGATGAATAAAAATAGTAATAGAAATCAAGCTGTCGGTGCAACTGACAACTTTGTGAGACAGCGTTGTCCTTGCTACACCTCTGGGAAATTGGAATTGGTAAATGATACTGTACATTTCCCCATTGTATGTATTTCTAGACTGGAAAAAAAACTTGCTGAACTTGCTAAAACCTGAATAATAAACCAAAATGACCTTAACAAAAGTAAGATTAAACAAACTGACAGCAAAAGCCAAAGTGCTAGAATTGCCTTGAAGTTTTGTTTTTTCCAAATTTGTTCCCCCTAGACGGTGTGTTCCAGAGAGGTTCAAACTTCATTTAAGAGGCACAAGATGAGTATTTCCTCTGATGCAAGACTCCACAAAAACAGTGGTCTATTGTGTATTTCACTACCAGCAGCAAGAGAAGCAGCTCTGTGGATTAACTCAGAAGACTGATGCTGACAATTCAACATAGTTTATTACCCAAGGACCAAGAGAGAAACTGATGTAGGAAACACAGCTGATCTCTTCTTTAACTTAGATATTTTAAAAGAGATGAAAAATAACACATAGGCTTAGAATGATTAACTAAATACCGTAGTAATCTTGAACTACACTTCATACTGTAGAACATGATATTGTTCAAATTTGTTAGCAATATCATCCAAGCCACTAGTGCAAGACTTTGAAAAAAAACGAAATATTGGGATGAATTAAGACACAATCCTTCAACTCCTTTTATATACCTGTGTAACAGACACAAAGGAAGCAAGCTTCAGTTTTGACTGTTGTAGACAGACCTCACTCTTTCCCTGAGCAGGTCAGATCACATCAGGGGGGCTCAGCTGGATCACAGCGGGGCGTTTAGCCCCATCACACAGTGGTCTGTATGTGTACTGGACTGAGTGGGGCTTGTGGGGATTTTTTACTAAAACCTTTTGGGATGACAGAAGCTGGTTCACTGATTTAAAACTACCAGTTAGGGTCTTTGTTCCTTTAGTCTCTTTGGATAATCTTCATGTGGAAGGGCAAAAATGTGTGTGTACAGTAATGAGCCCTTAAACAAGCGTGTTCCTGACCAGCCTTACTCTCTATGGTGTGATATGCTCTATACAGTCTTTGCATTGTGTTGCATACTACTACTGCACTGGCTGTCATCTGTTAGATCAGCTTTACCACAAGTATAGCTTGTTTAGAAGATTAAATTGTTTTACAATCAGGAATTTATGGATGAAAGAAGAGCTATATGATAAGGTTGACAGACTAAGATTTATTAAGGTGTGTGTCAGGTCAAATTTGACAAAAATGTTTTCGTGAAGTGATGAATAACTAGACAGCAGCACCACCACATTATTAAGCTTCCAAATGTTGTCTATATCCAAAGATAATGGAGATTTAGCTAGAAGCCATCTTAATCGCACATATCGGCTTAAGTTAATGACAACTATTGGAATCAAAATTACCTTTGCAACACACCTAATATGAATCACACCATCTGAAACTGTCAAACCTTTGGACAGCAACAAGTTTCCATCAGCTAGGACACCTCCAGTCCCATCCCATGACTCTGAGTTACATAATCATGAATAGAAAATGGATGGATGGACAGAAATTCTCACGTGCTTTTTATGTGACGCACATGTGGCTTAGAGACAGTGCTGTTCGGGTAGACAAATGCTGCAACAGATCACCGGTTGCACACAACGATTGTGCAGAGAAAGTCTGAATGTTCCACAGAAAATACATTTTCAGCATATTTTCAGCATATTTTAACAGCTTATTGAGAATTACTCCATAAATTGATAGTTTAACATTAAGTGCTATTTGAAAGAAAACTGAAAAGTAGCCAAGATTATTCTCACTTCAACAGAATAGTTCAAGTTAGAAAACTTGGCTATCGTTAATTTCACTCATGTTGTGCCTTCGGTGGTATTGATGCGTAACGCAATATCATGTGTTATGGAAGTGTTATGGAATTGTATAATAAGGTGATTCATTTAATGTATTATGTAAGAAATTTTAAAGGTAAATTATTAAAAAGTTAAACTGCAATAACAGAATACAAATAGGAAGAAAAATATTTTAAAAAGTCATTAAAAAATTAAAATAGCAAGGAAAGCTTCTTGGCAACAATAATCAATGTAAGTTGCATTCCATGGCTCAAAAAGTCAGAATCTTAAGTACACAAAGCCAAAATCCTTGACAATAACGTTGATGTTTCTTGTGACATTTTACATATAGAAAATTCATAAAGGTTACTCTATTTTCAATAATAACAAGGATGATTAAGTTTCCCTTCACATAGCTGGTGCTCATGAAAAGATTTTTTTTTTAACGCATGTTTACACTAAAAAAGAATTCCCTTTTTTCAGATTCAATTATTTTCTTGTCATCATAATGGCCCTGAGAGAAGATCATGTCTCCACTGCGCTTTACACTAATGGGTGTTAGGGTATGTGCATGTAGGCTGAACATACAGCAGCATGTATGACCCTCCAGGGTGCTATGAAGTATTTATTGAGGTGTAATGGGTACAATATGTGCACAGATTGTTCAACATGTAGCCAGTTAGAGTGCTGGATGTTTGACAAAAGACCTCTTGTCTGGCTTGTTTTTTTGCAGCATGACAAGTCACATTCAACAAATGAATGTCCATAAAATAGGAGTGCGTGACCTGCCTCTCACCCAGTGAAAGCTGGGATATGCTGTAGCCCTCGCACAACCCTTAACTGGTGGAATAAACAGATTTGGAAAATGGGTGGCTGGAAATGGAAGCAACCATGGAAGAGAGATGACGGACTGGAGCTAATACATTAGCAACATTGCTGAAATCTGTTGAAACTGAACCTAATTGGGCACTGTAAGGCAGGTTATAATTTACCTTAGTTATATCCTGCCTTACAGTTGAAGAGCTTCATCTTGTGCACTTTCACTGTGGCATTAAAATGCCACACGTTGTGCTCCTCTGACATACAATACATACAATGCTGTTAAATATGACGTATGTCTGAGCCTCAGAGGTTTATGTTGCTTGGCTGACCCTGTGCTGTTGGCTTTGACATAGCCAAATAAATGTTAGACGTATCTATTGTGGTCAAGGGACTGATGAGGGTGGCACAGTAAGAAGTCAAAGAGGGACCATTTAGACTTCGACTTGGATTCACAGGAGTCTAGATAAGAAAATGTTAGCGTATGTTCACCCACAGAAGAAGCCAGTTCCCTTGAGGATGCTCTGAGACAGATATCAAAGCAATAACTTCCAGGTGCTACCGTAGTCCACCCTATCAAATGGCCCCTGCATAAATCCCTCATCTTGGAAATAATTAGGCAGAACAATGAGAGAGCGAGGAGGTGGTAAACTGCTCGAGGGCTAACCCGAAGAGAGTTTGTGAAGCATCTGCTTCTAGGAGCTACGTGCCTTGATTAGCGAAAGATGTAAAGCCAACAAACAAAGCCTCTTCAGGCAGCTTCCTCAAAAAAGACGAGTGACGTCTCCAAGAGGTCAGTTGATTTGACAAAGTGGAACATGTGTGGATGAAACATTTTCAAATGTGTTTTGACTGTTTAAACGATTTTAATCACCTTCATGTCCTTGGCTTTTCCCAAACTAATCTCGGCTGTTATGGCTGAGATTTCATGTGGCCATGCTCACACAAAGACACCTCCACCATCCTTGGACATTGAATTCAAGTTCAAGAAAGCAGTTGTAATTTGCTGAAACGAAAGAGAGAACTTCCAGGACTTTGTCCTTTTCATCTGTCACTTAGCCGTTATTTATTATTTTCAATTCAAGTGCACAGTGGGCCTTACTAGGTACACAAAATGCATCTCTGAACTTCACTATTTCAGCTAATAATTTGACTTCGACGTTGATGACTAGAGATGTTCCCTTTTCTAACTGGATCAAGCGAGAAGGTGCTGCAAATCAACCATTAAGAGTTTATTATTATTGAATATCTGAATCAATGAGGGAAGTAAATCTGTAATGTATGCACAAAGCTTTGAAGCAGAAAATTACTTTAAGTTGTAAAACCTGAGACTTTTGGTTGTCCATTTTAATCAGAAAACTGTGAATATCATGAGGCCAGACCGTTTTTTGGCTCATGTGCCATGTTCTGCCCATGTTGTTCACACTGCCAGGGAAGAGTGTAAAAGCTGTCAGGAGATCTCAGTTTCATAGGCACTGGTTTAAATAAGTGTCCAACTAAGGAACTAAGGCCTTTAGTCATAAGATGTGATTTATTATCTGTGACAATTAGCATTTCAGAAAACTGAGATGGGTTATATTTTTTATCGTTTCTTTTTGATACAAAAATATGAGAAAATACAAATGATTGATACAGCAGGACACACGACAGAGTAAATAAAATGATAGACTGTTGATGCATTTATAGCTGGATAACTTGACACAAAATGCCAATAGGACAAACATTGTACTTCTAATTTGTTTCTCATCGTTTTGTTTTAATTAAAGCCCCATTTGGAGTTTTAACTTCCTTTTCAGGAAGTTAAAACTCCAAAGACCTGAAGTTTCCTCTGGACAACATCTCATCCAAGGTATCGTTTGATTTAACGATGTAACCGAAAGAGTAAATGATCGCCAAAATCAACTTTTCCTCTTTTAATGGAAGTTAAATCTCGAGGTAGTAAGTATGATCATGTTGTCATGGCCAATTAAAGGCAGAACAAAAAGAAAAGCTGGAATTGACACAAATTTGAATACTGAATAGAAATTAAAATTAATCCTTTCACAATTAATCAAGAACCCTTAAGTAGCAACTCTGCTATTTCACTGTTTTTTTTTAAAGAACTTTTTTTAAAATTATGCTGTAATTGGCTCTCTTAGGCATTTTTTTGCCCATGAATAAAACAGTCTATAAACCTTTTGAAAACATTTGAATTCTCATCATTTTTACCCCCCCAAAAATTAAATTGACAACTGACCCGACCAAGAAAAATGAATAAATGAATAAATGAATATCAACTCCAGATTTAGTTCAGCTGAAACAAATGGCATCCTCTCTTCTTTTGCTGCAGTGAGACACAATCTCAAAAGCTTCACTTTGTTCCTTTTGTTGTTCCAACATGTTCCCTTCAATTGTTCAGGCATTTTTACGGTTAAATGCTCAACGAGCCACCTGGCCCTTTCTGTTTAAGGATCCCATGATCATGCAACACATGGCACAACAGTTACAGCACAGCACTCCAAACAGTGATTATTTTCACAAGTGTGGCAAAACCTCACTAGTCTCTGAGCAGCTAACAAATCCCAGGCATGCACTCCTCCCCTTTCTTGTCTTACCGTTCATATGCTTTTCGCCTCATTTTCAGCTGAGAGGATCACTGTATTCACGTGTCTGTGCATCGCCTCAGAGCAGCATGCATTTAGAAAAAGACTCCTCAAATTCTGACTGGAGACTGGCTGGTAAGCAAAGAGAGGCAGGTTTGGAGGGGGGGGGGGGGCGCAGAGAGAGAAAATGAGAGAGGGAGCTGCGAATTGAATGGAGCAGGAAGTGTATGAATAGAGGAGGGGTTATGGGAGTGATGGAGAGAAGAAAAGGGAAGAGAGGTGTGGCGGAGGTGTCACTGCCATGAGAGGAGGTAAAGTGAAAGTGACTAACCTCATGTCATGTCGCATCTCTCCATCAGATTCCTGGTCGCAATAGAGGGAAAGAGTGAGAAATGATGAGATATATTTATCAAGCAGATAGATCTGAAGCGTCCGTTGCATGCTGTGGAGTATCACCACTCGGGTGTTTAACGAGCTCTCTGAGCAGCCATGTCTCAGTAAACAAACATATCTATTATTTCCCACTCTTCATTATGTCACTTGTGAGAGTATCACGTGAAAGAGGGAGGAGAGCAGAGCAAGAAATGACAGATTAACAGTCTATAAGAAAAATGCTGTGTGCTGCAGGAATGGAGATTAGGTGCCTGAGGGTGAGAGGCTGGAGGTAATTGTTGAAAGAACAAATGGGTAACAGAAAAGATGAATGAAAGAAAAAAGAGAGATTTGGGAACAGGACAAAGGAAAGATGGCTTCATTATTGGAAACATCTTCAAAACAATAGTTACATTTCTTGTTTTTCTTTAAAGCAATTGAGCGATCTCAGAAGGTAGGACGAGTGCTATCAATTGTCTAATCTACCCCTTATATCAATATAAAAATATAGCAAGGTGATTGTTGCAGCATGATGTCTCACATGTGCAGACAAAGGTGAATGAAAACGTGGTTTGCACATGTTTATTTATTACGCACATATCATGTATAACAAGGATTTCACTGGAGGATTCATCATTTACATTTTCACTTAGGTATAATGCTTTGGTCCAGAACAAATTATGCAAAGCAGAATCAATGTGGAAGAGTGCGCATAGTAGCCACAGCCTTAAACCCCCCTTAATTTGCTTTTCGTGATCATGAACTTGGCAGAAAAGGCAGATTTTGACATTTTTCCATGTCTGGCCGAAATTCTGCTTGTGGGACATTGTTTACTCTCATGATGCATGCAACCACAGAGATCCATGAGATTTATAGTTGAGGATGCAGGAAGGTTCGATATTGAATGTCATAGGTGAACAGCTCTAACATATGGTGCATCGGAGTGCAGTGTGTGTTTGTGAGTATGTGTATGCTGTGCTTCACTGTGTTGTGTGGGTGTTACAAACACTGCCAATGATACAGCAGGATGACTCATCCAGCTTCTGAATGAAACAACATTCAGTAATCCCCTTCGTCCACCCCTCCATCGCAGCCTCCCTTTATGGAGAGGGCAAGCCTGAAGGGGGTTGGAGGGGGAGGAGGAATGGATCAGAAAGGTATGACTGAATGACATTCAGCTAATGTGGATGTCCCTTAAGAAAAATGTTGCTTTTTGTTTTATTCAATTTTGTTAAAATTGATGATGAAAATATGAATGAAAAAAGGGGATTACTGTTGGTGCATCAGATGCATTCGATGTGCTGAGATTACAGGATTATTATTATTCATTGAGAAAAACACTACCACATTAAAGTCCTATTAAAGTGAAATAAAGTGTTGCACACTGAAATGTTGAACACCAAATCATGCATAATATTATTAGGCAAGTCTAATATGGCCACTGGCTTTAGTTTGTGGACAGCTACAATAAACTACTTTGAAATGGTTATACAATGTTCAATAGTTAGGACTAGAATACATCTTTTATCCAACACCAGCGTTACCTACATGGATGCTTTTTTTCTGTTAGAATGTACATGCAATTACCTAATGAGCACTAAAATTTTTATTAGGTGATGTGACATGCATGAAGAGCATTTGGTTGGACATATGCATGCATACAAATTTAGACCCTTACTGTATAATTTGAAGGTATTTGGTTGTGTTGTATGTTTAAAAGTTCAGTTTATGTCAAAGTAACTCATTATTAAATTTTGATTGTAACTAACAGTTGCAAAGCATCATTTCTCTCTTTGATGGCTAAATGTACTTTGCCGGGCGAAAATAAACCATCCATCCATCCATCCATTATCAATACCGCTTATTCCCTCATGGGGTCGCGGGGGGAACTGGAGCCTATCCCAGTGGTCAACGGGCGAGAGGCAGGGTACACCCTGGACAGGCCGCCAGTCCATCGCAGGGCGCGAAAATAAACCTTTAATGCTAAACCAGAATTTATAGCCAAAACAAGACTGACACCAGGCTAGTTTCAAATAATGTATTAGGGCTTAAAGGGCAAGGCTTTACTGCTTGTATTATTTGCCATTTGGGAATAAATATTTTCCAATATAAAAAGTATCAGCCCATTCGGTTTTTAAGTAATGGCACTGTAAAATATCGGATAAAAGGTTTCATTACCAACTGGCCTAAGTGCAACTGATTGCCTTATCCACTTTGTTGTAGAGTCTGTTAAAACTTACCATAGATAATAGTTATTGAGTTTAATTATTGACTATTTACCGAGTCATCATACACGTTTAACTTAAGTCTATGAAACCATTACACATAAAACAATAGCTTCATGTGGTTTTACTACACACACCCCCACATTTTCTGAGCTGTTAGGAAGCCTCTGTCCAGTCACATAAACTGCAGCTGGTTGTATGAGGGCAAAATTGCTTTAGCAGCTAGTGCAAAACAAAGTAAATGGAGGAAGGTTGTTATGTTAATTATTCAAATCCATGCTTTTGCAAGTATTACAGTTTTTGACACCCAAAGCTTCTTTCTCTCTGTTTCACTTTGATTAAACATAGTAAATAAGGAGGATGTCAGGCCCATTCCATTAGGCCACTACCTCCCAGTTGCTTGATAAGTGCTGAATGTTAGCAGGATATAGGGTATGCAAATGCTTTTATATAGGCCCTGGCAAACCTTTTTAACATCCAAGGTAAGAAAGTGCATAACCATTAACACATATCTATTTAGGACAAGTCATGCTGTTATTTTAAGTCTTTGTTTGAATAAAAATAAGTAGAAACAAGAACATGTTATCCATTTATGCTGCAGTCCTTTTCGTGGATTATCCAAAGCATTTACATTACCAATTAAATTTTTGTTAATGAAAGATCATGGGTGCAGATTTTGGATTGTATTGCAAGTGGGTGATGTGCCACATGCAATTATCTTAAACACAAAATATAAATGATTCATTTCTAAAAAGTCTGACAAGTAATATTTAGCTTATTACAACAATTTTTCAAGATTATAATGAAATTTACAATCACATTTTTTAGCTTTATAATATTAAGTGCAATAAAGCAATATACTATATTCCCATCATGTCTCCCCATTCTATTTATGACCAACTAATGGCCACAATACAAGTTTGTTACTCCCATACATTATTAATCCACAGACATAGCTTGGTAATGCATGGTCACACAATCATACCTTTTCCTTCGATACCATCAGAGCTATACAGAAAAAATGGGCCTGTGATGAAGAATCTAAAATGTGCAATACATTTAAAATTTTCCTAAGGCCATGATTACATTAATATTTTTACAGCGCAACCCACGGCTATAATAGAGATTGCGGTTGTACCTTAATCAAATGCAGTGAAGGCTCTCCAATTTTCAATGCTTTTCAAAGAACAATCTCCCTTGATCAGATTTTCTACGTAATCCAACACAAACTCGGCTGTAACTGGAAAACAATTTCAAATAAGGGACCATTAACCTGGTACCTGGTACCTTTGTTACCAGCATATGACCACAGTATTCGAACACAATGAAATTTCTCCTGAAAAGGTTATAATTTTCTAAAGTGTATACAGTATTTTAGATGTCAATCAGTCTGTAACATATCCCAGCTATGGGGACGGGGTACATCCTGAGAAGTTCACCAGTTCATCATAGGGCCTTTTCTCTCACTTACTCCTAGGTCTTGGTTTTGGATGGGGCAAGGCTGCCAGAGTGAAGTCCCAGCAAACATATAAAAGGAGGCTTGTACTTACAGTATGAACAGGTGTGAGTGGAGAGGTAGACATATAGGACACCCTTGGAAATCCCTCTGGCCAGCTGAAAACAGGGCAGGGCTTAATTCGTCCACTGGAGGCAAGTTGAGATGGCTCATAATTGGAAAGTGTCACTTTCTTCTCTTTCTCTTTCCCTCTTTCTTTTTGTTTGTCTGGCTCCCAGCAGGGCTTTTCATGCTCTTTATCTTTTCCGTTCCCTCTCTCAGGCCATCTGTCTCTTTCCCTGAGGCTCTCTTTTCTCATCTCCCTGTCTACCTCCAAACCTCCATTTCCCTCCCATGGAATCCTGATTTCCTTCTCCTTCCCTCTCTCCATGCTTTTTTCTAGCACATTCTTATTCTTCTCTTTCCCAAGAGTGCCATTCGCTACCAGTTCATCAAGTTGTCTCACTCGATCAATATCTGTTTCTAGGTAAAGTCTCCCAGTCGAAGGCTGAGTCTGGATCTTTGTACATGGCTCTAGACTGTGCTCTGGATAATGGTGACTCTCTGCCTTTACTTTTTTCACCACTTCGTCAGGCTCCAGGATCTTGCAGCTGGGCACTGTCTTGCTCCACTTGTGGATAGAATTTGTAATGTCCTTGGCGTCATACTCCTTGATGGTGTGGAGATTTGAGCTTGTTGGGCTACACCACAAACCTGTGGAAGGTGTAGAAGGTGGTTGGTTTGCTGGGGCTGAATAGAGTAGTGGGTGACATGGGGTTGAAGGCAGTGGCGGTGGTGGTAGCGGTGGTGGCGGTGGTGGCGGTGGCGGTGGTGGTGGAGATGAATGGTGATGGTTGACAGTGTATTGTTGCTGAGGAGGACCATCAGTAGATTTCAATATCCTGCAGGTCACCTCATTCAGAAACTGGGAGAACTTACGCCTGTCCTCGGTCTTCTTGTCCCGCTGATTAGATGAAAATGAAGAAATGTTCTTACTTTGGCAAAATGTGGACATATTTGGGGTTTTTGGATCTTTCTTCACAACTTTGCAAATCTTTGGACTACAGTCTCTTTTGCTTTCAGGTTCAACCGTGGGATGGGTGAAAATAAGATTCTGGTAGATGATTTCATTCTCAGTCCTGGCATCAGAAGCTGCCTCATCAGTAAAGCCACTTTTTCCGCCTGATTCCACCGAGCCCTTACCATCTTCTTGTTTAATAGATGTCCGTAAGAGACAGGTCGCCCCCGAGCTCCAGCTGTTTGTATCCCAACTGCCATCTTCATCACTAGAGCTGCCATTTCCACTTACGAAGCTTGCACTCCAGTCAATTGGACTGGTGCAAGAGGCACAGTTGTCCAGACTGCCCCTTGACCGCTTCTTTAACCGAGAGATAGAGCCCCTTAAGTTAGGTAAAGAGCTCTGGAAGTTGGACGGAGAGCCTTGATAACTTGGCATGGATCCTTGCAGGCATGGAACTGAACCCTGGAGGCTGGAGAGTGAGCCTTTTGGACTTGTACTGGTAGAGTTGTGAAGACTGGAAAGAGAGCCTTTAAGTAACGGAGAGGACTGGCGGCGTTGTGGCTGGTCTTCTTCTTGGTCGCTGTAATGCCCAGAAAAGACAGGACATGATGCGGTAGAAGAGCAGGAGCCACGATCTTGCCGGGTTGAGCCGGTTCTGGATCTCTGCTGTCGCCGAATAGTAGACATATCAATCACCTTTGTTCTCCTTCTTTGTGCAAACTGTTTTAATCCTTTCTGCACAGACTCGAGTCTGAGGCCGTCATCTGAAATGGACACACACAAGTGAACCATGTCAGACTCAGTCTGATGTTGTTTGTCCTCTGGCTTTGCCCAATTCTAATTGTCTGTCCTAGATGTCCTGGTCTCCAACAGTGCTCCCACGCTTATTCGGAGTGACACACTTTCAATGCCACAGCACACACTGGCATCACAAAGGAGGAAGCATCTGATAGTCATTTGTGTATTAACCAAATCATTACCACGCATACTCAATCTAATTCAGTTCTGTCTTTTCCTTTTTAAGATAGAGTTATAGATCAGCAGCATCACCAGCGGTTTATCTGTAGGCACCATTTGTAATGAATTTGAGCATCGACACAGATGGCGTTGGAAAGCAGCTGGATATCTAGGTCAGAAATATTGACCACCGCGGTCACGTGCAATTTGCTTTGTGGGCAACAGAAAAGCAAAGTGACAAGGCATTGATTGGTAACACATAGCACTTTTTAAATGTTGGTTGTTTGGGTTGTTAATGTTGTAGGGGAATCATTAACTCTTGCTTCTCAAGAGACTGTTTGATATCAACCTGTCACTTGTATAATCTACATCAGAACAGAACCTCTTGATGGGAGTGATGTGTGGCAGCATCTGGTGCCTGTTATCTAAATGACAAGAAGCCTCCCAGACAGATGTTATCGTGTCTAGCTATAAAGTTGTGATCAGCGGCATCGGCTCTCCAGCTGAAAACATTATAAAAGTTGATAGGATTTCAAAATCCAGCTGTACATATCCCTGAAAACTTAACTGTATTTAACGGAATGTACATTCATCTCATAAATCATTCTGAAAGCACAGAAAGTGTTGTTAATTCAATACAACAAAACTAGAGTGTGTATTAACAAGCCAATAAGGCATTTTAACAGAAGTACTGATAGAACTTCTCAGGCTTACCCCTCTTTGAGGTACGTGCACTGCGTGACAACATGTAGGATTTGAGGAAAATCAATATGATTGGATCCAGTTTTGCATAACAACAGAGCCACTAATTGCACCAACTTTTCATGAAAAAAATCAGCATCAAACTCTAACCTAATACATGCAGCCAGGGTTGAGAGAAGGAAAAACTGTTCACATTTACTATGGTCCTATTCCTTTCTGTCAATTTCTGTTTCTGCTATTCAAGGTACTTTACATAATGGATAAATCCAGCAATTCAAGAAGTAAGCAAATACTTGGTGATAGTGAATATACCGTGGATGGTATTGTAAGTAGTGCAGCTGTAGCTGCATCAAAATGTCCTCCGTCCTTCATCTGAATGGATTTGAAATTTTTTCTATATAACTCCATTTGACTTAAATGTTAAATATCTGACCGACAAAGAACTCTAAGAGAGACCTTGATACATTTTCTTCAACCAGGACCCGAGTATGTCTCTATCTGAGATAATTCTTTAGGCTGAAAATCATCACTGTTTAAAAGGATGGCATCAGTACAGACACAATTTATTAGAATTTCAACTTTTATTAGATTTAGTTTCCTGAAGAAAACTGTGAAGAGCTGATAATGAACAGAGACTGCTCAGACATTATAAAAGTGAGGACTGCTTTACTGTATGTGAACATCATTTAACACCGAATGAGGACCCCTCCATAAACAAACAACAAACAAATAAACAAACAAACAAACAACACACCCTCAACATGCACATATCTTAAATTTAAATGATCAGGTGTAAAGGGAGGTGATAAAGAGAACATTTTGTAAAGCAAAGCAAATCTACTTAAGACTTACATAGTCTTACTTTCTTGCTGCTGGACAAAGTGTCTCTAAAGGGCTTTAACTGTCTCAAAGTAATCAAATTTTGAATTCCACGGGTGGGAGCTTTAATTACAGTGTGCTTAAAAGCCAGGGGGGTAGTTGTTCATCAAATGTATGCAGAAAAGCTCCTCTGTAATACATTATGTCCCTACTAATCCTAACACCTTACACAAACTACTGATACTATTTTTTCAGTTTCCCAAAATAAAACAGAACTATTACCTCATAGATAAGAATCCTCATTTTTTTCATTCCTCTTCACTCAATTCATAATTCAGACTTTTCTGTTTGGTAATAATTGGAAGAGGTGGGGTGGGTGGTGAAGAGAATGAATGATACCTGGAAATTATGCGTAGTGTGTTAGAATTGGCAAATTGTAAAAAATAATCTTAAATACAACTTACATTATAGAAAAAGTGGAGCTAGATTTCTGGAACCCAGACATCTGACATACTGATACATGAGACTAATCAAAGCGACTCTTTGCTTATTCTATTCTATTCTATTCTATTCTGTTCCCGACAAACTTTGAAAGTGGAATGAAAAAGTTTTAATCACTCTGTCAAGTTCTGCGCAGGCCCCCATCTCACCCTCCCTATTTAAAATATCATCTTGCTGTCAAAGCTTAAATCAAAATCTACAGGATAATGATGATTAATTTGATGCAATTCTACAAGCCTCAGCTTACAGCATAGCAAAAACTCTTTTTACTAATAAGATCTCTGTCGACTCATCATATCCTCTGTGTACATGCCGGCTCCCCACAGCCTCCAAAGCCGAGACAAAAAGATCAGATGCCTCATTTAATCCCTTCAAGCATCTGCTGGATCAACTCTTCAGAGATATGCTTTGACATCTTTAGAAGCCCACATCAGGAGATGTGGCTGGTATTTTAGCATGTCTGAATTCAACAGCACAAATATGGGAAAAAACAGCTTTGGGGTGTTTTTTTAAACAGTTTTTACTTCACAGTGAAAATGAAAAATGATTTTACAGCATTTCATGATCTTTACTCCTTTAAAAGCACTCCCCTTCCTCTTTTTGCATTCATGCTTGTAAAATCCTTCTTCCCATTACAGAATAGCAGAACTCTCCCTGCTGCCGAAAACGGCTTTGCATGAAGCAACATTTACTTATTCAACTTTAATGGAATTGCAGCTACTTCCATTCAGGAGAAACGTATTGCTTCCTTTTCTTTTATCAATGAGCACTTAAACAAACATCAGGACTTAGTCTCCCCATGCTGACAACATTGAGGTTGCTATAGAAACAATGGTTTGTGATCGGGACCCATCTTTCCTGTTTAGCCATGGGGAAGAATAAACTATGTAGCTTTCCCCTCAAATGCCAACGCAATATAAAAAAGACATGTATAGGAAATGTCAGGTGTACCATCCAGACAAGAATATGAAGACTGGCAGCCAAGAAAAAGCAATATTTCTTATCTCCATGGCAATAGGACCCTCACAATAGTACATCCTTTATATTTAATAAAAAAACAGTAAAGGTCTGCAAACAGAAATGAATGACATTATGGTACATGAAAGCTTTCATAAGAGGTTCCAGGTCACCATCACTCTAAAATACAGCAGCTCTTGCATGGATTTGCACATGCATAATCCCAGTTATTTTAGATGTGCATTTACAGACACATGCACATGTTTTCACTCAGGCTCTTTTTGTTTGCATGTTTTGCAAGTGCAATTCAATTATACGTCCAATGTTTATATGTGTAACAGCGCCCTCCAGTGGCTTAATCTGAAACAAATTGTATTTACTCTTTTTTGTGATCATATAAATACAAAAAATAATATATTATTATCATTATTATTATCATTATTATCATACATCAGCTACGACTACACAGTGTAATTAATATTTCCAAACGTGACTGTTTTCTCTCATATTTTTATTTTTGAGGTACCGATACCATAGTAGTAGTATGTATTTTAAATGCTATTTGATGTGACCTTAAGGACCAAGCATTAGCTGATAAAAACACATACTGTACCAGAATTGAGTTAACTCTGGGCTATTTCCATAATGTGCCAGCATTAATATGCCATGTTGTCCCAAGCAACGGATTCTTGAAAGGTACACGATAGGATTGTTTAATTTCTCTTATTGTAAGATATAACACCATTGGATAGATAAGTATATAGTTTAATATGCTTGAATTCAGTCTACTGTATGAAATGCAGACACCTTTTTTTTTCAATTCCTAGATGTTGTCTTCCTCTACAAAGTTAATTAGTGATCTCTGTGCTCGTGGAATAATATAAAACATTCAGAGCAAGATAACTGAAGATGTGAGATAATTAAATGCCAACACATTGAGCTTATCAATCTGAAGAAAAAATCCTTTCCAAATAGAACACAGAGGTGCTCTGAAAAGAAGATTACTGCAGAAAGAAGGATATATAGATGAGGAAATAGAGCTGTTATGAGTGTTTGCCCTGTCTTGTGTGGCTGGTAATTATTGGTTTATTTGCCTCGGCAGGATTCATGAATATCAGTGAATTAATCGAACGTAGCATTGTTACGCGAGGGAGATACGAATGGCAGGAATGGATATGATGAAACTGTGAGGAGAATATCAAGAAGACATCCTGATTCTGTGTGAATAGCTATGTTTTTAGATTTCCTTGAATTATTTGAACAACCTATCAAAGTCACTTTTTGTACAATCACACATGTTGCATACGAAAACAGTCAGAGTATGACATTGTTAATATCATATAATTTTTTACCAAATCTCTCTTATGTCATATGAAACTGGGAATTGACATTGCTATCATCTGTCTTACAAGAATTACAAGAATTTTATAGCTGGTTTTGATATGAAACTATGCTATATTGCTGTTTATCATGATGCTCAAGGTCCACCGAAAAACAGTAACATTAAAAAACAGCCACCAAAAGCAATGTCATCATCATCTTTTTCAGAAACAGAGCCTGCAAATATAGAATGTAACTCCATTCTTTTATGTTATAGTGATACACATTTCCTCTGAGAGGAAGAAGGATATTGGACCGCTAAGGTTAAGCCCTCAGAGCTATGGCGATACAACTCCTTTGGGAAACAGGAAATAATTTTATTGGCTTGTTTTGATGTGTCCACTTTTTTTTCTGACTTAAAAAAAAAAATTCAAACATATAACCTTTGGTGGAAACAGGGCTCTTGAATTCTAAGAGACTGGTTCAATGGCAGTATTTTATGTCAAACAATGGTGATTAAATAGTTTGAATAATAGGGCCATATCTCTCCAACTGAATAAATAATGACTCAGAGTGAAACAGTGAGATAAAAATAAAATAAGAAGAAAAAAGCATGGTAATGATTCTACATTACTCAAAGAGGCCTGGTGTCAAAGAATAAAATAATAGTCTCGTGGTGGGATTGAACCTGGGTCTCTTAGATGAAGGCCTGGTGACTCATACCATACTCATCGACCTCCAACGTGGATTTTTAACTTGAATAATGGAGTGAGAGGGTACAGGGTGAGGCATGTGCTTCGTTAGACAGAAAAGAGAAAGGTTAGAAAACACTGGGATTATGGTATGCATGTCCTTGGTATTTTTGTGTAATGATATCCTCCTTGTACATTAGCTTTATTTTCTAATGTGCAAGGGGATTAATTGTGTCTTGTAAATCCATTTGTGGAAATATCCACAAATGGATGAAGTGTTATTATTTATATGCAATAAAATTATTCATCAATGAATGACTGCTACTATTGCTTTTTTATAGATTTTGTTTCCTATTCCTAAATAAACCTATGCATCAACCTAAAACTATTTGTCTCCTCAAAAGTTGTCATACAACAGTTGAAGATTGTCTTTTTACAGAATTAACTGAGAATAATAAAAATGCTAAGCTATTCGATTTTTTGAGACCATCATGTTTTTTTTCAGTGTCCAAACAGCTGCTTTGTATTCAGTTGGTTCCTGCTAATATTCTCTGTAACTAAAATGACCTACTCAGTTCTCACTGTGGCAATGGATCTGAGTGGATCTCATTGTTCCTCCAAAGAGCAAATTAATTAATGAAAACCACTGCTGACAGTTTTGCATTGTACTGTGTGTCTATAAATAATGGTATTCTAAATGAAAAGGGACTGGAGGGATTTTTTAATATTGAACAGGGACAGGGTGATAGATAGCTGTGGGACATGAATTGAAGTAAAACACTTAATTGTTCTTTTAATTGCCTCAGGAAGTACATTTGCTGTCTTAATTTAGATTTCATGTGGGGAAATAAACAGCTTTCATAGTGCTGGAATGAGCATGGCTGTAACATAGTAATGCTCATTCCCTTTATGAGGGTCTCTAAGGGTCTCTTTCAAACAGGAACCATCTGTATATAAAATAAAACCATAACAGCACAGCCACATTTTGTTTTGCACCAAATATATTGACGCTCTGTTCTGTGGTGCTCACTTGAGTAGCTGTCGAGACTGAGACAGAGAAATCTTGCGACTTTATGGATTACGTGATGTATGTTTACTCAAATAAGACTGGGGTGTCAATGCAACCATCAGTAACCATGGCTACAGCAGACCCTTTCTGCGCATATATAGTGTCACTGGTTTTCCTAGCCACACTGGGACCAATTATCTCTTTCTGAATAGGAGAATACTGATAGGTGGTTCCTGTGCATAGAGAGGCACTTGTAAAGTGAAGCCCACATGCTTTAATTTAACAGGTTACGAGAACATGACTGGAATGAAAATCCTAAGAGAAATGCACAAAGGATGATAATTTGAGAGAGTGAGATTTAAGTTGTGATCCATGATTAGACTGTGAACACTGTGTTACCTCTGCACATTATTTCAAAGTTTGTCCAATAAGGTAATGATGGGATGACGACATAGCCCAGGCCATTTTCATGATAAGTCATAAAGTGATTGCACGCTTGTTTTCTTTATGCACTACCACATGTCCTACATAGCTAGTAGAGTATTTTTCCTAAGATTTAAGTGTGTAGGCTATATAGGTTTTTGAAAAATTCTGTCATCAAAGGGTGTCATAATATCATTTATATAAATAACTTCTGAACCATAGTATAAACGGAACAGTTTGAGAACTAAGGGACATTTACACTCCCATAACACTGTAATCATGAAAGTTGGAAGGTCTGTTGGGAATCAAGTCATGACATTTATCACAGCCATCAATAAGTATTTTGATGATGGAAGAATTGGTGCACAGGCTGAAGGTAATGGCAGCACTTTTGTGTTTCTGCCACTGTGAAAACAACAATGATTTTACAAACCTTCAAAAGTAGGATTGGAAATAAACAATCAATTATAAAGGAAAAGAAAAGGAACAAGTGAAGATATATGAGTTTGTTTTCTATTTCAACCATACCTCTACACTAGGCTGAACATCATAACTTGAAAAGAAAAAAAACGCTCTGAAGAATGTTTGGTTCATGGGGTGCAGAAACTAAGAGTCAGGAATCAGTGCAGTATCTTAATGGGCGTTTTATTGAAACAACATGTCGGTGATAATTACTAAAATTATGCTTTGACAATTATGCCAGTTCAGAGATGCAGCTTTTATTTTCTTTGTAGCAATTTGCCTGATTATTTACTCTCTGTTTCAGCTGAAATAGTTTAATTGAATGTCAGTTATTCAGTTGTTTTTGTAATAAACTAAGATGAACTAATCTGAAAGTAAATTTCACCTGACATTTAACGGACACAGCTCTTATCCTCAGAGAGTATTACAAAATCTACAAAACACCAACAAACCGGTTCACTTAAAAATGTCAAAATTCCTATCTGTCTTGATTAAATCTACAAATATGGGCAAATTAACACAAATATACAAGATTGAAATAACACCTGTGAACAAACAGTATTGTCATTCAACATGTTGCAGGAGTGCACATGAAACCCACAATAATCTTAAAAAAAAGACATACAACAGACTGAGACGGGTAAACTTAACTGAAATTAAAACCCAAACACCAACATAGTGGTGTTGTATATGCGGTGAAGTGTAGTGTATGAACCTGTATACACGTGCATGTTACGGCACAGGAAAGCCAGCTCTTCATGTTTACTTGCAGGAGGAAGGGAGGAAGGGAAACTCTTTGAAGATGGCAATAAACACATTTTGGACAAAGATGATGGCTGTTTTCAGAGACGAGTAAGAGAAAATGTAAAAAAAAAAAACAGTCTTGAGACACAGTCTCAATACAGGACTATTTCCTCTGTTTATTGTGCATACATGAAGACAATGAGCAAGTTGAAGAAAGACATATTTTTGTGTTTAGAAATTATTACTTGTGTGTGACAGAGAAAAGTGAATGACCTTTAAATTACTTGAAGCTCCCCAACAGCTAGTTTGGATAAGAGGTAAAATGTCCTCTAGAACCTACAAAAAGAACACCATATGCACTTAGACAAGCTCTTGGAAGGTGACGTGTTGAGTTCATAGTTTTTACCCAGCTCCATCTAATCTTGTGTCTTATTAAAATGCAACGCTGAAGCTTGTGATGATACATTTGCATGCATTTGCATGTGTTCACAAAGAAAAATGTTGACTAAGTGAAAATAATGACCTGAAGATGAATCATGGAAAATTAAGTGAATTCTTATCTCCCTGAAGGCCTCATGAATGTATTCAGCAAAACTTGTGGCAACCCAGTTAAAACATATGATTTAGAAACACAGATGTGTTTCAAGGTGTTGAGAGGACGAATTTCAGGGAGTCAGCAAATTCGGGAGAACACGAATCCCTGTTTAAGCATTTAATATAGATTATGCACATACCAACAGGTATTTCAGATGGAATTTCATAAGGTCAAAAGAAAAATAATTCTGCGCAAAACCTTACAGAAAATGTTGGAATAATCCACATCAGCCTTTTTCTCTTCACTGATTGCTAACATCCCCTCTGATGAAATGCATCACAACATGATTATGTTTGCACACTAAGTACTGGCCTGGCTGGGGAGGACTCCCTTCGAGAAACAGACTGTGTAAATTCATATTCTGCTGCCGATCAAAAATCAGATTTATAAAAAGCGGGAAATACCACACATGAGCTCACCTACCAGCTAAATGTAGGAGCTTTGATATTTGAGCGAAGGAACAGTTGAAGGAGAGGGGGCAATTTGCTTGACTAGGCTGGTGCCAAGCCTGGCTGGAAATGAGAGGAGAGAATGGCCATTCTTTACAGGTGTCACTTCGACCTGCCTTTAAATTAGCCTGATTATAACCCAACCAGAGATATGGAACATTCAGAAAACCATTTTCACCGTTAAAATAGCCTGTCATGCTTTCAGATGAACCTGTCAGCTTTTTTCTCTCCTTTAATCTGCTCTGCTACAGTCTGACCAATTTCCACAGGGGAGGCGATCAGATTCTTCCACCCATCATTAGACCAAAGTATTGTGTGCACAGCATGGCAACGGCCCGGAAGCATTGTTTGCCCTCTGCCTGTGATCATTTTGGTAACTGAGGCGCAAAAGAAAGCCAGACGACTATTTCCACTCAGAAAAACAGAAAAACTCAAAGGTCTAAATCTAGGTAAATCTTGAGAGGTATTTGGCAGCCCAATTGTGCTTAACAATGGCTACGGCCACAGAATAAAAGATGACTAAATGCATGCGAAACACTTATACAGTTGTGAAACATTTAACAGGAAAAAAAAGTCAGAATACGGAGGTTAGAAGGGTTGGGAGATAAAACTACAAGATTGAGTCCAAAGTCACTTCCCTGTCAAACGGGAATTCCTTTGGTGTTTTGTAACAGATCTTTCTTTATAATTCCCTTTCTGATTTATTATTTGAATTATACATTCTTGCAGAAACTTGGTCTGTTTGTCTCACTTGTTCTTGTTGTTTCAGAAACTTTGAGTCCACAAAGATGTTGTAAAATTGAGAGGGTCAACCTAAGTTCCAGTCATCTCATCACCAAGGCTGTGAAACCAGACGTACCTTTATCTGGACTTCTGTACAAATTCTCATCCTCGTGTACCTAAATTTGCGTTTTAATCCTACTGTTGTTCTGTGAAGTATAGTACAGTATTTTATTTTTGGAATGCAGTTACATTTTTTTTCCATATCTGCTTTACTCAACAACAAAACAAACAAGACTACAATACAGAAGTTTAAGCTTTGCTTGAGGGGTTTTAGACGCTGTGGCACGAAAACACCCTGAAACGCAATTAAGCTATTGTAATTTGTAAAGACTGTTAGTCCAGAACGTGCCAAGAGAAATTCTCCTGCCAGTAGTCACAGTAACCAACTGCATCCTGCTACTTTTGTAAAACAGCAACTGAGAGGTGAGTTAAAGAAGAACTCAGCACAAGACACAGAAAAACAAACCGAGGAGCCTTAACTCAGTTTTAACATCAATAGCTGGAGACAAGTTTGTGATGTTAATGGTTATAATATTAAAAATTCTAAGGAGGAGTGACAAGGCTGCAGGAAATTTAGGCATGCTTCTCTTAGGGGTCTGAACAGCTGAAGCAGGTCTACTGTCAGGAATGGTCCAAAGTCCCTGTGGCTGGATTATAAGCATGCCTCTGTAAATGCAGCCAGACACAGGTCCCCCATGAAGTAAAAAACAAATAGCATGTAAATTGGTCACAAAAAGGAACATTTTCTATATTGTGGAATCTCTGAATATTTCTGAATATGCATGGCAGAGTTGAATCGCGGGGCAATCTATTCAAAAGGGGCGGGGGAGCTCACTTGGGTCTTTCTTCTCAACTTTCCCACCTGTGAGCGGTGTCTGAGGAGCCTTTGTCTCACTCTGACATGTTTGATGTGGATCACAATAATTGGAGTGGTTGCTGAGGTAAAACAGCTAAGGCTGAAGGTATGCTTAAGCAGAGATGGCGTTTTCCAATACATCTTTAGTAGTGTTCACTCTTTTGCTTGTTCTCTACCAAAGCCAGGTTTATACTTATTTGTCTTTATCAAGAAATGTTTTATTCTGTGTTGCAGGTTATTTTTGTCATTTCTGTTATTTTACCAGAGCAACATTAGATATACTAAATAGCTGATAAGTCAAAGGGCATTTAGTTTCTATTTGTTTGAGACTTTTGGCTGTACTAAAGAGGAGGTTTGGTTGTTTTGTTGTGTTTTCAGGTATTATTGTCGTCAGCATTGTTTTCTTTCTTGCTTTATATGCACAATGATAATTTTGGGTGCAAAACAAAAATATAACAACTGCAATTGCATGCCTGCTGGCCTGCCTTGATATGTTTAGATCATTTCATTGCATCTGTGAAAATGTCACTAGGGAGGATTTCTTATTGTTCTATAGTGAGCATTTTTTCGCACTGCTTAAAAAAAAGATAACAACAGCAAACGGCTGTTTTCAGAGATGGTAACGGTGTTTTTCAGTCCCAAGTCACACGAGTACTGTTATAAAATAATGAACCCTCCTGGTTAGATAGGAGCTTTGTGGTCTGACACATTAGAATGAGGCGACTCATAATACTTATCCCCCATCTATGTTTTCTGAGCATTTGTGTTTTTCACCTAATATTGGTGGAAAGCTGTTTATCTTTTCAGGTGTGTTTATAGGAAAGGTATAACAACCACACTATATTATTTTTTCAGATGACTGGATAAACGTTTTGTATGCTAAGTAACAAAAGTATTTAGGATTGGGATCATTTAAAATCCGAAAGTAATTATCTGTGCTTTGATTGGGAAAAAAATAGCATAAAAGATGTGGGTTGTGATTCCGCCTCGGAGGCTCCGGCTTTGACACAATTTCCGTTCATTCATGTGGAAAATGATCTCCTCCACTGTATACATTACTATTGGAGTTGACAAAACGTTATTGGCACATAAAAGACATGCGATCTGTTTCTAAGCAACACAGGGTGATCCTTTCAACTTTACAAGAATTACAATTAGATTTTATGTCAATCAAATGATCTTTTCATTATAGTCCCAGCACACGAACACGACCAAAGAAACCACACACTCTGTGAAGTTCATTATTATTTAGCCCTGCTCTTGAGCTGTCTTTTATCACACAGCTATTTCTATGAGGGAAAAACAGATGAGTGCTTGATTAGAGATGAATGGAAGACCTCAGTTGGAAGCTGTTTGTGGGGCGGAGTGGCAGCATAATATCTAGGTTATTCTGCTCTGCTTTGATGGATTTTGTGTGTTGATGTCTTGCAGAAGTAGGTTCAAGTAACCCATTTATGGAATAAGATATTTAATATTGGCATTGGCAGCTATTGAGCTGTGGTTGCTGAAGATGAAAACAAGACATGCAAATAAGTCGTATTAGTTTTTCCTTTATTGCATAACAACAGTGTGTTATGAAATACAGCAGTCCCAGTGATTCTCCTGTTTTACCATGTGAGCGTTGCAGAAACGTTGAAAGGCCACTCTGTGGGATGCACTGCCAAAGATGTGCGCCGCTCACTGTGAGGAATATGTGATTACTGAGTAAGACACAAAAGCCATCAAGTATAATGTTAATCTGATGGATAAGTGTGTGTTTATGTGTGCGCGTGTAAGCCCCACTCGTCCACCAGGGAGGCCATGCTGTGATAATGAGGAGAAAATGAGCAGGACATTTAGTGTAAAAACCTGTAAGCTTGCCATCTGAGAAAAAAAAAAAGCATCTGGCACAGATAGCATTTTCCCTGCCAGGCTGACCGCTGATATGGATGCAACGTCCAGAAAATCATAATTATGTGCATTTTGTCAACAAATGGGAAATGTTAGTTTGCAATTGCCATGTTGATTTAATATTTTAACAAATGAACTAAGCCTACAAGTTATACAAGTGACCTCAAACTGCTATCAAGGGGTTGACAGTGAAGTTTTATTGGATTATATCGATATTCACTCTTCTTTAGTGGGTCTTGGGTAAACCATTATGAAACTATGCAATTATCAAAAGAGCAATGCACAGCAAACACAGCTTAAGCTTGTGTTTCAGATAAGATAAGATCAACTTTATTAATCCCGTGAGGGAAATTCAGTGTCGGTACAACCTGACCCACAAGATCCCAGGAGTACTCGCTGCAGCAGCCAACCACAACGCACCACTTTTTGGTATTTACTTTTTATTCCACATTAGCTTAACCCCCCCCACACAACCCTTTTATTAAGAGCAACTTTTTTGCACTCTTGATTAGAAAAATTTCTTTTCACTGTACTCAGTCAAGCTTTAAGCTGAGCGGCTTTTGTGGCTGCAAAACAGAGATAATAAAGAATTGTATTGGGGTCTATTTAAGGCACCTTAGTAAAATTCCAGTGGCGTATCATTTATGAATCATCTCACTTATGTCTTGGGTTGAGAAATTGAATGAAGAAAAAATCTAAATTAGTTAATTTTCCATGGACGAAAAGTGCTATTGACTAAAAATGATTCTGAGCGCGATGGCAAGAGCTCAATCCATTTTGCCATGCAGGTGCACTGCGACAATGCCATTATCTCAGTAAAAAAAAAAAAATGTATAGAGAAAAAGGTACATCCTTAAATGACCATGAACCAATGCAATTTTATATTCTATTCACATGTTATACTGTGACAAAGAAAGGCCCTATTGAAGGTTTAGATTTTCTTTTCTGCTCTGTTGATTCTGATTTGTTTTTACGCCTCAGCATCTGATCAGACTCGACTAAACACGCTTCTTTCCTCACCAGCCGCCTCTCTGTCTTTTCAGCTGCCCATCTCCACTTTTTTCCCCCTCATTTTTCCTTCCACCTCACTTTATTTTTTTGACTATTGAGCAAACTCTTTCTCATGAGCCCCCTTTCGCTCCCTCTCCAGCCTCTGTCTATTGAACAGCTTCATTTTTTGGTTTCTATAGTCTTTTCTTCCTTTTTAGCAGAGGTGACAGAAATTGTTAAAGAAAGTCAGAGTAAGCACCCAGTGATAACAACAGAATAAGCACACCGAGGTCAAATTGTACTCTCACTCTTTTGAATGTCGCTCTTCTTTGTGGTTTCTTACTTTCAGTTTTGTGCTGTTTTCACACTAAGGAAATTGATGGAAGGCTGGGTTTCACTTTTTCTCGAAAAAAGCTATTTCTTACCTGACATTGTCCAATGTGAGTATGAGGATATTAAAAAGATATTCCGTTTTTGAAAATCCTCATTAAGTTTTTTACACTTATACTTCAGGCTACTCTCCTAATTCCTGAAAAATATTTAAAACAGCTTTTGCAAAAGATAAATGATACATGCAGCTCTGGGAGAATGAAAGGAATTGGCTATATTATATAACACAGCAGCTGTAAGAAGTAAATCACTAAAAAGTTTTCAGCCTTTTATGTTTGTAGTTGTTTTATATAGATTTTCATATTCACTTTACTCCATGAAGGGTTTATTTGACTCAAGTATTTCTTCTAACAAAAGCTTGATGCATTTCAGGCTTCATATTTTTGAGTTCTTATTTCATGTGTCTGATCTTTGTATAATTTTCAAGCCAATCCGAAACTCAGGGACAAAGATGTTTCACAGTTGCATAATGGGGAGATAAAGAGAGGAAATTAAGTCCATCGTGATGGTTACAGTTGAAGGAGCGGCGGCACTTTCATTATCTGGATCCAGTCAGAGTGAGGATGAAATTGATGGATCATTTCAGGAAGGTCATGACTATGATCTACAAACAGCTGTGAACCAGAACCTTGATGATGTAAAGCTACCTGAACTGGAAACAATCTCATTCATAGGTCTATTGCAAAGAATGGGTTCATAACACACTAAATAGACCAATCAAAGCAAAAATGAGTCATGCCAAAAAATCCTTTTCTAAGATATATCTTATGTACAGTGGCTTGTTGATCTAAAAGTGTGAGTTTATCTCCCCTTGCTTTGGGCTCTCTTTCGCTGTGACTGTGAATAATTCATATTGAAGGACTGTTGTCAGTGAGAGTGGAGAGGCAATATCAACACGGCGTTAACCTTGAGCTGCCTTTTTACAGGTTTTCTGTTGATGTGAGATTCAATTGGACAAGAAGAAGAATGTTTTTAAACTGTAGCTCAACCGAATGCTGAAAAAACAGTAAATAGTTCATCCTGAATACTGAGGGCAATGAAATCTTACTACAATAAACGATGTCAATAGTGCATCAAAACTATGCAGGGTTGCTAAAATCAGTTTAAAAAGGCACGAACAATGTCCCTGTCCAGAGAAAAAGAGATGAAAGGACCAAATGTGTAGTAAAGCACCTATTGAGCCTGGTCTCCCTAGATGCTGACCTATGTGACCCCTTGGGATCGCTTTGTACCCCGAGAGGCATTTTGGTATGACAAGTGGTTTTTGCATCCTTTTTCTCTTCCTTTTGTCAAATGAAAGAACTGTAACTAGTCAGTGATTAAATAAACCATTAATGAGACATAAATAGATGACAGCAACTTTACTATCTGTGTTATTGCAAGCTATGATGTTTTCCTGATCTGACTTTAAAGACTGACCTTAAACTTAAGCTTGGGAAACAGCTGGGCAACTGACTCTAAATATAACATTTTAGAATAACAATGAATGGCAACATTTGTGGTCAATGAAATGATTAAAGTTGTGACTATTTGACAAAACAGAGTTACTGCCTATGGATACACCTTATTATCACTTTGAAATTTCGAAATGAAACTGACCAGAAAATTTTGATTTGAGCCTCAGTTGTTTTTATGTCTCCAACCAAAATTAAACGTGCAACTCACAGAGACTTATAACACTTTTCGAAGGTTAAACCAGGTTCTTTTGCCTGTTTTTGATCTTAAGAAACATGACAGGTTCTGTTAAGATAATGTCTTTTGCAATCCAAAAATGTATCAGATTAAGGTTTTTCTGACTTGGATCACCTGGATGAATAATCTTTGCTTTGTCAAATCAAAATATGCTTGTCATGTCTCTCTCTTATAACGTATAAATAGTCAGTTAAAGTATGTTGCAGTAAATGGTTTCAGGGAAATGTATACAGGCTGGAAATATGGAGTAGAGACAAACAAATGTTCTATAAGCAGCACTGTCAATCTCCATCAGATTTCTTGGAAGCATCTAGACAAGGCTACAAAGCAACTCATCAAGCAAAGTAACATACTTCATTTTGATAAACTAAAAATATCTGAAAGACTTTAGTGCATGAAAACATTTAATTTGGTTATTTACAAATGACTGTAAATACTCAATGAACTCTGAAGCAGTGCAATCAGGGATAAACTGTTTTCTGTTTGTTTCAGGGAAAACCGATTTGAGGTAACTGATTCAGTCATCAGGCTTTTTGTGTGGCTGTTTTGTCAGTCAGTTCTGGTAGCGTCTGTTTGCCAGGAACTTTGCCTTGATTTGTTATTTTTTGTTTTGTTTTGTTTTTACAAGAGGACTTCAATGGAAACTCAGAATATACTAAATAGCCAATTTTCATAAAGCCCATTTCCCTCTCGGACTGTCAGTACCAGAGTAGCTTACCTCCTGTTTTCACATGTGATGTGGATGTGACTTTGACACCTAGTGTTCTTTTATTTTGTTCCAAAAACAATTTTGGAACAAAAGAATATATCAAAAGCAACTATTTTCCATATATCTATTCACAGTATCTGTTTCATCAGTATCAGTGCCATTTTATGAGATGAATTGGTTCTTTAACAGCAAATGGGAACATGAAATTCAAATTCTATGTGCTCAGGTTTTCTCATGCCGTCAGTCTAACTCTTTACCAGTGATTATTTTGGTTCACCACTAACAAAATACTTTTTTCTTTTGCTAAAATCTGACAGCCCTATGTGTTCTAGGCTGCTTTTAGGTGGCACACAATTTTGTGTCATGTTGAGAAGGTGATGTTTGTTTTTAGCCAGATGACGCAAGGTCATTGTGAGGTGCAAAACATACAAAAAGATACTATCAACCTCTTGTTTCCATGGAAACGAGATATTTATAACTATAGTATCAGAAACAGGTGGTAACAGGTGATGTCAGTCCTTAGCATTTTTCCATGTTTTACCTATTTTCTACTCATTTAATCTCTCTTCAGCCTTAGTTGAGCTATTTTAGTGCTTTCTTGTCCATCAGACCCTTCTCTGACCTTACAGCAGATAGTGCGAGGCTACAGTTGCTATGGTGATAAGGCAATGCTGATTCCATACCTGAAATTTGGTTAACTTGTCTATGCGCTGGCTGAGCTCCAAGCAGATGGCAGCGTCTTCAAAGATCATCGCTTCATTTCAGCTCCATGCAGATCACAGTTCCTGTTTATGGTTTTATAATATGTCCAGGAATTGCTTCTGGTGCAGCCGTGGAGGCTGAACAATGATTTGATGCAAAGACGCATCAATAGTATGATTACAATGGATCAGTTCTAACATTGGAAATGACACTGATTCAATGAGATAATTGACTACTGGTGTTGCAGTATCCCCGTTCTGGCCGCTATTGTGTTTAAATACCCATGACCAAGCAGAGCTTAAAGTCAAATATATTGCAGTTCTAGCATTAGAAAGCCTTGCTTTATTTAGTCACCACCTGCCGTTAAATGCAAAACTCTTCCTTATGTTGGTGTCATTTAAAAAAACGTTGTTCAAAAAAGCCAATAAAAGTCTGTGCTAGTATGGAGATGCTTTTCAGTTTGAAGATTAAAGTATGAGCTGCATTAGGAAATCAAAGTGGGTTTTGGTTCTTGTACTGAGCAGGAGAAATTTTAAGGGGGGAAAAAAAGCTTATTTATTTCTTTATCTGTTTTTTTCTTTTTCCCCAAAGAAGAAAGTTGATGTAATATCAGTGCAAGACAGACCAGATTTCTGTGTATCCTACATGGATGGTGAAAGAGGATGTAAGAAGGAGTTTCTGCATGACAGGCTGATCAGTGCATTCCCTCATTGAGGCTACATTAAATAAAGCAGATTTAAATTAAATTAGTAGATGAGAAGTCAGCATGTAGTCAACATCTGTAGTATGGAAAATTACATTTATACTCTTTAAGGACATTTCTCTCAGTGTTATCTCCATAATCAGTTTTACTTATAAATTGCCACCTGATGGGCTCAAACCGGCTTTGAAATCAGCTTTTGCCTTTATATTTTATTTTTCCACTCTGTAGTCTTGAAACACCAGATTGCAGAGCGGTGCGTCTTCAGCATAGTGCCAAGAAAATGTGTGGTGTGCTGTCATTCAGCAGGAAACGGATTGTCTCTGCCCCACCTCCTGTACAGCAGGTGCATTTGAAAGAGGAATGCCTTTCAATCCAATTTATCCTCGAATTCTAGTTATACGGTATAATCTTCCCTACTGTGCCAGTTGAGGGAAAATAATATGACAAAATGCTTGTAAGTTGTTGTTTCCTGCAGATTGTGCCTGGGCCAACTGATTGCAGATTTTTTTTTAGAATCTGAGATGTGCAGATATTTTTCTTTAAAAATTATGCTTTTTCTCTAGTTGGTACATGATTCCCGATTCATGCATCTACTGAATTCTGCCTCTCTCAAATCTGGAATTTACCTTAAGATCACATTCAAAGCTAACCTTTGGCTGTTTGGCAATTACTTATTTAGCTAAATGGCAAACATGTTATTTCTTTGCCATGAAGTCATCTCACCATTCTCCTTTCCAGCAACTATATTTGTGTTAATCAGAATGCTGCACAAAGCCAAGAATATACATGTGGTCATGAGGGAAAAAATCTTCCATTGGTATAATTCTGTGGTTATGCTTTCCTTTGAAAACACTTTTTGGAACAAATGCCATTGTGGGTAAACCAGTAAAATTACAACATGCAGATCTTCAGAATGTAAACAGCATTGCAGGCTAGAAGCGATGAACATGGCCCCAAAGAAGATAGCTGGAAAGATGGTAACCGTTCCACTCTAAATCAGATTAGAGGTCTCAAACATCAGGAGATTAGATATGCGATCACATTAGTCGCACCTTACCAGTGCCCTCCATATTGTCTCTTGCATTTTGCAGAGCTGATACTCTTGACAAACAGAGTTGATGAGGATAGTCTAATGCGCCTTCGTGACTTCTGTCATTGTGATGCATGTTTACAACCCAAAAACTTGCTCAGTTTCCACATATCTGGTGACTCTTGGTTTTAGAGATTAATCAATATTTCTGATGATCATTGATGTTTTTTTAAATCGTTCTACCTAGAGGTCAGTGATTTGAATTAATGAGCAATGTGAGAGATGATGATTCTATTGAAGAATTTAATAGTCTGGCTGAAGAGCCCACACTGCCCCGAGACCCATGTAGCTGTGCTGCTACAGAAATAAATTGAGCTACATCTCTGGGGGGCAAAGGCTTGATTTTTCATCTTACCTCTCGCCTTACAATCCTGTACAATAAGCCAACCATCTTTGCACACATACACTGCTTTCTCCTCTGTGACTCATTACCTCTGCATTGGAAAGTTTCGAATCAAGAAATAAGACTTTTTCCACTGATTTTGACTCATTTTCTGCCACCCACAGAGAAAAGAAGGCTGACATGTGCAAAGATGCTCTCATACAGTCAAAGGTTGTCATGAAATATTTGGTGGTATCAAGAAGCAGTTATAAAGAAAACAAAGAGAATCGCCCCAGTATGTTGTCTGTTGAAGATTTTCACTGTGCCCTCTTTCCCAATTAATCTAGACTGCAGTTTCAGGTTCTTTCCTTTAAGGTCCTGTTCAGCTAAGATCAGTCCCCACAGGTTCATCTTCATTCAAGTGGAATAATGAAGACAAATGTTCAGTAAAACGTACAGCAAATGTCTTTTTAAAAACTTTCATACTTCTAATATGACATGAGTGGACTAGGTAAAAACATAACGGGGCTGTATAACATGAAAAATGGTCAGGTCAAAAGATGGACCCTTAAGACATTGAAAAATGCTATTTGTCTGTCTGTGTGTACTTAAGATTAATTTGTTTGATATCTTGGTCTCAATGAATACCAAATGAAAGCCTGAATCAAATGATTTACAGATGAGCTTGTACATATCAACTGAAAGCGTGTTTTCTCAATTTTATTTTAGACTCATGATCCTCATTCCTGTGAGTGTCAGTGTTTACTCAGCTGTCACATAAATGTAGTCAGTGAACATTACGACTTTATTTCTAAATTATGGTATTGTATGTTTTTTGCCCTTATTCGGTCAATCAACTGCTAAAAGAAGTAAATCATCATTTCTATCACTATAAAGATTGTACATTTGCTATTTACATCTGTTAAATTTCAGCAATTTTAAATTGTATTTATATAATTATATGATATTAGGTGTGGAGGTGTTTCTGGGGAATACACTATAATTAAAAAGAATGTTCACAAGTGTGTTTATTTGTGTATAGTGTGTATAAAATTTGTATACACAAATTTATAAGGGGCTGTCAATTTTGTTGTTAGAACCGAATGTTTCTTTCATATGAGGCGCAAAGCACTAGTGAAATTTATTCACACACTCTCATCCTCAGATCCATAATGTTCAATCTAAGCCCGATGTACCTCAGACTGAAGCAAATAAATATCAGATGCTAGATTAGATCAGTGTCAGAAAAAAATCAATAGACATCTCTTCACTTTAATAAAGCACATATAAGCTTGAAAAATTTCATTAAAGGACCTGAGTGATATGGGTCTGCTTGGTCTGGGAATCTCATCACCGGTGTAAAGTTTAACTGGGCAATGAGCTCCAGCTCTCGGGCCTTGAACACACACACCAGCCAAACTGAACAAGTGGGATATGAGAGTGGAGACCTCTCATGAGATTATATCAGATCTGAGGACTGTCATCTGTTTCTCTCCCACTCACATCTGCTCTTGCCTGACTGCATGTGTCCTTGTTAGGAATCGTTCTGGGTGAACAGATAAGGCAGCCTATGTGCACCGCGTGTCTTCAGTCCCATTCAGCTAAAAAAAAATACAATGATTCACTACTTATTTGCAATTACACATTTCATATGCTGTCACTGTACAGATCCGAAAACAAGTCATCAAGATGTCAGCTAAATCTCTAGGAACAATCTGAGAGACTTTCCATCTGGAATTATCCAGGTTGACAATTCTCCTACAAAGGTTTTTATGGTGGCCAGTCTGCTGTACATCGTATGAGTGCAGGGGGAAACATTTAGAGAACAATTTGAAACTTAAATGCCTAAATCTTTATTGCTGTTCCCATGATGTCTGAGCAAAGTTAGATTAATATTTAGACCATAAAATGAGTCATACCTTTTGTTTAAAGAAAATTACCATCCATGTCCTTGTGAAGGATATGGGATTGTAGATGGCCATAAGTGGACCAAGAATAGAACAGGATTTTGTCATGCAGGACATCAAGATGTTATGTAAGGGAAGTCACTCAATATCATCTGAAAATGAATGTGCACGCTTTGGTTAGCTCCCACTCTCCAAAACACACATAGTTGAACTGTCTATCAGCCCATCCATTTCCCATGCTACTTATTCATTGTAGGGCCACACGAGGCTGCAGCCAATCCCAGTTGACATTGGATGAAAGGGAGGGTACATCCTGGACAGGTCGCCAATCTATCACAGGGTGTAATTCACCTTATGAGCGTAAAATCGACTTTAGGTGTGTATATAGCTCAGTGTGTGTGTGTCCTTGTGATGGATTCTCCAGCTATTCACTTCAGGAGTTTTTGTTGCATTAAATGATTAGACTTTGAATAATGAATAATACATGTGTTCTTTTAAATACTCTTTTTTCCCTTTTGTACACTTAAGCTAGAGTCTTGCCGACTCTTGTGATTCTGCTCATTGGAAAGGGTTTAGAAAATGTTCTTCAGAATCCCACGACATTGTTAGATTTGTATTGTTTAATCCCTCATGAAAAGTCAGATGCAGCTAAATCTGTCCAGACCATGTCACCGCAACTACTCTAAAAGGTAGTACTAAAGAAATGAAAGGACTGGTTATCTCCAGACCTTTCATGGAATATCAGCCATATTTGTGATTTTTGTTGACCTTTATAGTGCAAAAAAATCATTTCTGATGTTCCTACAACTGAGAGATGAATCATATTTGAGAGGTTTACATCTTCCAAAGACTCCAAAGAATTTGACAATTTATCCTGAATTGAACCCTTTTATATTTCAGAACTGAATATGTTTTGAATTAAAATGAGGTCTACGTGTCAGGGAAATGGGAGTTGGAAAATTAATATGATCTGAATATTGGTTAATATTATCTAAATACTGGTTACATTTGGAGTACAAAGTTTGACTAACTCCTACTTTTTCTTTTACTAACTCCTCGTATTTCAATGTATCTCAGCATCACAACCCTTAGAATATGTGAGAGGAGCAAAGAAAATTATCTGTTGTTTGTGCAGGTTTAAGAGGAAGTCAACAAATAAGTATTGCTTGTGAAACATTACCAGGAATGTAACGTGACTTTAATGATGATTTAATGCCATGCTGCTTTCATTACTAAGGGAGGAAATCTTTGCCATTCATTACTGGTGAAAGCAGTGGGCTGGGTGTGCTGTTGTGGCAATTTGCAAAAGGCTGGCAGGTGCCATTCCAAGAAATGTTATGGAAAATGAACCGTTCTTTCAAAGGAAATAAAAATGGCAATCTGTCTTTTTGCAAATTCATGTAAGCGATGTCTTCATGTGAGGGGTCTGACGCTGTCAAAGCTTGACAGAACGGCATAATCATGAATGTGGACATATCACAGTTCATTGACACACTGGAGTGGAGACAAGAAATAAACTAAAACCAGCAACGAACCGATCAACAAATCTGGGGGGAACCAGTCCAGTTCTGATGGAAAGAATATTTTAAAGAAAGGAAATAAGTACAGTGTGCTTTTTGTGTTCCACAATTAGTCTGACTTTTTGGGGTTTTGGTCAGAGACTCTACTGCTCTAGTGGAATGCCTAGCTTTTTCCTGCATTAGTATCAAACGTCTGAAGTCCAGCTTCAGGGGTTACTGATATTTTTTAAATAAAAATCCCCTGCAAATCATATGCTTTAAATTTTTTGCCAGAAAAAGTAAAAAATCTTCCATGGCCTTAATTTTGCGTGGGAGGAGTGCATGGGCTCTTTTTGTGAGAGGGGATTTATTAAATCAGCTCTACCCACATCCCTGCTTTTCCATGCTTTCGGATTGTCTCTTAAGTCTGCTAAACTGGCTCTGCTGTGTTCACATTCGAAAGAACAAACACTAATCTATGACCGATCAAAGCGGTTGCGTCTCATTTAGCTGCTCACTTTGTGAACTGGATTCTACTACATGGGCAATCATATTGATTTAAACTCAAGTCTGCCTTTACCAATCCTTTTCAGACATTTTCGTCATGAAATAAGTGAACTAGGCAGGCCTTCAAGTTATTCATACACATGTTTCAGGATGATAAAAAAGGGACAATTTTGGCTCAGTAAGAGCTTTTTGACACAACAACACTTTTGAGAACAGACTACTTCGACTCAAGTAATCTGTTTTGTTTTCAAAAAACAAAACACATTTAAAAAGTTAGTTTTTAGGGAGTTGATTCTCTGTGAGATTAAAGCACGTCTCTCGTGAGGGATAGACTGGCGCACAAATGCTCTTCCAGGAGGTGGGAGGAGCGTGCTGGGCTGGGACGCTGCACGACGCAGCAGCAGCAGCAGCAGCAGTCCCGTCAAAAGCTGCGGGTCCACCTCCAGCAGACAGACGGCTGCTACACCTGTAGTGGGACTTTTAATAGCTCTCGGCTCGGATTAGGCGAAAATTGGTTTCATCGAAGTCAACGCCTTAATCATGATCCAAGGCATTTGGAGGCAGAGCACTGGGACGACTTAGGTAAAAACGATATCATTTCATCTGATGAGATATTTGTACAAAAGAAAATGTTTTGTAACGAAACGGCGTTCCTCTTTCTCCGCATGCTTGTGCGCAATAGACACCTTTGGGAGAAGACGCATGTGATTCAGGTGCGTGAATCATTTAAAAGACAGAAAACGATTAGGCTTGTTATTCCCAAATATCTCCAATTCAGGTGAGCGAGACTAACTATCGTAATTAGGTCTCGATCTCCATTGGTTTTATAATGATGGAACACCCAGACGCTCCAGTCGCAGTTTGACTTATCTGTACAATTATTCATTTATCCATTAGAGGTTTGTTTTCTCTTTGCAAGTGAAACTTTTGACAGATTTATCTTGGATTGAAAAACACAATCTCCTCTTAGAAATTGAGCTGTTTCAGCCACCTGACATGTTTTGTTTTTTGCAGGATTAAGAGAGGCGTTTTTCTCGAAATGACGATGCATCTCTTTTGGGTGGTCTTAATTCTGACCGTGACACGAATTGTAAAAGGTAATCTAAGACTGGATCTCTCAGATGAGACAACTGGCAGTGAGACAAAAAGATTTGAATCTCTACATGAAAAATCAAATGCTTTCTAAAGTAATGGATTCTCTGTGTTGGGAAAAAAAAACTCTGGCGGATGAATATTTCATTATTTTGAATGTTTTATGTGTGTTTTGATTGTTGATGCAAGGACGCTGCTGTCCCCTCCGTTTTTCTTTCAATAGGCTGGGAATGCAACACAGGGTGCAGTACAGAAAATGGGTTTTGTGAGAAGCCAGGGAAGTGCAGGTAGGCTACTAAAATTACCTCAGATTCCTGTGGAGATGATAGTCAGCATCCCAAGGGCTTTTCCAACCTTGTTTCCATAAATTGCCAGTTTTTGTTTCTAATCCATTGTTCAGCTTACACAATTTTTTCCAGCATCTCGCTTAAGCCTTCATTGTGCAAATGTCAAATAATTTTGTTGGAATGTAAACATAAACATAAATCATCCTTGACAGCATTTTAGTTCGGCTGGTCGCTTTTAACATCTTCAGTTGTATGATTTTTAGTAAATGTTACACCATGCCTTTAATTTTCATTGAAAATCTGATTTAGAAACAGCAAGCAGGATTCATGAGTACAAAAACAGATAGATGAAAGATGTGTGGGAGGTAGATTTATAGTCCACAATTATTCAGCTTCCCCGTCCTCTATTTTAGGTGCAAACCAGGGTGGCAAGGAGAGAACTGTGACCAGTGTGTTCCCTTCCCCGGCTGTCAGCATGGCACGTGTGAGAAGGCATGGCAGTGCATCTGCAAAGAGGGCTGGGTAGGCAGTCTGTGTGACCAAGGTGAGTCTCATTAAGCTTCGCAGCCTTTGTTATCTCTGTCGGCCTCAACCTTAGAGCCAAATAAGAATCTGACTTATTTATCTGTTTTGCTTTCTTTTCTTTTCTTTTTGGACAGGGGGTCACATAGGCTGCCACAAAAGCTGTTTAGCAATGTTGAATGTATTTCTACATGGGCTAGTTGGAGTATGAAATATAGTTTACATCTATAGATCTTGGTTACAAAGCAGGAACACTGAATAAACAGATTAACTGCAAATATCTCCTTATAAACTGCGGATATTTTTACACATCTGTCTTTAATCATAATGTATATGTTGAAAAAAAAAAAGCAGTTGCATCTAATCTAGTTGAATCCACATAAACTATTTTGCATGAAACAAAAAACAAGCAAAAGGCCCCTTAAGCAAAAGGGGAAAAACAGAGAGAATATTAAATGCTCTTTTTTTTCTGGGAGGGAAGGAAAAGATATCAGGCACAGTTTGATCCATTTACCCATACACACACGCTGCATCTCATTTTCCGTTGGAGCATATGTGCTGATCGTTGGTGTGACCTGTTCAGTTGTGTTCTCAGTCTTGTTTTTGATGAAAGGATGCTGCTGCCGTGCTGGGTGTAGTGAGAGTGGAATCAGAGAAGTGGGGTGAAACGTACACACGAGCGAATACGCTTTGAAAGATAGAACTTGCATGATCTAAAGACAACATGCTGTTTTTCCCATTTCTTGCTTTCTTTCTTTTTCCCCAACAGATACTCGCCTGTGCTCATCTAGGCCTTGTGCCAGTAATGCCACCTGCATAGAGACAGGAGAGGGAGGATACCTATGCATCTGTCCCCAAGGTTATGCTGGAGGGAACTGCCAAGAGAAGACAGGAATTTGCCTTACAAATGGGTACTAGTACATTTTGATTGGACCATATGGTCTTGCCTTTAATCTTTTTATTTTTTGTCATTTCATAAAGGTGTTTCAGATCAATTTTTTTTTTCTTTGCAAAGACAGCTGTCTTTGCAAAAAAAAAAAGTCATTGTCCTTTTAGTTAGATGTATTCAAGCTGCATGTCCAGCATTCATGCAGCATGATGGCCATTCAAATTTAAAGATCCTGAATTCCACCTAAGAATTTGCTCTTTTATTTTCATCTCCTAAAAGCTCTAAAGCAACTAAATGTTCTTGTTTTTTTTATTTCACCACATTTTACAGGCATTTATTAAAACAGGATACTGGTCTTAAATCAGATTCTGTCAAATATGTCAATTCAAACTGATGATCCAGTCACCGATTAACTGAAATTTCATTTGAGACATCTGGTGATTTCTGGGTCTGTTTTTAAAGTAAATGTTTTGGACATTCAGTCTTCTTGCTTATCTAATCATTACAAAACAGCACTTCCACAAAAAGAAAATAATTATTGTGATTGGTGTCACCAAGCACTTTTCTACACCGTAAATTTAGCTGTCATCTCAAACTAAAATAAATATCCATGCAGCCATGTTCAAGCATGCTTTTACAGCAGCTGGCTGGGTGTATTTGAACAGGATCACAAACGATGTGCTGCTTCAGAAGCTGCAACCTTCAGATTCACCATTTTGAGAGCTGCTGATCAACATCACTTGAAATGTGTCAAGGCTGTCGCATTTCAAAACCCCCTTCAAGCAGTATGTGGCCCAAAAAAATCACACTTTTCTGCCAACAGGAAGACCCTGATATAAACTTACCATCTGTGAGGGTTTCAGTTGTACATTCTAAAGGGTCCTCCTCAGTGAGAAATGACATTGCCTTAAATAAGTGGTCTTCCAAGGAGGGAGGTGGGGTGAAACTGTCACAGTCTGCATCAGAGCACTCACTTCACATAACGTAATGGCCACTACTACTACTTATTGTAATGTCTCAGCTCAAATTTTAAAAGGTTTCTGTCAATAGGTGGAAAAAGCTGTGTGAGACATAACACTCTCAAGCTTTTAACACATACTAGTGTATTCTAAAGGTTAGAAAGGATCCTGACATTTTTTTTGGGGGGCGGGGGGGCGTTCTCCTTCAAAACATAAAGTCACTCACTGGATTGAGAGCTAACATTTTGGTTGAACATGAGATTTATTTGGATTCCATTTATAGGGGGTGACATTGGCACAGCTGGTTTAGTAAAATCAGCACCATTTTAAAAGCGGGTAAATGCAAGAGGAATGAAGGAAAATGGCCTTCGAACAACTCAGAATAATTTTTATCAGTGCCACAACATGATTGTACCACTTGTCGGGATTGGTCTTTTATATGAACTGTAGGTACGTTTGTTCCCTTATAAATTCAGTTTAGAAGCTCAGGAAATGAAGCCCAGACATTGGTATTGTACTTGTTCATTGGACTGGTCAGGCTTTCAGGACATGTGATGGAAGCTGCAAAACGGACGTGTTTAAAGTATCTTACTGGTTTATTGTAAACATAACAATGCAGTGATATTTGGCAGTAAAAAAGAAAGATCAAGAATTTTTGACTTGCTTTAAATCTGAAACGGAAGCAGTGGAACATTCCTTTGAGTAACAGAAATGGTCTGTCTGCTGCTGGATTACAGATGGATAGATCCCTGGAGGAGTCTTCCTCTTGGCCATCAGAATATGAAATCTGTAGGGGGATGCAGCTTGCCCTTCAAACTATGAAGCCCTCCATGGTTGCTCTGTCAGACAATCTAGTTATTGACTTGAATGATGCACCTCAACCTCACTGGTGTACTGATAAGTGGTAGGGAATTGTCAGCTGTCCTCCTCCTGTAAAATGATAATCCATGTCCGCAACTCGCAGTGAGACAACTGGAGTCTGTCTTGAACATGTGCCAGTAATCAGCTACTGTGTGGCAGAAAGTTTAAAGTATGCCAGAGTTTCTCTTTGGACTCACCCAGACGAGGTGTTGGATGTCGACATGATTTAACAAAGCACTATTGGAGAAATCATTTGCTTCTCAATCAGCGTTTCCTGCGTGTTAGTGTGACTGGATTGATTAGACTGGCGCTGATGATTTGATCAGGTAACCTTAAAAGAAACTGCAGAGATTTGTTCGATTTTCATCTCGTCTTTGGTTCAAATGATTGATTAGTGTAGCATGACCCAAATTTGTTTCATTAGTTTCATTTGCTTGTTTCATTATCTGGGATATTTACAGGAATTTGAAGTTATTGACCGGTTTAAATATCAGTTTGGAAATGATTTTTTTAATGAATTTTTTGTAGCTGATACAATCATTTGAGAGGATTTGATCTAAACCGTGCACAATACATAAAAACGGTCCCAGACTGGCCAAAACTACACTGAAGGTGCCATGATCTTGTTTTCTTTTTAATGACTAATAGGAAGCCAATCCTCTTCATGCTTTGCAAACCGGCTCTGGATTGCGTCTTTGAAGTACGCAGAGATTATGTTTGGATCCTTCAAAATGTAATTAGAGAAGTGTTGGATAATCACATCAGTCTGTCCTAAAAATGTTTTACTCCAAAGAAACTCATTCGGAGAGCCTCAATATCTCCTAACAAACTGGGCCAAATTATCAAGGACATGCACCAGGTGGTACCAACAAGATTAATGTAGCCTGAATACCTTGTAGACCAGGAAAGCAGTCTGATAGTCGTTTCTACTTATTAACTCTGAGATAAACCTAAAGGCATCTTGACTGCCATGATCAGAGCTGGTGGAGTTATCCAGATAAAAACCTACATTACTTCCCTCATTGTCTGATTTACTATAGGACACTGTAAACCATCCTTTATGCGTAGACCCATGATTTCAGCCATAAATCACTTGCTTATGATGTGATATTTACATTATATTGATATAATATGGCCTCCATTGCACAACATGAAAGTTTTATCAGGCAATGTGTCAGATTTATGATCATCTTACATAAATTCAGTAGGCTACTAAAAGGTGAACAAAGATAAATTAGAAATCATTATTTGGAAATATAAGCTGAGTTGCATGAGCAGATATATGAACACATCATTTAAAGGTGTTTCACAATGTTCTTCTCGGTAATGGACTCTTGATTGTCCAATAAATGTCAGTTGGATTAAGTGCATATGTTGTTCTGCCGCTGTGGTTTTAGGAGCCCATGGTAAATTATACCTTGACTGAACTTGAATACTACATAGCGGACTATTTTCTTTGCAGTAAATTGACATTAAGCTGCTCTGTCCTTTAGCTCTCCTTGTCAGAACGGTGGTACGTGTATGGATGCCGGTGGCCTTGCAGCCTATCCTTCCTGTTTATGTCCCCCTGGATTTTCTGGAGACTACTGCGAGATCAGCATCGACAGCTGCCAGCCAAACCCATGCCTCAACGGTGGCAACTGCACAAACCACGGCCTGGCTTTCACATGTGTCTGTCCACATGGTTTCAGTGGTTTCACTTGTAATGACACCACCAGCCTCTCCCCTTGTGCTGGGGGGCCCTGTGCCAATGAAGGAACTTGTATTGGTCAACCCGACGGGACTTTCCGGTGCATTTGCCAGAAATGGTTTACTGGTCCCACATGTTCCCTGCACCACAAGCCAAAAACAAGATCCAAGTCGGTCAGTGCCAGGCCAGTGGACGGCAGAGTGTTTGCCCTCACACCACAGCACTACTCCATCCCTGCTCACGCCTTCCACAAGCTGCTGAGACCGCCCGAAAGAGACCTGCTCAAGATTACCCTGAAGGAGACCGTCCACTCTTCTGGAATCCTTGTTACCCACGGTCAGCTCGTGTGCTTTGGCATGCTGGCTTTGCTCACCTGCCTGGTCATTTTGGGCACTACAGGAATAGTGTTTTTTGGCCGCTGTGAGACATGGCTGGCCAATGCAAAGTACAGCCAGCTTGTTCGCCAGCAACGAGAGCACCTGCTCAGAGATGTTGGCAGCACGAGCCACGAAGAGCCCCAGCACTCGGTAAACATCATATTGCCAGAGAAGATTAGACTCTCCAGCTTTGGGAGACACTACACCTCCATCTGATTGAAATGCCACCCCCTGTTCCTTGTTCAAAATGTCAAAATGAATGTCTTAAAAAAAGTATTGGTTATACAAAACTACCAATGGTGTATGATCACTTGAACAACAGAAAAGACATCAGGCAAACCCTGATATGTGTTTGAATGTATTACACTCTGGACCAATTAATGATGCTGGATTGTAAATGTGTTTATTTTTCAATCAATTAAGTGTAAAACAATTAAAATGCTATAGAATTTAAAAGGATGTTGTGTGACATTTCTTAAGGTGGCTTCAGAATTTTAAAAACGTAGTCTCTTTTTCAAAATAATTTGGAATCAAACCGTATTCTTGGAGAAGAAAATTAGTTTCCATCAAAGGAAGATAAGAGTCACCTCTTCTCTTATTTATGATTTAACTCATTTCTTGTACCTCTGACTGGATCTGAAATAACAATTACATGTTTACAATCGTTGCGAGGACTGCAACAGTTACTCAATGGACATGAAGTCAGCATCTTTGAATCGTGGTTGTCAGTCATCCTTCTGGACTAAACAATTACTTGACTACTTTTTTAACTGTCAGTTACGATTTTTTTTCTCAAACTGTTTTACTTTAATGTATTGTAAATGTGCCATTTCTTAGCAAATGCAAAAGTTAAAATTCTGTGTTTGTACAGTAGGTGTGTATTTATATTTAAATCATTCTGGTTTTAACAGAAAGGGATTCACTTCCTTTGATACCATCTTAGGCATTGTAGCTGTTTTTGATTTTTCTTTAAATGTTTCAGATATATATTAAGACAAATATGAAGACAGTCATTTTACAGAGCACAGAGAAATATTTCCATTTCCATTTTTTTCTAATGGTAAGATAATTTGTTTCTTTTATTGATCATCTATGTGAGGTATCCCCTGCAGTTTCTGAGTCTTAACAGTACTTCTCTACATGATTTTTTTTTTATCATTAGTGCACAATCAATTATTTCATGTGAAGTAAGCCTTTCTTCTGGGATTCTTGGAACTGAAACTTTAATACATGTTAAGTGGCTTTGATCATGAAAGGAAATAACTATTCAATCTGGGAGGGGGAAGGAGAAGAGATGACTGCATCTGTACAGAGTTTTGTGGTGGATTTTAGGTGTTTATTCTGATGTTATCTCTTGTATTAGAGCAGTTAATGTCCCATTGTCTATTGTTTTTAATAAAAGACACAATGTCCTCCTGATAAGTGAGTTTCAGAAGCATATTCACATTTCTTTTTTAAAAATATTTAATTTGACATATTTAATGATGATGTGTTTATCTGCTGTATTTTTTTTAACATTACAGACAAATATTTGCAAAACTGATGTATTACATCAGAATATTTACAACACCTACTGTGTGCACCACCTAACATTTTTTGACATCGGGAAATCTGTTGTTATACTTTGGTATGCGTATCCTTGGAGACTAGTCTTTCATTACAAGCTGAATGATAATCTTATCTTTATCCACACCTCTGAAGTTTATGTGATCATCCAATTAATAGTCTCTGTCTCCACCTTGTGGCTCAATTCTGCCTTTTTTTCCTATTGTTTAATCCTACTTGTTTATGTGTAATATTACTTAAAATCTTGAATGTGTTGAAACACAAAGTTTGACTTTAGGCTAAACATTTTATGGCAGAAAGAATTCCTAAGCTTTAAAAACAAAAGTTCCACACATTCTTACCTTATTTATTTAAAATAATGCACATATCAAATGTAAAATTGTTGAAAAAGACTACCTTGGACATATTGATGATTGCAGATCTGTATCACATGGATATGCAATCATTATTTATCCCAGATCTGTGAAATATATGAACACTGGGAAAGTAAAAGAGACCAACCCATAGAAATTTGAAATTAAGCAATGAAAAATTATTTGAAAAACCTCAGAGTGGTCACAGTCAGATGAAAAGTAACAGCAAACAGACATGGAGGACTGGAAAAGAGACAAACAAAACCCAATGGGACTAACATTCAGAAGACACTTTCACAGATATGATTATCATGGAAGTAATACAAAATGACAACTAAAATAAGTAAACATGAAAAGAGAAACAAAAAAAAGAATATCTTCTAGAGACACAAAATGAGCAGAACATTATACCAAACTGAAATAAACATCCATAGATAATTGGGATCACAATAAAACCACAAATCACATTAGCATGGTTTGTGGTAAACTTGAGACTCTTTGTCTCTGAAACACAATATACATTTATGTATAATACAGGAGTTTTTAATAATGGTGACCTACAGGCCTGCTAGAAGTAAACTGGTTGACACAATCAAAATGAAGAACTCCTTGAAATCCCTGTAAAAAAGTTATAATTTGACCACACTAATGCTCAGTCTCCACGGTAATGCACATCATTTTGGATGGGAGGCGAGTTACACCCTAGACAGGTAACCAGTGGCAATTTTAGATTTACCAATTAAACTAACATGCATGGACTGTGGGAGGAGGCTAAAGTACCCGAGTAGAACATGCAAACTCACACAGAGAAGTACCTGGCCTCCAGGGATGGGCTTAATCATTTCAGTTTCCTCTGCAATAACTCCAAATCGTCACTAATGCTTAAGTTTCACAACACACTTAACGGGACCCAGGGAGAACCCATGTATATATCGGGAGAACATTCCAACTAACGTACAGAAAGGCCCAAGATGGGATTCAAACCAAAGACCCTCTGGCTGTGAGCCGATGGTACTATCCACCATACCGCAATGCAGTCGTTTACTTCAAACACCAAAGGAAAAAGAATCTCATAGCTGATTTCATTTGAAAGTTTATAACAGAATGTATGTGAAAAGAAGGTGTTTAATTTACTATTTCATTTTTGTTTAGAACAGTCAAGTCCAGTCACATGCCTGACCTGCTGTTTGATCCATTGTCAGTGTACACTCCCACCACAACAGGCAAACATATTCCGCCTTAAGCTGATGACAATCAGACACAGCTGCCGCACACACACAAACGCTCTGCCTCCAAATGGAGCTCAAAAAGCTGTGTACAACTTTTCATCTCTGAACTGTTTAAAAATGTACCCTTATGAGGTTGTGGATACTTCAAGAGGGGGTGTTGATTTGGTCTCATTTCATAAACACTCCAACCACAACCCCATTTACCGGCTCCATTTGTCTTATGAAATGACCTCAAATGGCAGGATAACTGAAAACATCTGTATAGGTGGACAGCAAGATTTGCCAGATTTTGAGGAAATTATTTAACATATTAGTGTTTAATTATTAATGATTCTGTATAGACGGTTTTTTAATCAGTCACTCTGAAATAATGGGTCTAATAATAGGTCTCATTGCTCTTTCATGACAAATTCATTTTCCAGATATGATAAATACAATTCCGCAAAGGATGTTTGTCCGTTTCAGTGTTCCATAGAATCAACAGCACATCAAAGTCACTGAGTCTTGCTTATTTCTGCAACATAATGCCATACCACTTCCTGCACGTCCGACAACAACATTCATTAGTAAAAGAGGCCAGGTGCTCCAGCTGAACCCATCTGCTTCATCGTGGACCAGAAAATGGAACAAAATAAGCCCAGAACTGTTTAACAGCTTCAAAACTTCTATGAGGCATGAAGAAGGAAACATTTTACTCTCATATCGGCAGTGGATAGTCTCCAAAAGCTGAGATGTTAAATTTGAACATTTTTAAATTGACACAATTCACAAAAACAATACAATGAAATTAGATTGAATAGTTATTGAAAAAAAGACTTTATCTATACCTGAAGAAAATTCTGTTGCAGTTGTATTTTTGCCACTGGATACTCAGAAGCTTTAATTATGCTCTGTTGCCATTTCTGCTCCTACATTAGATTTACAATTATTTACTTAGCAGACACTTTTATCCAAAGCGACTTCCAAAAAGAGGGTTCAACATTCAACTACAACACCAGTTACCTTACCTTGAGTGCAATGTGATAGAAAAGGATTTGATACTAACAATTTAACATTCAACTATGACAGTGCTATATGCTATAAGGAAGCATTTAGACCTTTCAGGACAAGAGATACTGCAGATGAGAAGAGTCTAGATTGACCTGTACGAGGCGTTGGCCATGTTAGCTGGTGCTCCTTGGAGGAATGGAGAGGGTGAGCGGTGACTTAGGGCTTTAAGAGGGTGTTGAGGTAGATGGGCGCAGATCCATCAAACACTCTGTAGGCCAGCATTAGGGATTTGAATTTTATGCGAGCTGCTTAGGGAAGCCAATGGAGTTCAGTGAAGAGGGGTGTGACACGTGCTCTCTTTGGCCTGTTAAAAAACCAAACGGGCTGCAGCATTCTGGATCATGTGTAGAGGTCTCACAGCTCAGGCTGGAAGGCCTGTTAGGAGGGCATTGCAGTAGTCTAATGTTGGGTTAGATATGTCCTTATCTTCTTGATGTTGAACGGGGAGAAGTGGCACGATGGAGCAACAAAGGCCACAGGTTTCATAGCGTCATGGGGAGATATGCCATTGTGCATCTTTACCTTGTCATTGAATGAATTTCATACTAATTATACTCTCTTGATTCAATTTAAATTTGGTTGTTTCTGTTGTGAAATGGAGGTTGGCCAGTGTTGTGATTTTATGTCCAGTGACTTGAACCGCATTCTTTTTTCTTTTCAACCATGTCCAGGTACTACAAAGCAGTCCATTGACCACCTCTTTCATTTTCTTGACTCTCTGGCCCTGATGCTGATCAATTTATCCTTATTTCTGTTTTGTCCATGAGCATCCTCATTTCAATCTGCTGTCAAGTACGACTCCCAGGTAACTGTATTCCTGGACTGCTTTTCCCTCCTAACCTAGAATGGGGACAGTATTTGGCTTAATAGTGGTGCTCTTTAAATTGACAGTCATCAGTTTTGTTTTATTTGTGTTCAAAATGAGATGATGGTTATCACACCAGGCCACAAGGTGATTGACTAGCCTCATGTCCTTCACCGATACACTTAACAACTGTACTCATCTGAGTATTTCTTGAGATACCAGGACTCTGAGTTGTACTTGCAGTCCGACGTGAAAGAAAAACAAGTAGTGAACGACCTGCTGTAGGTTATGATGTCTGGGAATATTATCTCAGAATTATAATATCTCAGAATTGCATCGTCAACCAAACACAATTAACTTCTGTTTTACATTTTATCTTTGCCACAAAGTTATTTGTAGATTTCTGAACAGATGTGTTGAAGCTCTGCAGCACAATGCAGTCACAGAGTGTGACCACAGGGTGTCATTAATCTAAAAGTATTGTCAGCGGCTGAGCATACAGTGATGCCATGTCACTGCACTGGGCACGCCACATTGCTTTTACCCCAGTTAAAACTGTGCCATTGATAGCTTTGGAATTAGTGATCATTTGCTTTATCTTACACCCATCCATTTACTGCTGCTATTTTGTGTTTTGAGAAAAGCATCTGTGAAACTTCTACTGCGTGGTGCGCATCTCTAACCTCACACATCCAATAAAAATGGGAGTACCTGCAAAGCGGTGGAATTTGTCTAAGAGGTATCAATTTTTTTAATCATTCAGCATGAATTATGCCGAGGTTCCAGTCAAAGGCTTTGTTAAACTGTTAGCTCTAAAAACATTCTCAGTTTGCAAATACTGTCTTTCAATCCTAGAAAGATGTCAAATCATTGCACAGTATTAACTTTTCAATCTTGTGTCCTCAGCTACACAGTATAAAGAAGATTGTTTAGAGCCTGGTTAAGTGTTAACATGCTGGTTTCAATGAAACCTTTTTTGTGTGTAGAGGCCCCTGGCTCCCCACCACCAGACATTCATTTGTGGAGTTATGACCCAGGGGAGAGAGGGGCCCTCACCTTCAAAGCTGACCAGAGAGGCAGAAAAAAAAACACCTCGGCAGAACCATTCTGCTCCCTTCAAGTCATAAAACAAAACAGAACAGCACAAGTTAAATCTCTCCCCCCAGCCTGAGACCCTTAACCCTTTGTTCCTGCTGGCCTCTCAACAGACAGATGAGATTCAACATCCATGGAAAATCGCACATGGAAAGAATCCAGATTCAAAAAATTCTCATTGGGGGATTCTATTCAGGGGTGCATATTGGAACAAGTTATATTTCATTTCGGCAGGTACCCCTCAGTCAGCTGTCTGCTTTACATAAATACTCTGTGGTTCTGAGTTAAATGTGTTCCAGATGAGCAGTAAAGTCAGGTCACAGTGAAACCCTTAAAGTAAAACCAGTAACATATTCTTTGATAAAACTGGATTTCTTCTCTGTAACTGAGTCATCAGATGCTTTAGGCTTGTAACTTCCTGAAATAAAGTCATGACAACTATAAACTATAAACTTGATCCGAAAAGAGTTTTGTATGGCAGTGCTTTCCTATTTAAACTTAAAATTACCAGTAGACCATAAAATTACTTCTGACATCCCAAAATCATGTTCACAATTGTATTTGTTCTCAACATTCATTGAGAATTATTTTAAATAGAGCAGCTGGGGCCATGAAATTTGGACTTTTTAAAATGATAGTTCACACTCTCGATTACTCTTGTGAGACGGTCTTGAGCATATAGATTTAGAGCATACAGATTTCAATGTCATTTTCAATCATGGCAAAAAGTTGCTCCAAATTTATTTTTATTATTTCTGTAGACTTAGTTTGTATAAACATCTTTTGCTTTCTATGGGAGGTTAAAATGCAAATTTGCTGCAATAGATCCAATAGATCCAATTTAACATAAATATGTGTTTAGAAGAAAAAAATAAACTGATTTCCTGGCCCATAACAAAGCTGTCTCACATTTAGGTCATTCTTCTTTAAGTCACAACATTCAGACTGAAAGTAATAATCATTGCTCACTGACTGAATCAAATTTGTTCCCAATCAGTGATTCACAAGGACTATTTCCCCGCTTAAATTAGCCACAATATGCATCACTGTGTAGTAATATCTTTGACTAAAAGCCTCCTGTGTTTTCCATAGTGATTTATGTCCCAGTTGTGTGTATACTTCCTTGCTGATATTGGAGCTCCTTTTAAAAGCTGGTGCTGTGAAAAAAAATAGGAAGAAAAACAAGAAAATCACAAATTATTTAACGGCACCATGGTACCTGTGTTAACGTCGTTTCCTGAAACATCAACACAATATTTTTGCAACATTAGAAACACATCAATGAACTTATTTTCATTTTCTTTTGCAAATAATAATGTAATGAAACTGTTTAGGTGCATACATAAATAAGAATCCATTAACTCTTCCACAACTAATTTCCGTTGTGATGCCTTACAAACTTTAGACCCTTATAGGTGGATGTATCACTCATTGTAATAGGATAACGTGTGCTCATCCCCATTTAATTGCAAGGGGTCAGAGCTCAGGAAGGAACTGGTAAACAAAGCAGGGTTTCATGGGGGCAGCATTTACCAAAGATCTACAATGGTGCTACGCATAAGTTATTTTATCCACACAGTTTGTGTGAGTAATTTCTAATTATAATTAACCTTTAATTATAATGTACCATAAAGGAAAATAAACAAAATTAACAGACATTTCATAGTTGCATTTCCTTTGTTCAGAATTTCAGAAACTGTTCCTTCTCCAAAAATATTTTATTTTTTCTATCAGAAATCCTTGGGAGGTCACTTGTGCTTTCTTGTGCTGGAAACTAGACGCCCATTCATCTGTCGAGACATCCAATTATTGTAATATCTATGCACAGCATGGTCCAGACAACAGTAATGCAGCTTACACGATTTAAGTCATTTGTTTACAGTAATAAAGGCTTACAATGAAGGATTAGGTCAAAGTATTTTATTGAATTAAAAATATATCTATGTACTGGGATGTTTGCTAAATAACAGAGCAGCAGATTCACTGTTTTTCTCCAGTATAAAGACATCAGTATCGGTTCTCTGGATTGATTCCGTTTAAAAACCGAACTTCACAACTATACTGAGGAGGAAAGTGATGCGCCTCCTCTGAGATCCTGACACATTAACCGCAGTAATACAATGAAAAGAAAAAATCGCGTGGCAAAAAATAAGGTTCGAACAAATGAATCTTTTAAGGTTTTAAATCTCCTTGCTTAGATTCAAACTTGTGAAAAAAATAAATACACTTATACCATCAGTGGCAGGAAAAATAAACGGACATAATACTGAAAAGGTTCGGCATTTTTTGCTCTCCTAAAAGCAGCACTAACATGTGAAATTTCACCTACACATCAATAACCAGATTATTGGATCCCCCCTCCAGACTTTTTCTGTATTGGTCAAGCCAGTCTCTGAGCTCTGAGATCCGATAGCCCTCAGGTCCTCTGTCCCCTTGGTAAACTACCTTTCCCTCCTGCAGAATGTAAAGTCTGTCAAAATAGGCTCCGTAGGCGGCGTTGGTGGAGTTCTCCATGCTGTCCACCACCACGGCGCAGCCGGGTACCTCCATGCGCATCAGCTGCGCAGCCTGCAACCTGTCCTCCAGGCGCCTGTGTTTTGGGATCTGATACGGCGCGTCGGTGCTCTTCCAGCCGTCGGAGGGATGCGCTTCCTCGATGTACACAACCACGGAGTCGGCTATGTCCGCGTTCTGCTGCACGACCCCTTTGAAAGCCTTCAGACGCGCCATGAACGGCGGTCAGGTACAACTGCCAAAGTTGAGGATGAGCGGTCTCTTGTCCTTCGCGTGGTCGAGAATCCGGCAGCGCCGCTGGTCTGCCAGCTGGACAACTTCTGTGTTGGGAGCTGGATGTCCGAGATGCGCCGCTTTCAGGTAGTCCAGTTTATGTCCGTGCCAGACTGCCTTAAGGGACTCTAAGCTAAACAGTCGATTGGAGTCCGATATGCACAGAGGAGGATCGATGGCATCGCCACCCTGTTCTTTCATTCTGTAGAAAACCCTTTTCCTTATGCACAAAAAGTCAAGCAGCCAAAACGCAACAGCTGCTGCCAAAAAGCGAGGCAGCAGGATCAGACAAACTATTGCATTTTTAATAGCTTTCATTGTATTCATTATGACCTGTTATGACAAACTGGATGATCTTGCGCTCTATCGCGATCTTGTGGGCTGAAGTTTGGGTTCTCGCAACTTCAACTCCTTTTATAGTACCAGCAGATTTAAATGAATCACACCCCGCCTCCAAACTGGGGCCAAGGCCTCACATGGTGGGGATTACCTTCTGTCAGCGCCACAGTTTAAGACCCAAGGATGCAGGAAAAGGTAAGCCACAGCAGAGGTTGTTTGCAAAAACCTGTTGGAGATAACAAACTCTGAGTTTAAAAAAGTATGTTTTAAGGAAGATTTTGAAAAAAAATGGAGGTGAGTGACTAAAGTCACAATGTTTGTTAAGGTAAAGAGTGTGGGTTTATACCTTTCGAGCAATTT
>CAJRST010002224.1:8939143-8974805 GCA_907169785.1 Menidia menidia | reverse complement strand
CCACCCCAAATGTACAGTTGAACAGATACTGATAAATGTATCTAGAATCATATAAGCTAAAAAGAAGAAGAACTATGTGTCAAGATATTCAGTCTCGGGAATTTGGTGAAATAGTTATGAAAGGTAATATTTCACCCTTGAATCAAACTTATTTTCCTAATGTTTTCACAGAAATATGTTTCTGGGTTTAAAGCAAAAATGCATTTGGAGCGTACTGATGGTAGAACTATGCGCACAGACTTTATCCAGGAGATACGGTTTTACCTTACATTGAAAAGTTCTCCAGAGTACGGAATCCATCCTAATGCAGACCACATGTGATATTTGAAGATCTGTCTATATCCAATCTGATCTCACAGAAATACTTGTTTTTAAGTGTTACCTATTTCACAATCCATTAGATGATGGTGAAATGTGAAATAATGTTATAACTTTGCCAGAGGTACATGTGTCCTACATGTTAGACACAGACTTGAAACGAGACCGTCAGAAAACTCTAAATCAGCGAAGGGATGATGTGGAAGGGGGGTACCTTCAGGCATGTCTTTCAGGAAACTGATTTTCCAATTTAGTTGTTCTTCTTTTAGGATATTAGATTTTTCCAGTTCACTTCAATGTTTTGTTTACTTTTGCTTTCAGTCTGCCCTCAGTTTAAAAAATAATCTATTTGAGTTAAGGCACCACAGATACTTGGTTACATTTAATAAAATACACTGTATACGTTTTGGGTTGCCTGCTGTCACTAGAAAACAAGACAACTGCAGCTCTTTTTCTTTACTTTTAAAGAAATTTGATTTTAAATCATCTCACCTGTGGGTGTTTACCTGCCTGATCAAGAGCATCAGTCATGAGCTGATATATTTCTATAAGTAGATACAGATGTGCCTCACAGCAGGACAGGTCCATGTTCCTCGCCGGGGCCTTTCTCTATGAATTTCTCCGAGCGTATGTGGTTTCTATGTTTCTAAGTTGTCTCTCCAGGTACTCTGGGTTTGCTACACTGTTCAAAAACATGCATGTTAGGGTAAAAATAACTCTACGGTTGATTATGGAGGGTAACAGGAGCTAGTTGTTGGAATAATGCATAGATACCAACCTGTCCAATGTGCTGCCTTTTGCCCAACGGTAGCTTAGCATGTGTTTGGTAAATGAATGTGTGAATAATTTTGCATATCTTGATGCAGCTTCTCAAATGTAAGAATTTCCCATAATCTTTAGTCCTATAGGTATGTCAACTTATTTTTAGCCTAAAGGCCAAACGTCACTGAGCTCATTCACTGGTGTTTAAATGTGTCTGATGTTAGAGCTTGAACATATTGTTGGACTTTACACAAGATGAATAGGGATTCTTGCTAACTCCCTGTCTTCTCTGCTTTGCCAGTACAAGTACTGCATGTGATGCCAGACAGCTTTGTTAGAGTCGCAGCTCATTTAGACTAAAAAACAGAAAGATGACTTCACCATCTGACTCATGATTCTTCAGTCTGGCTGTTTTGGATTGGCATTTTGATAAATCTGTTGTCTTTTTATCAGTTAAATCAGTTCTTCCCTTCTCAACAGCCCCCTACTCCCACTCTGAAACTGTATTAACACTCCATTATCTAACATCTCTTTATTTTCTAACAGCAAGAAAACAGTGTTTTGATGAGATAGAGCCCACCTGCTGTGCTTAGATTTGCCTTGAAAGAATTGTTAATTTTGTTGTTGTGGTTGAAAACCACTAACCTTCGAGCTTTTACCTCTTATAAACTTTGCCGGATTCTTGGCAGCAGTTTTAGGTTCATTTGGGGACAATGCAGAACTGGGAAAACAGCTCTTTTTCTGGCACGTACTTATTCAAATGGCAAGGTTCCAGGAACCACAACTGATGGTGCATTATAAAGTCTAACATATAAAAGATTTATGGCAAGTTTCAATGCTGGTTCCTTTTCTTTCAAGTAAATGATATCTGCTTCTTAGCTCTGAGAAAAAAAGTGGCTAAAAATCTACCTCTTCCCCCTTGCTCTGCTTCACCTTCTACAACCCTATCTAAATCAAAGAGCCCCAGTTTTCCTGCTGAACATGAATGAACTGCGCTTTCCTCTCCTGTGGGCTGTTTGTATCACAGCAACTGGAAAGCCAATGAGGAGTGGTCCAGCTTGATATAATATTCTGTTTAATCTTACTGGTATCCCTTATGCGATAAATTACACACTTATTTAAATTTTGACCTTTCTTTTATCTGTAGTCCAACAAACGTTATCTTTGTAAAGCAGTTCAACTAAATCTAAATGCTGTTTCTGAGGACCGTGCCTCTCTTGACTTTGTATTTGTACTAGTTTTATCTGTTCCATCACTCATATACTGACAGAATAAGAAAAACTTTGGCGTAATTGTGAGGGTGTTACCAGTACTTTCCCTCCACGAAGATTGTGAGATTTCTGCATTGCACATGTGACATTCAGGTATATGTTTAAAGAATACACACTGATTAAATAAAGTTTGCCAGCCTTTGTGTAGTCTTAAGGAGAGTAACCCCTTTCTGCTCCAAAAAACCCTGACACTTTTTATGCTGTAGGTTAAGTCAGATTAAGTTTGGTTTAGTCTATAACAAGAATTCGATTTTTATTTTGTCAACTATTTCACTGATTTAATCTAACTTGAATTGTATCAATAGCACCATTATAACACTCAACTTGAAACTTTAACACACACTTCTGCATCTGCTCCAACAGTTAATTTATTTTCGGGGTATCCAAAGAATCTGAGGGCTTGTGTTTCGGTAACTCCAGCAGCTTGCCTTACCCTTAAAGGAGCACTCCATCAGGTATTGCCCTTAAAGAGCCAGATAACTGATAACTTATACGGTTCTGGTTCATTAAGTACCCAGAGGAGTCTAATCATTTAAAGCTATATGCTACACAAGTCATTTCAAGTTGCATCCCAGAGGGGATGCTGTTCCCATTTCCTGGGAACATCAGTGATTAAGAAAATAAATAGATCATTGTATGAATCTTGTGTCAACCAATGAACAATTCTGCTCACTTACGAAAGGACAGACAGCACTGAAACATAAACTTAGCTCAGCAACAGAACACTTAGTAGTGGTAATGGTTGGCTCGAGCATATTTCACTGTGGGTCGGGGGAAATAAGTTGGGCTGCTTTTGGAAAGTTCTTTCTTATTGTTTTTACCATACCACCTTTGGATTTGGATTTGAATTATTTTATCTTTTTAGTTTGCAGTTTCGGGCATGAGAAGAAGAAGAACCCAATGTCTCTAAGGAAAGTTCAGTCAATCCTGTTAGGAGCTTGACTTTAAAGATGACAACCACAAGAACATCTTATATGAAGAAGTAACGCTTATAATGCAAATGTTTTTACAGATTAGGAGTGAAAAAATGACCCAGTTTCATTAAAATGATAAAAATGACACAAAGGCCAATATGTGAAAAATTCTTCAAATGTGAAGGTACTGTCTTCTCAATGGAGACTTTTTTGTGTGATGTAATATGAAGTGAACAGAACTCAATAGGTTGATTGGGAAAATACCAATAATGCCATGTAAATTCTTATGATTGAAACTAAAATAAATGCACATCTTTCGATTGGCATAACCTACGTTTATAATCAAACTTAGGTTTCACTCTTTATCAATCTGAATTGGGTCTGTCTCACTATTTAATGGATTCATATAAAATACCACCAAAACAATGATAGCCTGTCTGAAAACAAATAATCTATGTTGATAATAGATCTATTTATTTCTGGCAAATATTCAGACGAGTAAATGTTTCACATTGTCTCTGCCCTCATTTGCACTCTCCAATTATTGCTAATGGTGAGCACGTCCCAGGATGTCCCCATGTAGCTTCATTCACTGTTGCCTGGTTGAGCTTAGAAAGTGCCCGTCTGTATGCTCTTTGATGCCAGTCCTCAGGACAGATGGGGGCATAGCCTGGTAAGAGAGGAAAACCTCTGACATGCACTGACATTTTCTCCTTCACTTTACATTTTTACAGCGGCTATAAACATTTTTATATTCATAAACAGCTTGTGAATTGCAATTTTGACAGAATAATTGACAGAGTTGGTACTTAAGTGTAGAAATGTAAACATGGATAAAGATTTTCATAAAAACTGATAGCATTCATTAACTCAAGAAATCAATTGTGTCTTTTTTATAAGCTTAAACTAACAAAGCCTTGTTTAATTTTAGATATGTTGGAAGATTAGAAATGGTTAGAGTGAGATTTCTGTTTACTAAAACCCGATTCTCCAGGAGATGGATCAAAGCAATCCAGCCCTTGTTACTTTTTTGTATACTCACCAGTGTTTAATTGGATGTGTTTTCCAGTCGGAGTTGTCTCTGCGGGACACTGTTAAAGCCGTGAGACAAACATTAGCTGGCAGCACTTGTGATGCTGGACAGGAAGGTGAAGCAAAACCCAAATGGCTGAGATCATAAGGCGAACTGAGGGCAGGGTTTACAAAAGAAGGTTTACAAAACGAGAGTGTAAACTGGGATCCTTTTTAAAATAGGACTATTACGTAATCAGTCATTTAAATATTGTACCTTTGTCCATTCTTATACATCAAATATATATAAAATATGTATACAAGAAAATATGTGTGATATTGTCAAACCAATTATTTTGTTAGTGATTATAAACAGTAATCATATATATCTGATAAGAGTGAAAACATAGTGAGGTGCACATGTGTTCATTTGAATATAAGCTGACAGAAGGTAATTATATGTTTCAAGTTTACAAGTCACAGGACTTGTTAAAACGTGTGTGCTGTCTGTATTATATAATTGAGTATTCAACCGAAAAGAAATTGGTTATCATGGTGAGCTCTAAACTTCCCATTATGTGTTAGTTTCAAAAGAGAAAAATGAAGTTGTCGGTTTCCTCAGCATCCTCCACAGAACTGAAAAAGACTTTATGTTAAATTCATATTACCCCATCGGTTTGGTTACATAACAACTCCACTTGCAATTTATGATTCCATATTTAATGTGATTGTGGGGGTGGCGAGAGGTTTTTTAAGGACTCAACACCTACCTACTTACCACCCGATGTGTCAGAGCCGTCTGGAGGAAGTATCATAAGTCTGAACTGAGGAACACATAACAATCTTGGCTTATTTATATTATATTCTTGTAATGGACCGGACGGTTTTCAGCTGGGATAGGCTCCAGACACCCCACAACCCCTCTGGGAATTAATGGTATAGATAATGGATGGTTACATTATACTCAGGAACATTTAAACACAATTCTTCTATTGACATTATTATACAATTTGAAGCTTCAGTGTGAACTCCAAAGAATTCTTTTTTACTTCACTTTTTTGACATTGAAAACTCACTGCAGAAAAATGTAAAAATGTATGACTCCGGAAATCTGAATATGTTTAGATAAACTTTGCTTTTATGAGGACTTGTGTGGGATGATTTATGGGCAGTATCATGAGGGCTGCTACCAAAGAAGTGGGAAAAAAATGCATTATAAAAATTTTGAGTGTTGTTGTGGATCATTTGAAATTTTAATCTAGAGTCAATTTCTAGAAATTTAAATGAATGTAATCTGTATTTCTACCAGAATTTGATTTTTAAGTACTGGAAGTTTTTCGTAGCTGTGTTTTAATAACACTATTATATAGAACTATTATACCTTTTCATCATTTAATGAGCACAATGAACATATCTGTTTAACAAAAACAAATGCGTATTTGAATTAGGTGTTGAAGCTCAGATTGCAGGTCATTTGAAACAATCCTGAAATACAAGGACTGAAATATGTTTATCAATTTCTGTAGTCTAGCAATCTGCATTCAGTAGTCAGTGTGTCCTCAAAGAAAATAATTCTTGATCACTCCTTGTCACTTTTAGGTACAATTTATTTTTTGCCCAACACTTCTACATAAGGAAAAACTATTCTTCTCACTAACCCTCAGAAAATACTCAAATAGTGTTGACTAAATGGAGAGGACTGCCTCGACCTTTACACTGTACCTATAGCCATCTGCACTTAATGTGTCGGACAGGATATCTTAATAACCGGTGTTATTTTGAAGCTATGGGTGAAATCCGAAATCAGTCATCATCCTTGTTTTGAAATGATCTTAGCAGTTTTGTCAAGATGTGGGCAGAGTTCCAGAGTAGCCATTTAAACAGGCAAAAGTGAATAGGATTAACTGATATGACGCAATGCAGTATTTCTGTTTTTCACACTTCGCCTGTTGCCCTGCTTGCCACAGAAATCAATGAATTTATTCCTTTGTTTTAGGTCTGTGTCGTCACTATTTCTTTCATTTGGTATGAAACAACTTTATGTCTTTGTTTATTGTTTTTAAGGAAATATATATTTCTGTGTGTGTGCTTGTGTGTCTGTGTGTGTACGTATGCGTGCATGTGTGTCTGTGTGTGGGTGAATCTGCAGTGACTTTATCCTGGAACATCTCTGTCTGCAAATCTGCCTCGCCTTCTTCTGTTCTGAATTCCAAATAAGATTCCAATCATACACATATAAATCTGATACGAGCCCGATCTGACACTTGCACATTTCAGATCTTACGTGCTGACATGCTGTGAGCAGGCGGGTGGCAGTGGAGCAAAGTGATCTAATGCAGAGCATAGAGGAGGCAAAGAGAGAAAAAGAGAGAGGCTCCACAGCAGAGGGACTCAGCTGTGTATTTGCCGTTCAGTCGTCCCAAAGTTCAGATGAGGACAGACTTGAACGCTTGAGATTAGCCACAGTTTCTTTGCCACAATCTTTTCTGAGAACTACTAGACAGAATCAGATGGTGAATTTTGACCTTACAAATGCATCTTATATCAAACATACAGTTTTAGATTTTTTATATTTTCCCTCTGATCTTGATGTGTGGTATACCTAAAGTTTACGCTGAATATGTAGGGATACAAGGGGGACCTTTTGGGCACATCAAGGGTCAACTCAGAGGATGACACATGTAGTTACACTTTAGAGCAAGCTAAAGAGAGAGGAGACATTCATCAGAGACAAAGAAGGTCCTCCGTGGTAATTCGGTTGACACATAAATGGCAGTGAGGCTATAGGCTCAAGGGAGGGATGGCCTGAATCATAATAAGAATGATGAGAAGCAGAACGTATGTGGAGGGTACGTGCTCAGCATGTGTGAGTGCCAGCTTACTTGTTAACTGGTACCGCTCTCCCTCCTCACAATAACATCTCGCTTATTTCTGCACTTATCAGAATGTGCTCAAAAATGACAAATTCTTCACTTAATGTCCCCCCAAATATTGAAGGCAGATACAGATGGATGGATAGAGTTGCCCTTTTGCATTCCAGACTGTTTTCTCTAGCCTTTACTGTGCGCTATTCCCCGAGGTTTCCATAAACTATGCAGTGAGGGCCTCTTTCTAAAGCTTACAGTGTGAGGCTCTCTAGGAATCTTGGAGGCTGTTAACCTAAAACAGCTTTTCTTTTCCAATAAAAAAGGAGCAAAAAAAGGAAAGCTTTTGAATGTCAGGCCAATAGCTTTCTCTTAAAATAACCACTAAAGCACCCTCGTGAATGAGAGACCATGTCTGATTTTCTCATTAGCCAATCTCCTTGAAAAATGTGCACAGATTTGTGCTGTGAGTCCACTAAATAATAACAGAGCCAAATTAATGCCGCTGCAACAATTTGATTTAACGTGTTGTCGAAGCTTTCCAATAGGGGTTTTGTGTTGTCAAATGAGAGAAAGAACAAATAAAGATGTATATGCAAATTTGAATGCAACCGCCAGAGTCAGCAGAGAAGCCTGCTCTTTTCAAGAGAAGACTTCTACAAAAAAAATGTACTCAAGCTTTCTTTTGTGCTTTAAAAATATAGCTATATAACATGTGTGTGTCAGTTTTGAAGTATTTTGTAAATTAACAGAAAATTTAAAACAAAGGTTGCACTGATGACTAATGTCTAGGGAGCATTCCTTTGTGATTCACTGTTGAACAGTCATGCCTCAGTTTACTCTATAGGGATATTTCCAGTAGAGGCTTTGGACATGTCAAGATACGGTTACTGGAAGAATAAAAAATGGTTACCAACAACATGACTCAGTTCCTTTGAAATAAATCCTGTTCTAGTATAAGTGTAACGAAGCCAAGTCTGCTCTAAAAATGTGTGATGCAGTTCAACTCAAATAACCTTTTTCTATGTAGAACCAGTTAGAATGTTTATGTTTCTTTCTTTAAACACATAGAGCCATTTTGAAAAAGGGCCTTACTCTTTTTTCCATGTGGCGTTCTGGTTCTTCTGTTATCAGACAGGATCATTTTCTTTTTCTTTTTTTACAGGTTGGGGGCTCTAACAGGGCATCTGTCCAGTAAAAGCTCCTGGGCTTGGCCCCTCATGCTGATGTACACCACAGCAGTGATCCGAGAGGTGCTTGGCTTCTAGTGGAACAGCAACAGGGAGCTTTACACTAAACGGTGAAGAGACTAAATCGTGGCGGCCAAGAAGGAAGTTAGCCAATCATTAGATATACTGGTTCATGTCCTCAACCAATTGTTCAATTGAGGATAGTTGAGGATATGTGGTCGATTTTAGAAAATCAATTACCAGGTCATGAATCAGTAAGTAGTTATGTTAGGTTGCTTTGGTTTATGCATACTTGACATGAATGCCACATTTACAATTGTTTTAATCCATTTAGCAGGAAAAAATTATCATTCGTGATTCTCTAGACATGAAAATGAAGTAAGGGAGCTCAGATGTCTCAGTAACAATCCGACTGATTTCAAATAGTTGCATCTAAGAGCAATCATCTGGCTTGATTTTAATCCTCAAACTGGGATTAATGAGGGCGAGTCAGGGCAGAGCAGAGGTCAGTTTAAAGTCAGAGGTAATATAATGTCAAACAGGCATGCAAGTAAAGTTGTTTCATTCTGTGACCCTGTTAACATCAAATGACAATTATCTAAGAAAAACCTATCGTTCTCATTATGGTAATCTTAAATCAGCGTCCATTGTTATTAAAAGTTTGGTTCTGCAAAAATGCCTCTAAAGAAATAAATCTGACTGAGTTTACTCCATATCTAAAACTATTTAAAATCCTTTACATTAGCTTTTCCATATCAGCCCGTGTCATTTGTTTATGTGTGGCATCTGCATTTTAAATCTGCAGTGAAATGGCATATGCCTATTGTGGCTTTTATCCAAAAATAATACAAAATTCAGTCTTATTAAAGTTCATTTGGGAAAAATCAATCTGCAAAAAAAAGACGTGCATCCCAAACAAGTATAAATGTTAATTTGTCAAATTAAGTATATTTAAGGGTTTGTTTATGAAGATATGTAAACGTTTATTTCAAAAGGGATTATGGATGACCGTCCAACAAAATAATAAAATGCGAACAAAACACAAAGTCTACTTTTTGTCAAAGTTCAAATTAAAATAAACCACGAAATCAATTAAGTTAATGTAATGTCAACTTTGATATTCTGGATAATACACATATAAATACATACATAACCTATACCTAACAGAACTTGATCGTGACCTGGATGACTGAGAAACTTCACAGATATATACATACATTCTATTTTCAAAAGCAGTAATATTACAGACATATGAGAATTATATTTATTTCTGATTATTAATTTCAGCCTGATCATATTGAGCATCAGACCTCAGTAATCACATCAAGACCCAAAAATGACTGTTAACCCAACAAGATGAACTGCACAGAGCACAAAATCAACTGTTAATGTTCTTGCTCTTGTGCTTACTGGAGCTTCAGGTCAAAGCGAGGGCTTAATGTAATTCTCTAGCACAACAGGATTTGTTTTAGTCTCAAAAGGGTCAGTGAGGTTATGAGCCACTAAGTAGTAGTGTTTAAATCCTTCCTAAGCTCAGCCACAATACAAGGCCCCCACACTCCTCTGGACTCATTTTACCTAACGGTCTGGCGTGGACAACTAGAAAGGCAAAAGAGGTGATTGCTACAAACACATTTGTAAGTCAGTTAAATCCTTCCAGGATTTCAAGAGGAAATTGCCAACTGTAGTCATTGGCTATGGCATGAAATCCTCAGGTAGGGTTGCTTTGGTGTGCTGGTGTTTTAGTTTTCACTTAATTGCTTCATTAATAGAACAACCGGTTTAAAGGGTCAGTGTGATTTACACAGATTTCTGGGGTTTAACTGAGTGTCATTCACTGTTAAGACTTCTCTACCCAGTGGCTGACATGGATGACTGAAGGACTACTCAGTCTTACTTATTGTAGCTAACTATGGTTCAGGTCTCAAACCAGACATTAAACAAGAGCTAAGGTGAAGATTATTATGTGATAATCAATGATTGATCAATGATAGATGTTGCATGCGTAGACTTATTGAAACATTTTACTTATTCATTTCAAGGGTTTTTGTTTTGTTCTTTAGAACTAGAGCATTATGCCACATTGTCCACTTGATTTCTGTAGTTTTGATGGGCAGATGAAATTTCCAGGTCAAATCTTTTGTCACCCGTTTGCAGCAGCTCTGACAGGCATGATGGTTATGATAATGACCTGGTTACCGAGCTGTATCTTCAGGTCAGGTCCCTTAAGACCATGACATAATGACCCATTTATGTTGCGATTCAACATGCAAAGTATCAAGGTGATGCATTGTACTGTTTGGAACTTTTGCATTGTGTGTCATGTTTCTGTGTGTGTTGGCAGTTGTAGGTAACTAAAGAGCTTTATCAAAAGTTTCCTGACATTATGTCTATTTGCATTGATTGTTGAAGAGTCAACACATGGCATGGGTTTTGCTTTCTTTCAGCAATATACTGTTATACTATCGACTCTAATCAACACAAATTCATAAGGGGAGGATGAATAACATAGACAGCTACAGAATAAGCATTTTAAACAAAGTGGTTTACATTGAAACTTACACAGAACTGCAAGGAGAACTGCAGAGGACTCGGTCATACCAAAAATAACTCCAACAACACTAATCTGCCACCTGATGCCCTGCCATTTCCTGATAAAACTTTCTTATAAAAGAGATCAATCTGAATGTGTGCTTGAGTTCCTGGTTACAACTTACGAGTCCATAGTTAGTATGAAAAGCTTTCGGAGTATGTCACATCTCTTTCTACTGAACATTAAATTATGAAGAGCAGAGTAAAAAATAAACAATTTTACTGGTTATTTTGATTGTCCTGTGACTCCTCCTACTTAAGCATCATTAATATGTTACATTGAAAGACCGTTCATCATCTTTGACTCCATCCATTAATCAGTGATCAATACAACATACTTAAAACTTGGAGGGAAGTGGGACTTTTATTTTATGATATAGGCTAGAAATAAGGCCGCCCACACCCCCTCCCACAGCTGGACCAAGGGAGAAATAAAACTTTCAGATTATCATTATGTATTACTGTTCAGAGCACAGAGAATACCTTATGGTACATGTTTTTAGAGTTTTTAAAGTACTAAATGCCCAATTACCTTTTTTTTAAAAACAGGTCTAGAACATTGTGTTCAGAATAAATTATACCAACAACTGCAGAATAGATTGCTGTGAAATTTGCTACAGACAGTCATAATACCTCGAGGATTGTGACTATTTTTTGAGTGTATCCAGTGCTTCCATCGAGGACCACAAAACACAATTTTTGGCATAGCTTTTCAAAAGCCTGACAGATCCCACATAAGTTATTCCATTTGAATACTTCTTGGACACATTTATTGTTAGTCAGTGACATGCAGGGTCTATAAATACACCAGTAGATGGACAGAGGGAAAAAGCTACAATTGAATTTTTGTTTTAACAGCATGTGCAACATTTTCAATCCTACTGTTTAAAAAAGCTGATAGTTTCATTGCATCTATTGTCTTACTGTTTCACCTTGGACATCATTGCTTCATACTACTTCATTAAGGCTAATATGGGTACATAAATAGTTTAGGCATGGAACTATTGTGCTGATGTCACATGTAAAGGCCTTTTACCAAGTATTCAGATGCCCCTTGTTATAATTACCCTTTGGTTCTAGAAGTAAACATTTCCTAAGAGCACTATTACTGCACTGAGGTAGAGATCTTCACTGCCTAGAATGTGTTTTGTTAGATTTATTGAAGGAATAAATCCTAGCTCCAGGCTGCCGATTTACAGCTGACAAAAGACCAGAGAAAAACCTTCAAGTCCGAAACCTTACTGACTGAGCCTACCAAATTAAACTAAACAGAAATGAAGGAAGGAATCAGTTCATAATTAACAATAGCATCAATGCATATAACTGCATTGTTTGATAATCTCCTTTGTTTCTCTCCATCTCTCGATCTTTTGTCACATCTTACAGTTAGTGTTTTTTGGGTCTGTGTATGCCTCTGAATCTTCTTTCTTTTTTCTTTGATAGTGCCTTTGTAATTATCAGTGTCTTGTTTACTTCTGATATTTAATTAATTCTGGTAAGAAGTCATGTTTTATATAGTTACTGGTGATTTATAGTATATGCTGAGCAGAACATCAGACATATGAATGTGCCAGATTGATATAAAAATAAAAAAAATATTTCTTATATCCTAAACTTGAGAAGATAGTTTCAGAGTCCAATTTTATACAAACAACTCAAACTGAGACCTGCAGAGTGTGAAAGCTCTGTTTCCCTAACTCTTGCAAAACTTAGATGAGCTCCCCCAAAAGCTTAAGAAAAAGACTTGCTCTTATTTGTCATTAATAGGCGATTATTTGTAGTTCACGTAACCTACATGGGTAAAAATGCTTATGGATCATGGATAACGTCTGTCTTTGGATAACAAAAAAAAAGGTGCTGCAGTGTAAATAAGTCTTGCACTGGTGGTGTTGCTGTTCTTTTTCCATGCCGCAAATCTCCTATGTTTTTCTGTCATTGTTTACATCATCTTTCAGTATGACCACACTTTGCATGGAATTTCGACAGAGATGGCATTTAAAAAAATAACTTTTTCCATCTGTTATTCAAAAAAGAAACAGTAAGAAATAAATTAAGCTTGAATAGTCTGTGCATGAATAGTTAGTAACTGGACCCATGATTCAGATGTGATGAGTGAGGTGAGTCTTTATTAAAACTGACTTCTGTGTAAGTTAAGCAAGAGATTAATGTTGCAGGATTGCCCAATGACGAGTGCTGTTTTTCGAAAATATAATATTAAAAATTTGTCATTGAGCTTCCATAATCACTTGCACAGAAGCAGTAAAGAAGATGTATAAATTCATATTAAATCAGAAATTCTTCTTTTGAAGTTAAACACATTTGCTAACAAGCATTGAGAAAGGACAGAACCTTCTGCTCTTACATTTACTACATTACAAATAAGAAGTTTCTCAAGATGATACAGTTACTGGAACAGCCTAAAGTCTGGGTAATATTTTACACAGCGATAAAGTTAGTTTCACTCCCTTGGTAGGCTCAAAGGAACACTTTAATATTTGGTGGTCTAGCATAAAACCCAGTGCTTGAGTCAAACCCGCTCCATGCATCTCCTGAAGGTTACTTGTATTGTTTTTTAACCGATCAGCTTTTTGAGCATAATGTTACAACCGCTGTAAGGTCGACATAGCTTAGGTTTATGTCTCAGTCTGAAATATGCTCCTCTCCGGATAAAACTGTGACTTTGCCAGCATGCCATTGCCAGATTTGGGTTTGTTTTGCCCTCTTGAGTGGTCTGAAGCTTACAGACCATTAAGCTGACTCTGAAATGTTTGCCCTTTAGTCATTCTGTGGCCTGAGATAAAGTACCTTTGATATGACCTTGTTAACTGTAATCAAATGTTAGATAAATGTTGAGAGGAAATTGTTTTTCATGTGAAAGAACCTTTTTCCGAATCCTTTTCTAAATTGTATCCTCTATAGTCGTGATTGTTTATCCAGAACAGATTTACCTTGGATGAACTAAAGTATTTGGCTGTGGGAAGACGTGGGCGAGGGAGAGAAAGAAAGAGGCTGAGATGAAAAAGGAGGGAGAGAGACAACTGTGAGCAATCTGAGCAGGCAAAGCAGGAGGTTGATTTATAATTAGAGTGAATGTCTGTTCAATACCCCTGCTGTTCTGGTGATGGCTCCATTTCACAGAGGCAGCTTTGCTGCTGGGAACTTCATTTGAATTCAGTAGCATCACACATCTTCCAGCATTTATGGATGATCTTGCATATATCTGAGATGGCGAAAGTATAACTGAGATTTTCAAGTTTCAATAGTAATATATCACGTCTTGGTTGTGACATTCACTCAAAGCCTAATAACACATATAAAGACAGTTTTTCCAAATGTATGCATTGGTTTTAGGACCAAAATCGTTACAGACTATTCAACTATTCAAATCCTAAATTAGGTTTGCAGCTTTCAGAGCCTGCATTGTGGTTTTAATTCAAAGTTGAAAACTATGATGATTTTTTCTTCTTTTTTTATTAAGTCAGGATTAAACATGAGAGGGTAAAATTACAGATGGAAAAAGATGGTTGTATTTGTTTGGTTTAAACGTAAAAGACTTCTCACTTTAAACCTTGAAAACTCTATCGCCATCATGTGCACAATAAGACCACAATTTTTCCCTTTAATGTCTCATATTTGAACGAGTCTTCAGTTAACTTTTCATTTTTTGCAGGCTCATCATCCAGTAAATAGCTTATGTGATAAAGTATTATTCTGCATAAAGTTGATGATGAAATGTTTTTTCTGCAGCGCCACTTAAGTAAGATATCTTTTAGAAACAGAAACAGAAGGTCTGTCATAAGGATTTGATTAGGGTTGGAACAGTAATCAGTGAGTCAATTAATATACAAGTGACAACCACTTTCGAGAATAGATAAAAAGTTTCATTCTCCAAACAAACATTTTATGTTTCCAGTCTGGATTGCTGGATGAACAAAAAAACAAATCCATTCGGATATTCGTTTTTCAAAATGAAGAATGAATATGCTGTTGTTGCATTTTTATCCAACTTTGTACATTGTACAAATAAAAGATTGCAGTACACACAGCATTACCCCCCCGCAAAAAAAAAAGTAAAACATTTTTAGTTTAATGCCATTCCTGCTTATTCATCTGACATTACCTTAAAAAACACCACTTAATAAGTTTGTATGTTCTTTTTTGTGTTCAGGCACAATTTAGATATATCAACATTGAAAATATATGTTCCCTTTCTTCATGTCTGTGGGAGACTTTCACATAGTTCACAGATTGGAGTTATATATATACGCAGTCTTAAAAGTTCAGTTTTTGAACGTCCACCTCTTTAAAGAGGCAAACACACACTATACACATGTCTTTTAAAAGTCAGTTGTAGCTGAATGAAGTTTCCATCTTTCCCATCATTAGGTGCTTCAAATCTCCAGAGCCTTTGGCTCATAAAACAAAATAGTACCTTTTCACACCTAATAAAAGATAAGACATAAACCCACATCCTCACATTCAAGACAAACCAGAAGCTATGGAATGGGATCTTAACAATTGTGTGTTTCAGGCATTCACTTCAAGTCAAATTAAGTACGGCATGTGTACAGTTCTAAAAAACTGTCATTACTATACTGTGTGGGGGAACATTTAGCCTTTTCTTCAACTTGAAAGTGAAAGCAAATGCAGCTGTTTCTCGGATATCTACATAAATTAGATGCCTTTGAATCTTTCTCAGATTGTTCAGTTTGGAAGTTTCCATATGATTATAGACTGAGGTATTATTTAGCAGGAACTCCTTCAGCCTTGTGTCTGATTTTAGATTTGACAGGGATAAGTGAGATGTGAGAGATTTGTGAAGGGATCGGCACAGGACATTTTCAATGACTCAAGCATGTGCTGTGAAGCATATGGTGAAATCAAGAGGAGGAATAAATGGAGTAAGAGGGCAATAGTCAGAAAAACAGCTTATGTTGGAGCTATTTAGTTGGTTTATTGTTGGGCGTTTTGCCGAAACTTTTTCTCAGTCAGCTGCGGACGACATTTTGAGTTCATGCTTTCTATCATTTTGGGGGAACTCAACTAATGGAGGCCATTTATAAACTTTCATCAACTTCAGCACTCACCGTGTCATAGCAAAAAGTCAGAGTTTGGGGCTGAAACTATTTCTCCAGGAACAGAGAAAAACAGGCGGCTATAATAATAGAACCTCCTGATTCAGCTGTCTGCTACAACCGACTGCAACATAAACTTGCAGTGGCATAGATTTCCATTAATTGTTTGGCCATTTGATACGTTGATTACTTTTATGTGCTTATGTTGAGGAGGTACCACTCTGATTTTATCACACACCCACAAATCACACTAGAGACATTATTTTTGTCTGTGGCGTTCAGTGTGAAAAACTATCGGTACAAAACTTACCAAACTTGAAATTTACATTAAAAACCATGTAAAGATGAATGTGAGAAAACAGTAGTTAAGTTACAATTGAACAAAGGTGTTTCTTTCTCGATTAGTTTAATGTTTAACACATGTGGATTTTTTCAAATTGTTTTCTTTATAAACTGTATATAATTTTAACATTAATTTAGTCTAAATGAACTGTTGCTAAGAACACAAGCTTGGAAATCAGGCTTTACAGTGTGAACATGTGCTTTGTTGCATATAAGGGATTGACACCCAGATTTGCATTAAACAGTACCGACCAGAATGTGTCCCAATAACAGGTAATTGACCAGTTAAAGCGGTTTAATCTCTCGTTTAAAAAACCTATTCATAGCTGACTGATGAAAATGAAAGTGGCACATCAGTAAAAAGCTAGGAATAAGCTGCTCACGATTCCCAGAAAGTATTTGGGAAAAGGAAGGCCAACGGAGTGTCAGAAGCAGCTGATTAGATTAGTCCACGACGGGACCTCAGTGACACCTTAGGCTGTGTCCGTCATCCTGCCTCACCTCAGCTGCCCTCTGTACACGTCTACACTCCGCAGGTCTTGTTCCCTGCTGTGGGATTCAGTCCCTGTAGAGTTACACTTCCCCCTGTTGCGCTCCAACCTAGAAACCTCAAATGCCAGGCTCTACTTCCTGATGACTTCTCAGACAAGAAAATTTGCCTCAGTGCATGTTTTGAGAGGATTATGTTCTATTTCCTTTGAGGTCATGGGGATTGATGTCATGATTCCTGCAGTAGGTTAACTGCTTCTCTTAAGAGGGGTTAAAAGTGCTCTACATGTTTCACTTTTTACAGGTTTTTCTTTGAGAAAATCTATTTGTCATTGAGTTTTTCATCCCTTTTAAAGATTGTCTTATATGTATAATAATCCATTTGATCCAAAAAGGTTACGTGTATGCAAAGAGTGAAAGAGAGTTACGGCTTCCTAAGAAACAAATGCAGTTGCATAAAACCTTGTCAGATTGTATTTGTGTGAAGACCAAGAAGTCTTTCAGACTAACTCCTGGAATGCTTTCAAAGTCATCACATATTCAACAAGTAACTGAGACTGAGGGGAGGATAAGATCTCAGGGAAGCATTGTATTCTATGGATTACTCAATACAGTGCATTCAAAAGTAGCAAATAAATAAGCTATCCGTCTGTCCCTCAACATCTGATATTTGTGCTTGCAGCTCATTATGCCTCAGAGAATTTGGTCAGAAAAAATCACTGTCTTTTCCAAAATACTGTCACCTCCACAGAGACAATGATGAAATGGAAAGCTTCAATTTGGAAGCTTCTCCATGGAAAAAGCGAATGATAAATGCTTTAACTTAAAACCAGTCTTATACGTCACACAATAAATCTGTGTTTGTTGTTTAAGTCTTTGGGATCCTGTTGTGAGGAACATAGAAAGTAAAACAGAAACAATCCAGATGAAATAAAATAAATACATGAAATTAAATAATGAATCAAATAAATTGCTTTAAAACTAAATGTAAAGACTGAAGAATCCATAGTGAAGCCAGGCAGATTAGAGGCCTGAACAACTGTCTCCCAATTGGAGGCTTGTGAGTTGTATGTATACAGACATGTTAATGTCACAGGAGTGCAGTGGCGACTTAATCACATCTAAAGCTGAAGATAGCCTCCACACAGAGCGAGATAAGGGTTGCGTGTTATGTTAGAATGTTGTAAACATGAAATGCTGCATTTTTTAACTTAGTTTTTCCTCTCTCACCCAGTGACAACTGGGATAGGATCCAAAGTCCCCACAACCCTGATTTGGATTAAGAGGGTATAGAAAATGATGGCTTTTCGTTTGCCAAGCAAAAACATTAAAGGCCGGTGCTTTGATATTAGTGATTTCAGTGTGACCGTTCTTGCTTTTCAAACTTAGGGGATTTTTGTTGACTTGTGTGAAAAATTGTATTTGGTTTGTGAACTTTTGGGGAAGAAAAAGCAGATTACGCATGCAATCTGATTCACTGTAATAATTCAATTATATTCAGAAGGAATATCCTCCGTCCTTATTCATAAGAAAGGATAGACAGCAGGAAGGAAAAGTAAGATTTTCTCTATGAGCTGACTGTGGCTGTTTCTGGCAGCCTGTGAGGTTCCAGATGGTGGCAGGTTTTCTTTCCAGCAGCTTGTTGGCTTTGAGCCATGTGTGAGTAAGGTAGGGCAGGTGAGGACAGCTTGGCAATAGTACAGGGCTATACACAATCCAAGGAGATGCTGGGGATTTGAGAGAGCAGGCTGGTTTCTTATCTGGATCAGTCAGAATTCATTCTGATATTGCCTTTATTTCTCCAACACACAGCACACATACTTACACACTATCAGTCATGAAGATATCTTGCAATTGTCAAACAATTATTTCTTTCTTTACAAAAAAGTTTAAAAAACAAGGGCTATTTGCAGCACAACAAATGCAACATCATAATGGTGTTTTTATATTATAATCCAAAAAATCATGTCAAACTCATACTTTTACATGTGTTTTCATTAAGAACTCTTAACTCTAACACAACGTTGCAGTAGTGATAACAGTAGACAACATGCTACAGCAGCACATAACAAAACTAAAGATGAAAAGAGGCACAGCCATGGTATGATTTGAGACGTAAGCAATAGAAGGGATAGGAGCAAAAAAACCGAGGTAGAGAGCAAATAGCTATTGAATGACATTGAATGTCATGTCACCATGGAAACCATAAGTGTTAATCTGACACTAAACAATAAATTACCATTATGTTACTTTATGCGAAATGTGTGCTCCCGACCAAACTAACAATGATATGTTCTCTTCTACATCAGTAGTAGTTATAATCACTTCATAGCAAAATATTTTACTGAAATATTTTTGTAACTTCCTGAAAACAACTTTGATCAAGGCTGAAATAAAAGCCACTTATACCAATACTGTTATACCTGAAAACACAATTTTGCTTGTTGCCTTGGTTACACATAACTATGTACACGTTGCTATCGGAAACCTTGGGACTTTCTGGTTGGGTTTAGCCAAAATCATCCAGAATACTGAAAGAAATTATATTATTCCTAAATTAAGTTCAGAAAATAACCCTCATTTGGGGCTGAAATACGTAGACTTTCATGATCTTGGGTATCTTGTTCTGTTTAATTCTTGTGGCACTTTATTACCCTCATGGACACTATTTTTGCCGACATTTTTAAAAACCATAATTGGACATTTGGAAGCATGACATTTTCTCAGTAATTTATCTGATTCTTCGACAAGATCAACAGTAGAATCAGAAACTATATCATGTTGATATAATACCATTTAAATCCCCATGTTTAGGCTCTTGACTCCATATAATCTGGATATAGTTGTAATCTTACTGGTCGACATAAATCTTCAATTTCCTGCATTTTCTAAGGGGCTCATCGGAAGGATTACACACAAAACTAGACTGATTTTATGACATTACTAATATTCTCTTACACAACCAATGCACTCACATGACTACATATTCCATCATTTCCTAATGTACTTTTAGTGTAGCTTTTGCTTATTGCTTGTTTTCGTCTTTGTTGTGGTTGTTGTTTTCAATTGTGTATTGTCATGTCTACAACTTGTTAGGCTGTCCTCCATTCCAAATTTTTGAATTATATGTCAAAACAATAAAAGAAAAATAAGTTACAACAAAACAGAAAGATGTTTAGTTATATTGCATATACAGAATGTTTCTAAAGTCTTGTTTTTTCTTTGTTTGGCAGCACAGAACATGCAACTAGCTTTTCAATCAGAAATGTTAGCTGAGGACAAAGCAGCTCCAAAGCCATCTTCTGAAAACCACAAATCTCTGGTTTCTCAGAAATCATCCTTTTCTCACAACAAATACATTTGTTTTCAATTGGCCTCCCACTCACCAATCCTTTGTGCTTGTACCTTGACCTTTTGTTACATCAAGATTTAATTTTCTTTCTGCACCTAGAGATAAGCTACTTCAGCCAACTGTCACAAGAAGACAAGGCCAAAAAGATGAAAACAAAAACTCTGTGATTACTGAAACAGGAAGTAATCCATAAATCACGTGTGTTTTGAAAAAAAGGGTATAACAGTTTTCTCCCATCAGCCATATCACAGAAGAATGTGTCAGATTTCTTAAATATGGGTTACTCTTTTTTTTAACATCTGTGTAAATAACATCTGTGCAAAAATATGTCTTACTTGCTTGTACAGTTGTCTCAAATATGCTTATAATTTTCCAACAAATTAACCATTAATCATCACTATAATGATAACTGTGTGCACAAAATTAAATCATTTTAATGGAAGGTGCTGGCAGCTTGTCACGTCTGGATTTTGTTGTTAAGTAGCATGAGGACAGCTCTTGAATTGAGATTGTTGCTATTTTCTTGCACAACTGCCTTTACAAAACTGAACAATTGTGAGCAAACTGGGACAGTCTTTTTGCAACTTAAACTGTGTCCTTGGAACACAAATTTCATAGTCAGAGACAGCATTTAAGAAAATGTTTAAGAAAAAACTAATGGACCGGGTACTTGACTAAAAGGTATATGTTTTTTTTTTATCATTTCAAACACACAACAGCTGTCAGTGCAATCACTGATGTGATGGTTCCTGCACATCTGTGACTGTGCTACATTTACAGCCGCCTGAAGTGGGGCTGCAGATGTTGGCTTTGGATTCTAGTTTAATTTTCGATCATCTGTCGCCCCCTTGTGTCCATAGACGCTCACTGCCAGTAAAATGTTGCCTGTTAAATTACATTAAAAAAACGCTTTATTTAAATAGATGCACATATTGTTGGGAGTTTCAGATATTGCGTAGATAATCTTAATTTCAAACCCATTGTAGGCTCTGACAAACCTCACAGTGTCTTTCCAAAACACACTTAAAATTAATCATAGATGGTCTCTTTAGTCTATTTTTTTTTTCTCTCAAAATGTCTAATCAAGAAACACGAGTGGAGGAAGGTGTATTTCTTATAAAATTATATTATAGGTCAGTATAAACCAGCATCTTCATTCCCAAACCACATGACAGAGATATGTACTTTTTTAAAATGATTCTATAATTTATGTTTTATAGCCGTTACAATGCTTCTTCGGGCCACATAAGGTTAACTCCCTTATCTGGCATTCTCCTAAAATACTTACAGGAAATGGACTTATCTGACAAAATGGTGCATAAAAGCAGACATTAAATTTTGATTTTCAAAATGTTAAAAAAGAGAAATATTTTAATGTAAAATACTATTTTTAGATGGGTTTGAGAGCCATTCAGGAGATGAACGTACTAACAAAAATTCAGATGTCATTTGTAAATTATTTGAAGCCACAAATCACAGCTAATCAACTGAGGTCACATGTAATTAATTGGCCACTTAGGTCTGTCTTTTTATTCCCACTGAAGTTTATGAGGGTGCATGGCCTCTTTGTTAAGGAAAACCAAAATGGATACATAGTTTAAATATATATACTCAAATTATCTCTTTATTCATTCTATATAGGTTTACATGACTATGTCAGTGATAGGACCACACAATGGAGATAAACAGTTGTAAATTACTTAGAAGAGGTGGGAGAAAACTTTGCAGATTTTAATAAAAAATAAAATCTCATAAGTACAACCAAAACTGGTAAATGAGACTGTGTGTGCCAGATTGACGTCTTTCACTTGCTATTGATGTTTTATTCTGTACAGAGGGACAATTTGTACAAAATTAATCTAGATATATAACACTACATGAAACAAGGTAAATCATATATACAATATTAAATGACTCATATAGTACAGGTCACATACAAAAGGACACTTTAAGTTAACATGTTGCGGAAATAATGTGTTAAAATTAAGAGACCTGCGGAATATTAACAAGTCACCAAATTATCTTTTAAATCATCTTTTGTCGTCATGGATGACTTGTTTTTCAGCACTAAGTGAAACCTTAAACAACTTGGATTCATAAAATTAAATACAACATCTCTCCTGGACAGTTTCGGAAATGCAATGACTGTGACAACAGAAATCAGTTTGGTGAATGGCATTCCTCCAGGGTAAAAGGTACATGTTTAACATGGTAGTTTTACTTACATCTTTTTGCATTCAAGCAAATACAGTATTAATACAGTTAACAAGCCAAGTCACAATGTCAGTTTATTTTCAGCATCTGGCATTTTTGTGGCTGTTTCATACCAGTCTTTTTCACTACTGGGCTTTTCCAAAGAGCCAGAAGAAAGAAAATAAAAATAAATCCAAAATGTGACATCCACACTAACCTCCAGAGACAATACAAAGAAATACATCACGTCATTTGAAGAAAACATAGCAGCGCGCCATGGTTTAAACAATGGTACTGACTGGGAAAATTTCAAACTTTATAAAAAACAAAAAGGAAGAAAGCATCCTCAGAGAGGAACAATTTCTAAAATTCACATACCAAGCAAACTGAGATTGATGGTACTGAAATCTTTTTTTAAAACGAGCTGAACGCGAATATTTAGTAAAATCATTTTTGGGGGTAGTGCTTCAGGACAATTTGCCGATCACTTAATGACAATCTGTACAGATACTGCACAAACAAGCTGCTGACATTGATCATTTTCCTGTGTATTTTATGCTCAACGGGATCTTCATAGAATAGGATATCAAACTGTCCATTAACGCTTGGATAAGACCAATGAGTGATGGCCTCTAAGGTGATGCTGCCCAATAGGGAAAAACTTTTTTTTTCCATTCTAACATAGATCTGTACCACACAGAAAACAAAACTAAGGATTCCTCTTTACTTCAGTGAGTTGTTCTCCATCTTTCTATCGGCTGACAGAGGCCAGATCAAAGCTCAGGAAGTGACTGCAACACGTGCAGCAAACTCGCTGGCAGCATTCCCTCAGGTGCATCTCAGGCTGCTGAACTCAGAAAGTACCACTGTTTGAACCGCCCTGGCATTGCTGTGGTCTGGTCTTCAAATATTGCCAGGGAACAGAAGGAAGCAAGAATAGAAAAGAGCAGCATATGGCACAAAACAAAAACAAAACAAAAAAAACAATAAGCAGGGGAGTGTCGAGGTAACTACAGGACAGCTTCCCCTCTCCTCGCCACCTTCCCTGGACGTTACAAGGCTAAGAACAGGCCCCAGTGTGGTCTGAAGTGTGCTGAAAACCAGAACACCCACCCAAAGCAAAGGCAGGTGTCCCTCCTCGAGTAACAGACTGAATCGTGAACTGAACAGAAAAAGTACACAACAGTCTTGGCACAGACAAGATGTTTGTTTGAGCAAATAAAGAAACCAGTCACACGAAAGTCTTTTCTTTCATCTGAACAATAAGCTCTGCTTTCATTCCCTTCAAAAGAGGAGAAAAACAGAGGCGAGACTACGAGACGATCCTTAGACAGTGAGTCGAGCAGTTCCTCTTTCCATTTCCAGTCTGTTGTGAACATGCTTGTAAGAATGAATGGAGAACCTGTTTTGTGCTGTCTGTACTCCAAAGTTCCTCATTTACAGTGAGCGCGCAAGGGTTGAAGGAGGGGAGCGAAAGGACGAGACAAATTATGAAAAACTACATTGTATGCCACAGAGGCTAAAACACACACAGATATACTCCCACTTGTCAAACAAAAAAAAAAGAAAGAAAAAAAACCTGAGAAAGTAGAAACTGTGGGTGATGGACACGGGGTGTCTGCACTGGGCAGCAGGAATGGTTTAGAAAGAAGGATTCTGAGGAAAGGTGGTGATGGGCAGACGGATGGAAAGCCCAGCACGGTTCACCAGCAGAATTCTGGCATCTGGGCGCAGATGTCCATGGCTGTAGAGGGCAGGAGGAAGATGGTGGGGCCTAGAGTCCATCATGGGGGGGTCAACATTTCTTCAGCTCTGCGGTGGGACTCCAAGGCTTTTGTGGTGTAGATATCCTGAGGCAGTTCGGACTTGCGTCGCACCATCGGCCGTTCTTTTCGCTGTTCGTGCTGCAGCTGCGAGATGGAAACAGGAGAGTCCGTCATAATCGGGGCTTCGCCTCAGCTTCTGACACAGCCTTCCTGTTCTGGCTGTGCTTTTCTGATCAGCTGTGGAAACCCTGGGGTTGAACACGGTGCATTCATCATGCGGCAAGCTGATAAAAACATGTTTATTTATGCCAATTCCTAAACTGAAGGGCCCCAAAGATAGCATTAATTCGGGAGGTTAAAGTAACATATAACAGAGTTGAGGGGCACAGATATGTTTCTGCTTAGTTTCAGGTTAATTCCTAAATACATACAACTTAACTGAGTGGATAACTGTGTCAATACTCCACATTTCTTCACCCAACTCCTGAAACTGAGGCTACAGGCAACTAAGAAAACATGCAAAGGGAGCTCTAAAAGGAAATAGAAAGCTCTGGATTCCAGAGTTTAACCCACAAGTAGGTTATTTACACGGCATGACTGGTAATGGAGATAACATTTTGAAAGATATATTACATTCTTAACAACTCGTTGATAGAATAGATTTATATATGTGGCAACAGGCCGAGTGCCAGACTCATTATCAATCAAGTCACAGAGCAACAATGAGAGGAAATGGAGACAGAGAGAAAGTCAGGTTTACCTGAGTTGCGCCCTCCTCAACTGTCTTTTTTAACCTCTGAACATCTTCTATCAAAGGGACATCCGTCTCCATAGCTACAGGACTATTGAGGTCAGAGGAATCAACATAAATAGAGAACTATGTTGAAAGAAAGGGAAACAAACAAACAAAAAAAAGGAATGGAGAAAAGACCTTCAGTCGCATGCAAGAAGAAGAAAAAAAGGAATAAAAAAATGTCTGATTTATTCGCTATTGAGGGGTGGGAACTGTTCTAGCAAGTACATCTAGTTCTTGGAGGGGTGTAGGGTGTTTTTAAAAAATCCCAGTTCATCCTTTAAATAATTATCTCTACAGCCTACTGAACAAACAGACTGGCAGGCTACCCATCTTTCCTATTCATGCTAAGCTAACAGCTCCCGGCTTTTCTAAAGCTAAGAGTGTATCGCCATCCATCTTCACATCGGACCCTCCATTAGCAACTGACACTGTCACCTTAGTCATGATGAAGAAAAGTTCAATCCAGAGTGTAAACATGCTGTCTCAGCTAAACTGGAGGTTTTAGCCAAATGGATTTGAACAGTAAAAAAAAAAGGTCTGAACTTGAACTGAAACAATGAAACAACAATGAACAATTAACTAAAATTACTTAAACCACGTCTTTCTATCTATAATCCTTCACAATCACTCCAAAATAGGATGAAACACAAAGAAGAAACTTTCCTTCATTCTTATCTGAACATTTTCTCATGTTGAATAATAAATTACAACGATCCGTTTCCCTTTGGAGTGAATGAAACACACTAGGCAGAACAGGCCAGCCTGTAAAGCTCTTCGGTTGCGTTGGCTGCGTGTCCAGAGTGCAGCTGGATGATGAGGAGTCTTTGATCCGAGAGCATAAATAAACTACACTTTCTCCGCCTGCATCCCGTTTCCTCTGCCAGCAGTGGCCGATGCAAAAGCTGACTTGTTGTGTCTCACACTTTTTCTTTTCCTTTTTTTTGTCCAAACAAACAATCATGTCTCAACTCTACCACCTCTGAGACTGCAGGTGCTCATGAAGTACGTTGGTGGCCAAATGTCCAATTACTTACCAGTCCTTAAACTTAAATATGACTAAACAAATGTATCAGATAAATGTTTTTTATCCATTTTGATTCTGCACTCTAATGCTATGAAGATACATTTCAATTTCTGACTACCAGTTGTTCAAATACCTGTGGTTTACAGAAAGTAACAAACACAGTGGAGGACAGGGGAGCACAAACGTGAATGAATGACTGAAAAAGTCTGCTCACCTGTGGATTCGATTTTGCAAGGTTCTCGATCTTGATCCAAGCCTCTTCACGTTCTTTTGACTTGGCCTTCTCTCTGTTTGAAAGAGCACCACAGCTCCTGTCAGATAACTCTGACTAAAGAGACGTCCGGCACAACAACCCGGCACTGGCGCGTCATTTACAAAGACAGAACCACAGAATTTGGAGTGTACTTGTTTTTTTCAGCCCGAAACTGCTGTGTGCAGTCGTCAAAGAGCTTCTGGTTCATCTCCATGAAAAGCTTCAGGGCGTTGTAGATGAGGCCGTGGATGGTCCTGTGAGCACACACAGGCACAGGTTGGCGAGTTAAATCTTTGCGAGTACAAGCACAGTTGTAGTAAAAATACTTTTTTCTCTTTTGGAGCAGAAAAAAAAAAAACCCAGCAGTGATCCAGTGTCCCGCCTACTAATTATAGTTCAGTATGTGAACTATTTTGCCATTCATCGTCACACCGCTGTGGAGCGCTGAGCCTTTCCAGACTGCTCCAGCTTATGTTGACCTGCTAAAACTGAGACGCTTACTTGTTCCAGTGCGTCTTTGAGTTGCGGTACAGGGCGGGAAACATGATGGGCAGAATCTTTGCTGCGTTGTCGCTGATCAGACTCATGATGTACTCGTTGTTCCAGTAGTACAGAGCCCTCTCTGCCACCTAAAGACGAAAAAGAGCATTGTACTCAGTTGGGCATGGATGGAGAGAAAGGTGGGCGTACAATCAGTCTCAGTCCTCCGTGCGCTTTTTGATGACGTCATGCGGAAAATGGACGCAAACGGTGGAATTGGTTTATTCAGAAATCTCTGCATCTTGCTCTCAAGCTGATTAGAAGCAGAGAGGTGAATCTCCTTCTGATATTTCAATCACACAAACTTTTCAAAAGGTTGATAATACCAATTTATGATCTGTCCCAGTATAAATCTCAGCCACAGCATTTGCAGTCTGAGCTGTTAAGAAGGAGATTAGGTGGCGATCATTCCTCCAGTACCTGGAAGTGTGGGCTGGACACACACTTCGCCAGCTGCCTGAAGAGAGGCTCCTGCACCTTCACAAACTCTGAGGGCTCGATGACGTCCAAGATCTCCTCCAGCTCATTCAGGAACATCACCTCCTTGGGACTGTGAGTCTTTGGCCAGTACTTTAGAAGAGCCATTACAACCTAACGAGATGAGGAGGAGGGATGGTAACCACAAAGCACGGAGGAAGATGGTGGAAAAGTCATTTTGGATGCTGGTGAGAGTGTCTGTCAAATATGCCAAAGCAGGAATCAACATCCTGTGGTTGTTCGTCACATGCACAGTTTGTGCAACATGCAGTCTAATACAAACATGAATGTTTGAAAAAAAGAAAGAGAGAATTCAAAAGATTTTAAAATAAAAGCCTCAGAATTTCAGGTTTTTCGACCACATACCGGCTCAGTTAGAGTGCTGTCCTTTTCCAAAAACTGCACCACACAGTAAGCCAGCTGTAAAACACAAATACAGCCACTGAACTGGAAAAGCATTTGAATGTACACACAAGTAAACTAACTGAAGCACTGCGGGAGACACAAAAGGCCCGAGAGAAAAACCGGCTGGAACCGGTCTTACTGTTTTTGACAACTTGCGGAATGAATTGAAAAGAGCCAAGTGAACTCAGATGAGGTTTGTACAAAAGAAGAAACAAGACAGAAGAATCCAGTTAAAGACTTGCAGGCTTCATTCAGATAAATTACCTGTGGATGGTAGACACTGAGTGATTTGACTTTGTGCAGAGGCAATAAAACCTTCAACAGGAAAATCTTGTGCTCCTCTTTCAGTGGTAAGGCAAACCCGTTGATTATGCTGTTCAGGGGAAAAACAGAAAGAAACTCTGAAACACAATCGGACATGATTACAGAGCTGCAAAGGGATAAACCCACTGATTTTCAGGTGTTTTGGTGCGATGATGAGTCACACACCATGAAAAAACTCAAGAACAGAAAAATACAACTTTAGCAAAGTTGCGTACCTTCCAAGTATTTCCAGTAATTCAGCTATACCGTTATGGTGCTCCGTCTCATAGATAAACCTGTAACAACAACAACAACACACTCAGTGGAAATGAACCAAATAAATGACCCACGCAGCATATCGACTGCTTCACTTGTTTAACCACGTGTGGGACAGCGGCACTGACCTATAGAAAATGTTATTGATCTGTTTTCTAATGTACGCTCTCAGCCCCAGAAACTTTCCATAGATCCTGTGGAGAGTAGTTTTCAGGAAGTCTCTCTCTCTGGGATCCTCACTGTCAAATAGTTCTAGGAGCTGCAAAGCAAAAAAGGGAAAAAAACAAAATGTTATGACATTAAACCGAGTTACTCCAGTTTTCCCTTTTCCCTGCGTTAACTTGCATCTAAAGGCATATCAGCTGCTAGGGAGCAGTTTAGTGTTCTGTTTGTTCCAATTTTCCCCAATATTTCATTCTTACCTGCATCACAAATTTCTGATCGATGTACTTCTTTGCTATGTTGGGCTGGAAGTCAGATGATTCTAAAAACCTAAGGAAAAATTCATAGACGAGCTGCGAGGGAAACAGAAACGGTGTCATTCAGCTGAGAAAACAAAAAAGTATGGAAGTTCTGGTAATGCATGCTGAACGTTTAAAACACACACCTGTAGGTGGGGCCATGCTGCCTCTAGTGTGGGCTCATCCTCCTCTGGGTCAAACTCTGCTCCGGTAGGGTTGGACGAAGGAGGCAACGTCCTGAACATATTAACAGCAAACTAAAAGAAGAGAAATGAAAAACAATGCATTAGATTTGTTTTCCCCCCAGGGACTATTCAAAGTAAACATTTGTCCGTTGTATCATTTTTTACTGTTGTGCCAGAGACAGAGTGAAAAGCCGCACAACCACTGCCTGCAGATATGTTCAGAAAAACTTAAAAAGCCTGACCTGAAAAAACAACAACAAAAAACATTGTTTTAGGTTCATGTTTACTTTGTCCTTGAAACTGGCCTCCAAGGCTTCGGTCCACAATAATCCGAGTGTCTTGTGTTTCTGTTCTCCTAAAGTGTCAACTGACTTTCCTGTGGGCTGCTGTTCCCTGCCAGGCAGATCATGGGACAGTGCAGGTGGCCTGCTAAAACACTAAGAGCCTTGTTTGAAAAGAAAAGCTACAAGGTAGGTAGACTAATCTCGGCTGTGCTGCACTTCAACGCATTAGGGTCTGAGGGGATGATTGTGCGTTAACTCCACAGTGGAGAGTGGAAATGGAAATGCCACGAGGACAAGGGAGAACCTGGGCTCACGTCTGCCTTCCAGTTTCTGTGCTGCTGCATGCCAACCGACTCCCTCAACGCGTCAGATGTGTCTCTGGCACTTTGGACAGAAAAAGCTTCATGTTGCTTATAAGATCTGAAATAATTCAGTCTTCTTAAGGAAACGAACCAAAATAAAGAAATGAAAAAGTGTCTGAACTTGGTGGGGTGAGGGACTGCGACCCATTATCATTCTCAACTCAGAATGGTTATTTTCTGGCTAAATTCCTAGATTTGTTTGGCTGTTGCATACAAAATAGAAAACAAATAACCAGGAGGAATTAAATAAATAAACCTGAGTTGGTGAAAAATCAAACGGCTGTCCTGTTTCTGTCGATGAAAAACATTTGAGATGGTTTATGCTTACTGTAAATATTCCTAAGAGAAGTCGGAGCAATGTTTCCGGGGACAGTTCTGCTGTAAAACAGTATTTACTGAAGCAAATAGCTTACAGATAAGGGGGTGCAGATGGAACACCACAAACAAAACTAAGAAAAGTGAAGGTGCACCCGGCTCTGCGGTTCACCCACACTCTCAGCCCTGGACCCGACCTGCGTCCCCCTTCTACTGACCATGTGCACCACCTCTGGGTAGATGGGCTCTGTGATGACATTCCTGTTGTGGGTGATGTACTCCACCATTTCGCTCAGGGCCGCCCGCTTCACCTCCTTCCATTTCAGGTCGCTCAGGGGGTCGGACAGGAAGTCGAAAAGAACGCAGCACTGCCGCAGCTTCTGGATGAAGAGCTTCTCCTGTTCGGCGGGGGCCACATCTGAGCACGAACCAGAGGGGGAGAGAAAAAAAAAAGGGAGAGGTGGCTTTAACGTGCCGGCTGAGACAGAGCTGAAGGCGTGAGGAGACAACTGAGAAATTAGACACAAGTTTGAAAGAGCGAATGGGGCAACAGAGAAAAGAAAGTAAATTGGAAATGTCAAAGATGATAGTTAAAAGGGAAAGAAATATGAAAGTGAAAGAAACGCAAATGTGACAGGAGCTGAGAGGGTTGGAGCAAAAGGGGGAGGATGAAAGAGGGTGCACGAGAAGACGGGGAGGACGAGGGAAGTAGATGAACAGTTGCCGCGTAGGCCTTTCTGTGGGCGCACAAAGCGTTTAGTTCTGAGGGAAGCCCGGCTGACCAGGTGCCGCCCACTGTGGTCTGAGGACACCCTGCTCTGCTTTCATCTCCACCTGAACACTGGCGACCACACGCCTAAAAGCAAACGAGCCCCGGCGGAGAGGGGAAAAACAACAGCGCCATTCAGGGAGCTCCAAGTGTGGACCAGTCCCAGTGGCACAGGTAATAACACACGGTGACACCGTAATTATGCAGTTATGTCACTTAGCGTTGATGCAACTCTGTTTTCTGATACGTGGGGCCACAATTTACCACACAGGTGTGTGCTGAAAAACAGAACTGGATGGCCCTGGCGCTCGCCTTCCTCTCGCCGTGCTGAGCACCTCTTTCTCATGAAGAGGCATCGTTTCTGGAGATAACCAAGACCAATAAACGGAACCAGCTTCGATCAGGCAGTGTGTCCGCCACGCCCCCTAAATGACGGGGCTGAGCAGGGTGCCACAAACAGCGCCCCAACACCACCTCCAGGTTGCTTCTGGTCAAAAAGGAGCCGCTATTCTGGGTCAACTAAAAGCAAAGAAGTAAAAACATAGTTCAACCAAACTCAGGTGGGTGGGGGCTGAAACACGGGACAGTAATGAGGGGTCTGTCAGAATCAGCCAATCAGTAGTGTCACTGCTGGTTAGGTTTGCTGGGTGTCTGATGGGAGCACTGGGCAAGTTATTGCTGCCTACACACACACACACACACACACACAAAGACCAGGGCTGCTCATGGCAGCTGTACAGCGAGGATTTGTTGAATTCTTTCAAACGGAGTCACCTCTTGTGAACAGATTGACAATTAAAATCAATACTGCTCTTTAAATACACCATTTGAAAAAGGTTTCCACAAGAAAAAAAGATTGCTTATCCCCCCGGTGTTTCATGTAGCACACAGCAGCACCTCAGGACGGGTGCTGAGGCTGGGACACAGTATGCTCATGATGGATGCTGATGACGTGCATGAACTCAACTTTATCAGATATCTGATAAAGGGAGGGGAAAGAGTCCCACTCCTCTTGATTTGCTGTATTGCAACCTGTGGACTGAAGGAACATAATTACAGAGATACGCTAATTTGGTAGTGACACAAATGAGGATTTATGAACGTGACTCATTGAGGTAGAGGTATAAATAAGTAACTGATGTGAGAATGACAGAACAGCAGAGACACTTTTCCAAGGCTGACATTCTCAAGTAGCTCCAAAATAAAAATAATAAAAATACCATCTTTCTCTTGGAGTAATGCTGTAGAATTTCTATTCATTGCCAAATTAAAATGAGCTTGAAATACTAAACCATGGAGCTGAGTCACTCTTAAGACAACTAAGGATAAAAACTGATAGTCACTAAGGATTCAGACAGGTAGTTGAGGCTTTTTTTTACTCGTGCATGTGCACAGAGCGTCAAAGCCTAATGTACAGAACAGAGGGCCAGCTAATCTGTGCGTGCGCACTCACAGACCTGGTGCACAGCATTCCTGCAAACAGGCAGATTCCTGGCAAGGGGAGAGATCACCTATTCGGGCCCGAAGGAGATTTGGCTCAGGCACACGTGCACTCCTGCAGTGTCAGTATCAAGTTAGCCAATTTATCTTGATGACAGTCAGAGGCTGTGAATTCCATAGGACGGGGGGGGGGGGAAATGAGTGTGAGTGGCCATTATCAGCCACGTCTAGCAAAATTAGACATCCAAGAGGGCGGCCGCCGGTGAGACGGCACTTTGTTTCAGTTGGTTATCTGCAGGGAAACAAAGAAGGGCTTTGCCATGTGCGGTCCCCAAAATGAGGCTAAATCAGGGTGAGTGGAATCCTCTTTTTAACTGCACACGGTGGATGGCCGTGTGCAGTTTCCAGGCTGCAGTGGGACATGAGGCTGGGCTGGAACGTGGTGCCGTGCCTTCCACCTCTGACCGTGTCAGCCTTAAGTAGGTCTCATTACATAAGTCTGTTTCTGTGTGTGATAAAGGTTTGTCACGCTCATAAAATACCTAGTGGGTCGTTGTGCAACAGATAAAGGCCCAGTGTTGTGAATCCAAAATTGATGTGTGCCACAATGTGACTCCTATAATGCAGCCGATTCAAGGCTGGGGCGGGAAGCAGGCATGCGCAGACACAACTGTCTCCTGGAGAACAGAGAGATATCTATCTTAATCTTAACTGCCCCTCTGCCTCCTGTTCACATTAAAGTTAATAAATAAGTGGAGTCATACTCAAATCATTTTTTTTGTTGCTATTCTCTGTAAGTGGCTCAAGTTAACATCAGCTAATCTGGAGCAGAGATGGCTTTGGTAACATGTTGTATGGACACCATGTCCATGATCACTGACCATTAACTATTTATAACCATGCAAAGAGACAATGCATGGCACCAACTTCTGTGGTCACACTGATGGGCAGAGTTTGCTATGAATGCACTGGAAGTTAGATTTTTTTTTTTTTTAAACATCAGAGAACATATTCTGGATTGAGGCCAACGTTTTGTTTGCAAAAAGGCAGCCATCATTGCCAAACCTGAGACACACTCAAACGGGAATTTAAAACTTCCACAGAGCTCGGTTTTTAAAACTAGGTTTCTAAGAATCAAGACAGATGGGGGGAGAGAAGGTTTAGGAAATAAGCCTGCTGTTGAAATAAACCTTTTAAAGAAGTCAAATTAAGCTAACGTCTCATTGCATGGGATGCAGCGAGACGTGTGAAGCCATACGCGCTTCTGATGAGGCTCATGTTTGCAAAGCCGGGTTCATTTGGCTAAACAAAACCCGCGCGGATGCTCGTTTTCGTGCACTCTTTGCATAGTCACTCGCACACACAGCTGTACATTATGATAGGGGCTATAGAGCTCAGTCTGGTTGAACTGGATTCATTTAGTGTGGGTCGGGATACGAGGCAACGTGCTGAGACAGAGGCACACAAAGAGGGAGGCAGAGAGAGAATAATTGTTCCCAAACACTGGGCTGTCATTCAAGGCAGTTGCCTCCATGGCTCAATAGAGTGTAATCAATAATTGCCTTGGGCTTCATCTAATGCCAGCCTGCACCCATGTTACAGTAGGAACAGGCCGGGCCTTTCAGACATCACTGAGTACATTGTGCACGCTCCGAGGCAGAGGCAGACGGATGCTGTGGCCCTAAAAACGGCGCGGACAAAGACGGCCGGGGTCATATTTACAGCAGTGCCAGAGGCCCTCTGACTTCTTTAGGTTTCTTGTTTGGAGAAAAACATCTAAAAGGGTGCCTCAGCCTGACAGACAGGCGAGGAGGGGGGTAAGGGGGATGTGGCGGGCTGGAGGAAAAGGGGATGCTGGTTCTGTTGAGAGGTGGCTGCCGTATTGCCTACACACTATGACCAATTTGTGCCCAGATGAACTGGAGTGTGACAAAAATGCTGGGCTGAGGAGAACCGCGAAAGAGGGGGAATGGAAAAAACGTGGGGTGGTGGGGGGGGGATTCTGCAAAGCTTTCCATAATAAGACACAACTGTCAAACTGCACAAAAACACACAACACTAACGTTAGTGTCAATTAAAAAAGGGAAAAACCAAGGAAAAGAGACCCTTCCCTCGGCTATGACCTCACTTCCTTTGACATCACTAGCTCAGCGGGGGGAAGGGCAGGGAGCTGCTAGCTAGTAAAAACTACATTTTTATGGAGCTTCTGTGCCCCACAGCTGTGCACGAAGGCATCCCAAACACACGTATCTCAATTTCCTTTCAAACACGATAGCGGTGTTGTCCAAAACAGACAGGCGGCGGTCCTATCTCAGACGGCTGAATGCTGACTAACCAGTGGAGGGGGACAGGAGCACAGCAACACATAGCTCACTTTGCTCTCAATTCCTAGGACACTACAGGAAGGAATCGTTTGTCTTTACGTACCTCTGAAGTGCATTAGAGCCACCGGCTGAAAGGGCCCGTTGGAATTGGGTGCATCCACAACCATCCTGTCTCCGGCTTTATTGCATGTCAACATCTAAAACTCAACCAGGAAGGCGATCCACTCAGGGCGAGAGGCCAGCCTCCATTTTAGCACAAAAGCAGATCAGAAAATGAAGCTCCCTGCCGCTGGAGGGAACTGGCTAGTTAGTGATGTAAGCAACTGGGGAGCCGGGTGATTGGCTGAGCTCACTGTGGTACGGACCAATAGAGACGAAGGCTGCTGTGAGAAAGGCAGAGTGATTGGATAAGATTATGAAAAGGGGGGCGGGCCATTCACTAGAAATTTTCGGTCCTTCCACTCATAGGTCTCTGGTGGCGCTGTGCCTTAAATCAAGCCCCGCAACGGATTTTGGATTAGACTAGTCTTTTTTCACAGTTTTGCCATCAGTTTGGGTCTCAACATAATCTGATTTAGGATGTGCGGCTGCATATAAGTTACTGAGCGTGCTCAGGGAGAGTGAGGCCCAGGCGGAATCTCTTTCAATGAAGACTTTCATTGTCATCTTAATCAAAGGGAGGTTAAAAGAGGCTCAGAGGTGGCCTCAAATCTTTGGATTAAACGACTGACAGAAACAAGAAGAAACCACAAGAGGATAGGACTACTGGGGGCTTTAACTCCAGTGGCCTTCAGTAATAAGAGCCACTTAAATTCAGGAAAAACGGTGCTGGGAATATTCTCTGCACAGGACAAAATTCCATATGTAAAACATGATTATTTGATCCAGTTTTGAATGAAACAGCCTGTCTTAAAGATATCTGATTGGTCAAACAGATGAATAATGCATCTCATAAGTCATTTTGAAATGTCTACATTATGCCATTACTGACGGATAAAGTGATAAACTCAATAGTGATCAGTTACAGTATTCGCGGAAGGTTTTCAGCATATGTAATGCCTGAAGATGCTGAGTGACTAATCTGCATTTCATTGCAACATAATGAAGTAGCTGTCCTTCTTTTCATGTGATTCATCAGGGAACACACAGTTAAGCCTGCATTTACACCACAAGGCAGACCAGAATGTTCACAAAAGCAAGGCTCACAAAACAGTCTTCAGTCATTCAGATAGAAAGAAGCTGTTTAAACAAGCTGTTTAGACAGATAGATAGATAGATAGATAGATAGATAGATAGATAGATAGATAGA
>CAJRST010002224.1:8841059-8939133 GCA_907169785.1 Menidia menidia | reverse complement strand
ATATCAATGAAGGCAGGAGAGGACTGGACTGCGAGCGCACCACGTTCTCACTCTTAGAATTTTTCTCACCGAGGGGTCAAAGCCTTTCCAAGAGGTGCCATTACATTCCACAGCCATGACAACAGTATTTTTCTAAGAGCTGCCACTTACATCTTATTTTCCTAAAAGTGTGCACAGCAACACATATTTCCAGTGTGGTTGTCTTAGTGTGTTAGCTAACAAATATCTATAAACCGCCAGATGTTGGAGTTTATAACTCCTGACCACTCTAACAGACCCACCTAAACAACTGTGCTTGTCTGGCATAAATGCAGAAAAAATTTTAGCAAGATACATTATTGATTGATGATTTTGGTCATTTCGTGGGGTCGCTAATAATAACTTATGGATAAAAACACTAAGGTAACACTTTCACTTAAATAGATAAGCTCAATTCTATGCTTGGAAGCTGAAAATGATAATACAGCATTAAAAATTCCAATCTTAGCCAGTATGTGGCAGCACAAGCTCAACATTAGATGAAGGGGCCTCTGAAATACAAACCCATCACTAAATGTTTTACTAACACCTGGCGGAACACACTGTTTAACCTTCCTCATCAAACTTGCATTATTGTCAGACCGTAAAATATTTTGCCCATACAAGGATCAGCAGTAGGAAAACTGTGATCTTTTGATGTATAAGAGAAAAAAAATGCCTTCTGAAGGTGTCATTTCTAATCCACATCTAATATGTATGATACAAGGCATAACTTAGATACAGACAAAAAACACTTCATGGACACAAAATGCAAAGTGTGAGGCACTGAAGGTAATTTTGAAATGGAATTCATTTATTAAACCATTTCAAATAGTATTTTTATTATAATCAGTGCTTGTTTTTTCTAAGTTATACACGTATTGTATGGGCAAACAAAAGAGCAAACAAATTGTGGTGAAAGAGCTAAGAAGTATTTATCATTTTTGTATGGAGTTGATTGATATTGTGACACACTGTCAATATTACATTTAGTTTTGAAAGTTGTCTCAGAGAAAGGGATGCAAATGTAGGACACCCAGACATCCTAAACCACTCAGACCTTTTGATTCATTCCAAAACAGCCACTAAAAACCTACGGATTTTCTGGAAAAGTACAAATCTTTGTGTTGCTCAGAAAGATAATCCCATGGTTCACTGAGGGCCAATGCCAAACATAGGTGGAGAGAACAGAAGGTCAGTTTCAGGGAAGAGGTACAGCGTATAATTTCGTTAATGTGTACAAAAGTCTTTTGACTTACAAAACTCAGCTTTCATTGAAAAGTCCAAGGTTTTTCATCCACTCTCTTTTTCATTGTTATAAAATGAACAGTGAACCGTGGCTATGCATCCATCCAGCTTCCAAGCACTCTGTGCTGCACACAGCTCCACTGTCCCCCCGCTCATGTAGGTATGAGAACAAAGTATAGCTGGGTATACTTTACAGGAAACCACTTAGGGCCAGATCCTGCTAGTAATGCTCTGTGTAAACAAAGATGCTATGAAAGATTGATGTAGATGCAAACCTCAGCCTCATTGCCATATGTACTAATTCAGTCAATCAGTACAGTAAACAAACCTGACGCTCTGAGGTGAGTTTACAGCTGGAGGTTATGAGTTATTATTGGATGGCCCAGATTCCACTATCTTCTGGTCTCCTGTCAATTCAGTCTGAGTCAGAGCAAGAAATCTGTGGGTAATGCTGCTTCTCCCAGGTAAGACTGGAGATACAGCTCATCGCACATCATTTGCATTAGAGCTCAAACTGATGGGCAGAGCACAGAGCTAATGAATAATGTAGGAAGTAAAGATCTCAAGGTTAAAAAGGTGCTTATGAGTATCCAATTGTTAATATGATTCCCTTCATTTCATCCATATAAGCAAAACATGCAATCTTTGTTTGAGGTAATCTTATTTTCTACAAAAGAAAAGTAACTTCCCACCAATGCATCCACAGACAGTAAAAAAAACTAAGAGAGAGTCCATTAGTTGAACAGCAACTTAAGGAAATCTTAGCTCCCTTAACATATACTCTACATACAAATGAAATACCTGCCAGTGCAGCTAGTTTCTGCAGTTCTCTGTTAGCACTGAGGGGAAATGAAGAAGTGCTGAACCTCTTCTCCCTTTTCATTGCTGAGTGGGACCCTGGCTGCTTCACTCTCATCAGCTGAGTTGCAGGAGGCACTTTCTTACCGGAGCCCTGTAGAACCAAGAATGGGAAAGGAAAGGATCTTGTTACTGCATAATTGTGGGGCCAAGTAGTTCCTGCACCAAAAGGAATGGTATTGGAAAAACTCTAAAGAAGAAGTCCTGCAGAGCACAGGAGAAGAGAGGGGTGAAGATGTTGTGCTTAAGGGTCGGGTTCCTTTCCGAATCAGATCAGGTGATTCTGTGTCAGGCAACTTGATCACAGCCGGTGGTGTACTGTACCGCATCTGTCGACATAGTAGTTTGTGGCGGACTTCGGTGGGCAGAATAAATGCAAACAGATGGAGCTGATAGAGCTGTCACACAGCATGTTCAGTCAGTTCTCATTCCATCTGCATGTGATACTTTCAACAACTGTAACATGTCCAGCGGACACACAGCATTACCCCCTGTTTTAACTGCTGTTTTAAAGCCTCAAGTTCTGTTTTTCTTTTAATATTTTTGTAAATCCAAAGTACAGCGACCCAGTTGGGAGTAAGCGGTATAGAAAATGGATAGTTGGATGGAAATCCCAAGAAACTGATATGACAGGAAAACAATACATGAAAACTGACAGGACTAAAAAATTGGTATGGCTGATATTAATACTTTTTGTTATTATTTAACTGATTACCAGCACGCATACAAGGAAAACAATCTAGCTAATGTTAAAGTAATGCTGGGAACATTTTTATGACTCCATGAATGAGAGAAGTAGACTTTTCTTAAGCACAAGGCAATTTAAAGTCAGACATCTTCGGAAGGCAGACAACACTGCAAGTCTGTGGTTTTGCTCTTTAAGGTACTTCCCTGGCTGCATTCATCTTTTTATATACAGTTTATCAACCCTCCAGAAATAACATGGCGAAAATAGCTGCCACAATGCCAAGTTTTATTCTCAGAAACAAAACAGGTCATAATGGGGGTAAAGCAGGGACTGTTTTTTTCATAGAAAATAAAGTCATAAGATTGTGTCTCATGAGAAACTTGCCAGCTTCTCTACAGGACACAAAAGTGATTATAGTTAAAAAATATAAAGATGGGTGATAGAAAGCATGTGCAAACACAGTAGTTGAATTTAAAGTGGCATTAGACAGTAAAATCTATTCAAAAATCAAAACAGGGTTGTGAAAACTCATTCTGTTGCTTTTAACTCATTCAAAGAATAAATTACATAAATCAACAGTAATGCAAACAAACAAAAATGATACTGACTGCATTGGCTTTTTTATGTACAGAAGAATGCAATTATTTAAGAGTTAATGAACATGATGTATAAGAACTGCATTCAGAAAAAGTTTTCGGTAAATTTAATCTTTAAACACTCAAAAGTAAATAAACACAAACTTACATATTGGTGTTCTGCAGGTCCATTTTTACTCCCAGACTTTTTAGATCTTCCAGCTTTGGAGGAATCCTAAAATAGTAGAGTTAGAAAATAATATAATTTATCTCCAGGTTCAAATCTGGGCATTTGTATATACAAAGCTTGCATATGTTACCTTTTCTTTTTTGCTCTTGTGAGGCATCCTGTGATGTGGATCTCATGTGTCAGCAAGTGGGACTGCGGTTACACGTCAACAACACACAGACAGTTCCTTGGTAAAGACGTCTGATCGTGATGAGGCTTTCACGGTCCTCTCTTCGTGCACCATGTGACCGAGCCTGAGCCGCATGAAGCTGTGTGGTTGTTTCTGCTGTGGCAGTTCCCCACGAGTCACACATCAAAAAGCCACCTCTCATCACAAGAGGAAACACGACCGAGCTCTGCTGTCAGCGTCCAACTTGACCACGGCGGGGACAGGACTTTGTGCTGCCGTCCGGCCACGGTCAGACAACTGAGCTGCTGTAGGACGTGGATGCTTCCACAAGGGGGCAGTGTTGACCGACGAAAGAAGGAGTGAACGATCCGCGTGATGGGACCCGATCTCAGGCTGTGTCAGCAGACTCTCCTGGCTCTCTTTATCTGTTTATGTCATTGTATTAAGTGATGGACTGCATAAATGCACAAAACACTATATATAGGCTTTAATTAAATTAATCTCGGATGACTAAGAAATTGGTTTGTGACTTCTTGATTGCCTGGTTTTGAGCAATGATCACTTTCATCTTCCTCATGTAGTTCTGTAGTGCATTAGATTTGTTATGTATAAACTTCTGTCAGCCAAACTAATAGTAGAAGGAGTTGTAAAGTCACGGACATCAATGGGAAAAGCTTTCAAACCAAGCTCATTCTGCAAAACATTTACACGGATGTTGATTTTTGAAGGCAACAAAACTGACCGGTGTGCATTAAGTGTAATACTTCTAAAGGGGAGCTGATGTGGAACCTGGTGGAACAAAAAAAAAGCAACAAAATACAAGACAACAGCATTTCTGAAATGACAAATTTGTCATTATTCCCATTTTGAAATACCAAATGCAGTGATTTGTTTAGTGTAGTTTTTTTTCAATATTTAGCCATTCAATTTCATTTTATTAGATTTATACTTTGGTTATGGTTCATTATTGTTGATAAACGTCTGTGTCCATAGGGTGGCAGTGTTACATTATTATTGCTTCATTTACCTAAGAGAAAAACATATACAAGAAGGTCAAGTATTCTTATAATTGACAGGTATTTGCATTTTTCTTTTTTTAATTAGGCACTCTGTCATTGATCGAATAATTAATTATTATCTAAGCATAATTAGATTAGATAAAAAGAGTCCATTGAATACAACCAAGACACTCTGGATCGTGGCTCTTGATTAGTTTCTTCATCCCCATCTGTGTTTAGGAAAAAACAAACAACTGAATTTATATCAAACCTACAGGGAGAATTCCTGTTTCATATCCATATCCTGCCTGCCATGAGTAGATGCTTTTCATTATGACTAGTGTGAGAAGAAAGTGCAGATTGACATGAGCAACGACTGCGTGTGTGGGCAACAAACCGAGTGGGACTGTATTCTGTTCTGTTTGTTTATGTGGCACACTGGTGTGTATTGATCAAGTTGTGAGAGTGTTCTGTTCTCTGGCTCACTTGGTCTCCATTCCTCCCTGCGTCCACGATCTGAGCTTCATCATCATCTCAGTTTTATTACCGTATGATACGGCTCCCTTCATTTCCTGTCTCAGCAACATGGGTGAATGCAGCAACGTAGGAGGAAAGGCTCAGGTTGTTTTTCCCTTTTTTCTATGGACAGCTGTTGAAATGAAGAATAACTTTGGCATAAGGAGATATTTTCTTTTCTGCTCTCTCTCTCAACAAGTTAACCAAATATTTTGTCACATAAATCTTCTCAAAACCATGAAAATGTTGACGTTTGTTTGTTTTTGTTTTTTGCCATACCCAGTTCTTTTCAGCGAGTTTTCTTGTTTCAGTTCACTTTCCTCAGGCTGTGAACTCTCTTTACACTGATGGTGAGCAGTGAGTGAGGGGAGAGGTGTCGCAGCACAGGCTTGTTTTCTGTGAGGGCTGTGCAGCCAATGGGACTAATGAGTGGGGCAGCTCAACAAGAGCTTGTTTATTTTTCCAGAGAGAGACAGAGAAACGGGAGAAAGGAGGCAGAAATGAACTGCCTGTTTGAATTAAAGAACAAAGGAGAACCTGAGGGTGGGGATAGCCTGGTGGACTGTAATCACCGTGCAGTGTGGCAGGTGCACAGTCACCAGTGATAACACCTAAATGCACATTGATTGCATCACAATTTGTCACACTCGAGCTGACATTCATACAGCCGTTTACTCCAGAAGAGGAGCGATTGCACAGCAGATTAACAGGGTTTTCCTGTATTTATTTATATATCAATTCATTTATTTTTTCCAGGACAATACATTTGGATCACTTTGCAGACCCTTTGGCTCTAATTAGGAAAACCTGGATCTTATGTTAATTTCAGACAAAGATAATCTGCAGGGACAAAGGGCTAACAATCAAAGACTCGTATCTATTTTCCAGAGGGCAATTATTTCACATAAGTTAGAAGCTGGTGCTGGCAAGTCCATGTTTATGTAAGGGGTCCTAAAGAGATAACTTCTCCATGATGCCTTCACGGCTAGATATTCATTTGTAATGGTAACAGATGTTGGACTGTTCTTTATCACAAGATTTCCCACGTCTGAAGCTGTTCTTTGAAAATCCTGCTTTTCAAAGGCGTCCTCCTCAGTTGGCAGCATAGCAGGGAGTGCAGCTAAGTATCACTTGTCAGAGGTGCACTTTCTCCAGGATTTCCTTTCGTCTTCCTGGTCTTGCATACAGTTTTTCTGTTTCTCATTTGGTTTTTGAATGGGGAAAAGATGTGGCCAGTCATCAGAATGAAACATTTGTTCACTGTATTTGTGTTGGACAAGTCACTTTTTATTTAAATTTTACATTTTCTGTTTCTCACTTTGATAACAGCGAAAGTTTAACAGGGAATTGTGTTTCCAGAAACGAATAAAACATAAACTTTGTTCTGCTTTGTATTTCCCTGTATTTATAACCTTGCCTAAGTTCAGGACTACTTTTCCAAGAACATTAATAACTATTAGCAACTATTTTCCAGCATTCTTTTCATTGAAAACTTAAATATCACAAAGTAATGAAGAAATGCTTTTGATGTCAAAGGAGGAAGCTATATAAGGTCAGGTAGTCTCTGCTTTCCGAAAGTGAGGTTGATATGTACAGTATGATTCACACTCCTGGATGATGGTATGTTTATGTTTACCATGTAACAGTGCTCTCAGTTTTTGCAAAGAGATAAAATTCAGATGACCCCACCTTGGCCCAGTAGATGGCTTATTTGATGGGTTTGGGAAGACATTGTGTACCCACTACTTTAAGAACATCCTCCTCTGGGAGTCAACTTTCCAGTTTCTCCAAGGTGACCGCATTGTATTTTCACATGTGACTGTTATCGACCTTCTAACATCCACCTTGCTGTTACCTAATGTCCTGAATATCATCTCATTTTCTGCAGCATATAGTTGATGCTGTGCCAGCCTTAACCTCATCTCCCATCCCATGGGTGTTGGACTGCTTGGAGCTGTATTCTTCCTGTCGTTTACAACAATTTTATACCATAAGATGCTATCCATCCCTGAACCTAAAACATTCACAAAACTTTCCATCAAAAGAAAAAAACATATGTGTATATGTAAATACGGAAAAGAAGACAAATAACAGTGACTTCTTTTCACCACGTTTGAAAAAGCTGATGGTCATAATGCTACTAAAATCCCTAGACACCAGCGATTTCTCGTTCAATTATTAGTTTGACTGTAAATTAATCATTTACATTTTGCAGATGTGTTCATTATAAATAACTTTATAAATCCGGAATATTGCTTACCTGCACACACTCTCACTCACACATACAAATGATTTGCCTGGACAACCATGCATATCAGTTTGGTGTGGAGAACATATAAGTAGCCTGTGTCTAATCTGCTGTCGGCAGTCCATAATGATGCACTTGTCAATTCAAGGATTATTAATAACCATGAATCATCTTCTTTTTCTTACCTTTTTCATATAAATCTGTTTATAAAAACCTGAGCTATTAATGCCAAATGACTTACCGTCCTTCACAAACAGTTTATTTTCTTTATGTTGTATGCTTTTCCATCATTGTGAATGATGTTTACTGTTATATGGTGACCACTGTCATCTGAAACAAACACGACATGTAAAAAATGGTTTTCAAGATTCTGACAACCATTGTCATCTCTTTCCAGCCAATTAAAAACATTTTCTGAATCACATTTCATTGTTTCATGAGTCACAAACGTCTTGCTTATTCATTACCTTTTTTTGGTGTGAGAGCATAATTTCTCTCTGACTCATTTTGGATCATGGGAGGCCAGAAAAAGGCTGGCTTGTAAGCTGTGCAATTTCCCTTTTGCACACAGCTACTCACCATATGAACTAAATCTAACATGACTGCATAGCATGAAGTTACAGCTGACTTCTGTGAAAATATGAACGTAGCACCTGATTCAAAGGCCGAATCAGGGCCAAGAAAGGATTGCCGTGAATAAGCCCTCTGTTGATTCAGCTAAGTCGTTGTGAAGAAACCTGATATTTCAATTTAGTTTCATTGAGTCTTGGTTCAATCACACATATTACTTCCTTTTAGTCTGCTGAGAAATATATGACAGAAATTACTGCACTGAAGAAAAGCAGATCTCGGTTGAATTTAATCAGCCTGAAAAAATGAAAAAGAAAAATGTCAGTGACCACATTTTCTGCTGGCTGTAACTAACAGTTGTTGAAAGAGTAATGTGATAAAAAAGATAAATTACACAAATCCAAAGCAAACTGCCATCACAACAGAAATGTGTGCTAAGATAGTAGAATTTTTAAAAGGAAAAGTTCAAACTTTTGGAATAAACTTTTATGTTTTTTTCCCAAAACTTCGGAAGTTTTTGCGGACTTTTGACTGAAAGCTTGAAGCAAACAGCTTGATGTCAAACACATGGTCTCATCTTAGTAGATTTTCACCTCTAGCTCTTGGTGAGTTTGAGATTGAAGCTGTTAAAGAGTCAAGAAACAATAAAACCCGCGTTACACAGCAGTTGCTGCCATCAACGTCTGGCCAGTTTCTTCTGCTGCAAAGGACTTTATTTGGTAGTAGAGCTCTCCACAATATGATGTTTTTCTGCTTGAATGACAGTTTTTCTGCTTGCAATGAATAAGATTACTTCAGCTGCCTATTGCTTAAGACATAGTTCTTGCATCATGGCTGACTGAGTATGCAATGTTATATCAAATCTTAAATGAATATTTTATAGTGTGAGTTGGAATATAAGCGGTGGAGGGGGGGCAGTGGCCAGTGGCACTAAACTTTGTTGGAACCGACAAGGGGTAGAGTAACTGAATGTTGCCCTGGAGAGCAGCATCCATTATATTGTATCAAAGCAAAACAGCGGTCACACTGCTGACCTCAACTCTTTTGCCAGTGGTGGTTGAATTCTGCTTGCTTTAGTTTTGCTGCTGTTCGTGTTGCTGTTGACTTGGTTGTAGAACAATGCCAGCTCTAAAACGTAATCATTTTCAATAAACAATGTCCAAATCTGTCTACAACAGACAGGCGAGGACGTTGGTGAACTCTGTCAAAGTATTTAACGAGGGCTTTCTCAAAAATGGGCCGCACAAAAATATGAAACAATTTTGCCAATAAATGCAGCTATTAAAAAAAACAAAAAATCAATAAAAAGACACATGCATGCATGGCACTATCTAAATGTAAGGTCATATAATTGAAAGAGAGTCAAATCAGCTCTTGGAAAAATATTTTAATTCACATGAGTCTTGTTTGCCTCCCACTCCTGTACACACACATATACGTATAAGTCCATCACATGTATACACCACAGAAACAAAACAAGATAAATCATAAGGCTTTTTTGTCTGAATATTATGGTTTTACTAATATCTTTTGATGTGTTTTCTTTTGGATTCAGCAACAACACTTATTGTCCTGTTTATGAAACTCTTCCATTTGCCAATCGCAGCACAGAAAATGTGGGCAGCGTGATAGTGGTTCTCAAGAAAGTCGCAGTTCTTTGAGGTTTTTTGTTTTCATTAGAGATAAGCTCCTGCTGAAAGGTGAGCTTCTGAAACGAAATACCACTCAGCCCTTCCCTCAGTCAGTATGACTCTCTGACTCCTCTCTTCTGCACCTCTGGCTCTCACCTTTCTTCATCCTATCTCCTCCTCATTCTGTCTGCTGAATTCTCTGTACTGCTCCACTCTACCAGGGAGTTACTCAGGTCAGAAAATGGGCCAGCTGCCTGCACTAATCTGGGAATACAGGCAGACAGAGAAAGAAGCTGACATAAAGGCCAGCTTTTCCATAATGATAAAAGGCTGTGCTTGTGCTTCAAAACTGATAGCATCCAACTTGACCTACAAATGTACTCGACCACCACAGACCAAAAAACAAGAGCATCTTCATGTCTGCAGAGGCTCCATGGCCACACATAAGGTTCAAAGTTTAGGAAATATAGATTTTTATTTGACATGAGGGATTTTTAAAATATGAGTCATTGAAGGGTTGTTGTGTATTGAATTAGCTGGTTCTCTCTGAAAATGAGAATAACTGCTGTTCATTGTTTTCCTGTTTTTCTCTAAACTTTACAACATAGAGAGGATTTGGCCCTGCAAGTTGAACGTTTTGGAGTCTCTTCTGTGCCTTTGGGTTTTCCCTCCGTCCCACTCTCAGGCATCAGCGTGGCTGCTTGAATGTAGCCGCGCTGCAAGTAGAGGCCAGAGCCTTATTATCCCATTCTGTCATTTCTAACGTTATTGAAAGTGACATAAAGGGAATATGCTCCCGTATCTGCAACCTTGAATAATTTAAGTGTATCTGAATTGTTCATTAAAACGTGTATGACAAATGTATGTGACCCAAATGACCACACGTTAGAAGTAGCATTTGCATACCATTGCAGAGAGAAGGCAGTTCAGTGTACTCTTCATCTTTACAGCAAAGAAGTGGACATGGGCAAATAAGCATATACACACATACTCGTTCACAAAAAAAAGTATAAGGTTTGGCATTATACTCAAGAATTTTACTTTCTTGTCTTTATGTCTTCGATGAACAGATTAGTTTTCATGATAACTGACAACGAACAGCTGTAAAGTAAATCACATTGCCTGCCAAACAGATGGATTTTACAAAATATGTCACCATTAAAAAAATGATGGATTTAGCTGATTAGGATTCTTCAGGGTAAATGCAATTAAATTCTCCACAGCATTCAAAATACATTATGACAACAAAAACATTACATTTTGCGTTTAAATATTCTTTCAATGGCAGATTCTTTCTTCACAAGACTGCTGTTCTCAGAAAAAAATGTGTACACTGCATGTGAATCCATTCAATTGTTGTCTACTTTGTCAGATATATAAAATCCATTCATGTAATGGATTATCATAGGGATTTGGATATTTCTGACCTGGAACAGTCTAAAAAAAAGGCCCACCGTGTAACTGTTTTCAGCCATCACCTAGGACTACTACAGAAAAATGTTTCCACTTCAGTATGTGTACAGTAGCTCTACTTTATTTCAGATGTTGTAAGCCTTTTTTAGTAGCTATGACATAAACAGATGAGGTAGAGCGTATGTCTGACCCCGATCCCTTTTGTACACATTTCAGATGAGTCGACCCTCTGGAAGGTTCGCATTTCATCTCGCCTGGGAACACCCCAGGATGGGGAAACATATTGAATACTTTGCTTGGCCAGTTGCAACTGTTATAAAATCTGATATAGGTGACACAAAATTGAATGATGGATGGATTTTCTGCAGCAAAGGTCTGATGGACATGTTCACATTCCCTGTTGTGCTTCTTGAGGCATATCTATAAATTGTTTATCGGGGCTGGCACTTTACAGTGTAGGAGGACGTCTGTAGTTGGAGTGCCTATTCAGTCGTGTATAGGTCAAATTTAGCTGAAACTGAAACAGCTTTAGCATCACTTAGGCAGTAATTCACTCAACCAGTTTTGACAATTCATGATTAGTGTCAAAGCTCAATTTTTGGGGAATTGTGAAGATTTGGAAATTGGAATATTTGGAAAACATCTGTCTTTAGTCATTTGAACATTGAATTCTTCACTGAATAAAGATGATTGCCATGCTTCATTCCATTTGGGTTCAACTGTGGTTCATCTGCTCTAAACAAGATGGATCACTGACAGAAACAGGGATCCTTTTGGCTGTATGTATTAGTGTGTGTTTTTTTTCTAGCCTTCCTCCATTCCCCTTCTCTCAAGTCCCCTTAAAATGTCTGCCAGGAGGTCGTCAGCATGATTAACATAGTTGCAGAGATTTTTGTATGTTCTTGTTCGTCCATGTGTCTGTATGATTAAGTATGTGCATGCTTCTCGTCTCCTTGGGTGGATGTATTCTTGTACAGAGTATATATATGTCCTATTCATAGTAAAGGGTTTCTATGTTGCTATGATGGAAGATATTTCTCTGAAGCATACCATGGTCCTCATCTGGCTTTATGAGTAAGCAGGAGATAATACTAGCAAAAATAAAAAGGTTTAAAAGGTTAATTTGTTACTCCATAGTGACAGCCCATTTCCTCCCTGAAAGGCTTTACACATCTGACATATTTTTGTTAATTGGTAAATCCTTGGTGACCAAAATGTTCCAGGAACTTATAGCCACCCTTAATACCCTGACCTTTTCCTGCTTTGCATCTCAGATTCACCCAAAGAAGAGCCTATCAAAGGTTAATTGTCGCATGACAATGCAGAAACTCCATGGCTCAAAGAACACAGCTCCATCATTGTATTATCTTATCTGTTCCCTAAATCTATTGTATGTATATTGACAGTGGATTATTAAAAACTCTTCACAAAAATGAATTTGTCCCAAGCTAACTCCTTTTTTTACTCTACCCATCTATAACTCCTCTGATTTTTCCACTCTCACCAAGCTTAAAACAGCTATTGCCATCGCCGTGTTTTAGTGACACGGTAAAGCTTAAGTGACAGAGAGAGGCTAACAAGTAATGTGCATGCTTTGAGTTGAGCTGATTAACTTATTCCCAGTTTTGTTTCCATCATGATTTTTCAGATGAAGTTTTGTTTAATCTTGGAAAGGTTTTATTTGTCATCCTCAGTTGAATATTTCTGTTTTATGAAAAAAACGTATTTGTGTTTTATTTAATACTTTAACATATTTTCCCGGTATATGAGGATTTTGAATAAGCAGCTGAACTAGATATTTGTGGGGTCCCTTTCATCCCCTACGATTAGAACAATGTACTGCACATGGAATTACCAAAGTTGTTTCCTTATTTCTGAATCATATAGCATCCTTGGGTTTCATGCATGCGAGCAAAGTGCAGTAAGGCGGTGCTTGTCATATTGTGTTACATATATTAACATAAATGTCAGCTAGTTGCACTCAGCACTCTGTCCTATGACTGCATAATTTACATAGTATATATTTTTTCTAGCCCGAAGCAACTCTTTTCTTATGTCAAGAGAATGTGAGAAATAATCTTGAGGGCTCCAACAGTGTGTTGGCAGATACGAACCGTGATTAGATATGCATGTATTTTATCTCATCTTTTATCTTATGCATGTATTTGATCAATCATACTTCTATTTGAAATTTCATAGTCAAGACAGCTGCAGTACATAGAATCTAAATTATGGTAATGGTGACCATAGAGACATAGCGACCAGGAGAAACCGTGACTGTCTGTCAATAAGGAATATTTAAAAATGAAAAAAATGAAGTTCTGAAGTTGAGATCACAAACACAACAGCTTGTAGACCTTGACCTTTTATTTCTGGCAAAAGCTGTATGCATGTTCACAGTAATGACACCGAGCCCCATCCTCTGTTAGCATCCTCAGTTAGGTTTCCATCAAAAGTTTAACATGTGCATTTAATGTAATATTCACATGTGAAAAGATTTGTGTGATATTTGAATAAAGAATTACAAAATAATTCCAAGTTTATTTAAATTTTGTAAGATGGAAAAATCTCTCAATGATATGCTCTGGCCCTGTGGACAAAATGATTGACTGTATGACTTATTAACTCTTTCTACTTCTAAAAAAGAAACATCTCCTCTACTTCCTAACATTAAACAATGACTGCACGCATGTTTCATCAACATGCTCAACATTTAGGCAAAACTTGAGATGTGGAAGAAAAATTTACATTTAAGAGTAATTTTAGCAAAAAGCTAAACAAAAAAGAACTACAGTGAATCTTGGCAAAAGAGACAGTCAGTACTAAGAGGAATGTGTGAATGTGGATTAGTGGTGATGTATGCAAAGAAATAAAATGAAATTCCAACAAAATAAATACAAACATACCACCAAGTACAAGTGAAGAATTGATTGAATTAGCCATTTAATTAACAGACAGGAGAAGTTTCTACCAGTTGACTCCCAACTTACTGTATCTCCAACATCTGTCTCCCATGAAGAGAGAGTAAACTTAAAGAAGCAGTTAGAGAATGAAGGGTCATCACACATTCCTGCTGACAGCTCTCTCTTTTACCTCCAGACTGCATAGGACCAAGACAACCCTAACCCTATGTTCATCAAAAAAATAATTAAGTTCTGTTCATAATTATCTGTACATAGCAACTATGCTTTCACCCTCTGGCAATTTCTGCATGTCAGTGCAAACATTTTACATCAGTTGGGGAGACAGAGATTCTCTGATGGTCTCTTATTATCAATGACCAAATTTAAAGGAGATTCTATAACTCCTCAGACAAATGTGACAGCGTGACCTTTCTTCCAGGCTTATGAAGGCGATGCATTGTTTGAGCAGTACGTTATTATCCTCTGGTGTCACTGTAGCACCTCTTGTACTATATAATTTCATGTGTTTGCAGGGCTGTCACTCACTCCATCATCTTACCATCTTTGAGCAGTTTCCTGTGGGGCCCGTTTCAGTCTTACGCCTCACACTAGTAGGCAAGTGACAGTTCCCATCTCATGAGGTTAAGTGCATCCTGACCTTCTGATGTCACTGCTCAAGACAGCCTGATGTTACCTTAATCAATGTTCCATCCTCGCTGATCTAGAGTGACAGGGCTGGTTTTGGCTCCTTTTCTTTGGTAAACATGTTATTTTGAGGATTAGTTTAAAGCTTTTTTTTAGAGAAGGGACAAGAAAGAGAAGAGGAGAGAGAGGCAACCCAATTTGATCTCAAAAAAACAGGGCATTTGTTCAACTGGCTATATACAAACAAAACAAACGTTTCCTTATCTCTTTAAACAACTTTTTAAAACATATATTCTTCTGCTAGCAGCACATACCATCTGTTTTTAATCCATCTGCAAGAGATTGTTATTTCTGGATTAATAGCTGAATGCTGGTGGTATATTGAAAACTTGATCCTGAATAATTACATTTCGGGTCTAACACTATTAACTGCCGATTTATCCATCCACCCATTTCCCAAATTATCCTCATAGTTTTCAGGGCTGCTGGGGGGCTGGAGTCTTTCCTATCTGTCATCGGGCAAAAGGCAGAATACACATAGGACAGCTTACAGTCCATGTGAGGCAAATCACACAGCACTTGTAGGCACTCTTCATGGTGTTTGGTGCAATCACTTTGGAATCAATTTTACAACACAAATGTTACTTTAGTTGTTAAATGTCATGGCAGTTAATGACTGATTTCAAGCATATTCCCTGTGTGAACTTGAAGTTACGTATTACAAATTAGTCTTTGAAAGCCTTCTACAGATAAACATAGTTTTTTACAATTGTCTGAAGTCCATATGGAAATGTAATTTTGATTATTGAAATCAAACTTTCTTTGGAAAACAGCTTTGAAGGCAAACATTTTCAGAATTTTTCTACACACATATGGAATTGAAAACCTTTTCAAAAGCACCTATTTACATAACTGCACAGAAAAATTTAACAAAAGATGGTCTACAAGGAAAAAGACAAACATTCCATTAAGACCCAGGAGAAGGTGACAGCTTGTAAGGGAATTTAATGTTAAATACTCTTTATTGTTCACCACAATGAATATGAATTGACTTGACTGAAAAAAAATAAGCATAATGAATAAAACATTTTACAGTTCTGATGGTAAGAGTTGTATTGTATGCTCAGCAATGGGAAAATAGTAGAACCATTAGGAGGAAGCAAGCATATCAATGACTCATGTGTAATACATTTTAGCAGTTTTACTAGAGGCCTGGCATAATTCCATTGAAATGTGCCTCATACTTTCGGACACTGACATATATTAGCATTATCTTTGTGTATTTATCTATTTGGTTGTCTTTAATTGATGTAATCTGTTAGATAAATAATGTTTCTTTTTCATCCCCTTATTTTCAGTTCAGAAGCAGAGCCGCAGCTTTCATCTGAGCCATTAGACTAAGATCCAGAACTAAATGTTTAAAAGTGGACCAGCAGTGTAATCCATCAAGGCCCAGTGACTTTAAGGGTGCCCGACACAACATTTGTTTTGGTGCCTGTTGGACATCAGTACATTCTTCTTCTTCTATTCCTTTTTTGGCCCTTCTATTGACACCATCTCATATGAAGGTGAAATCGCATTGAACAAAGACATTAGAATTTTTTCAAATTAATCATGCTTAATCTCTTTTGAAAGTCCAGTACCATTTGCCCTTGTCTTGTCACTTTGCCTCAGCACATCTATTTGTAAACATTTCAGAGAGAAATATTTGTTGCTATGACATTGTGTGCTCCTAAAAAGTGTGGGACTGTTCCCTCTTTCCCTTTCTGTAATGAAGAGATGTGCCTCACTGGAGAAAAGTATGTATAATTGTGGAACACTTGACTGCCTCCCCTCCTTAAAACACGCATATATTACAGTTACTACATCTAACACACACAAACATTTGAATGCTGCTCTCGTGTAACAGCCTGTGGGGACGCAGTCTTTAGAGCTTGTGGCCTTTCTACATAGTTTAGTGTACCATGGATACACATAATACTAGCAGCATACTGCAACAACAAAAGAATAAGACAACAGACATTTCATGGCTTTTCTTTTCCACAGGATCAAATCCAGTCATTCCGAGTTGGGTGTCCCGAGAAGGACACACAAGTCCTTGTTTGTTAGTAGCAGTTTCTTTTGTCCAACAAACAACAAATCAGCTTCTGTGTAATGAAACAAACTTCCCATAATTTGTACTTTGTAGATTGGTTCCACAAGTGTTTTGGTAAAGTTTTTTTCTTTAAAAGGGATGCATGATGGATATCTGTGGTCATCCAAATGTCTTTTCCACAAAACAGGAACATCTATTACTTTGAGCATGTTTTTGTAAAATTATGCGTTTTCCACTATCAATTGTTTCCTTATATTTTACTCTCACTTTTGTTTAGTTGTAGAGGTCCATTTTACACCATTTTAGGTTTTCAGAAGCTCCGTCTGCATTTCATGAGTTTTTGGAAAGCCTGCTTGAACTCGTCGTTGAATGCGGTGTATATAACAGGATTGATGAGGGAATTGAGGTAACCCAACCAAGTAAAGATATCAAACAGTACAGGATCAAACCAGCATTCTTTACATATGGCCCCTACCAGCGTGCCAACAAAGAACGGGAGCCAGCAAACAATGAACGCACCCAGGATGATGCCCAGTGTTTTGGTCGCTTTCCTCTCACGTGCCGCACAAAGACGTTTCCTCTCCAGCACGCTGTCTGCCAGCTTCACTTTCACACTATTCATGAACACAGGCGATCCTCCACCTCCCGCAGTGCCAGAGTGTGGGTGTGCATCCTGGTGGGAGGCAGAATTAAGAGAGCAGAGAGAGGAGCCTGCCGAGGTCTGGATGAGCTGTGCTGTTGTGAAACGCTTCCCAGATGACGATGGGGTCTTGAAAATGCGAGATCGGGCAGCAACATAAATCCGTCCGTAGAGGATGATGAGAAGCACGGTGGGAACATAGAAGGCACCAAAAGTAGAATAAAGGGTGTAAGAGATCTGATCTGTGTTCACCACACACTCTTTCAGCTCTCCGTGGGCTTTGGCCTGCCGCCAAAAAAGAGGAGGCATGGAAATAGATATAGAAATCACCCACACTACCCCGACCATCATCCCTGCTCGACGCATGGTGCGACGTTTCGAGTACTCCAGCGCGTCTGTGATGGCCCAGTAGCGGTCCAATGCAATCACACACAGGTGCAAGATGGAAGCTGTGCAGAAGGTGATATCAGATGACAGCCAGATGTCACAAACAATTTGCCCGAGAGACCAGGTTTTGCTGACAGTATAGACAATGCTGATTGGCATGACTAAAATAGACACCAGCAGGTCTGTGACGGCCAGGGAGCCTATCAGGAAGTTAGCAGGGGTGTGGAGCTTTCTGGTCAGAAAGATAGTGGTGATGACAAATGCGTTTGAAAGCACGGTAGCCAAGGTGACGATGGCCAACAGAACTGAGAGGGACACCTGGAGGCCGAGGAGCGTGCCCTCACTCCAGGGTGGAGCTGTGGTGGTGTTGGGAATCTCCGTGAAGTTACTGGTGAAGTAGGCAATTGAGCTGTTATCAAACTCCATCTCTCCCCGAACTCAAGCCTCATTTAGATGAGAGTAATCAATTCAGTTTGAAGCTGCATGTGGATCAGTCTTTGCACGCACCAAAATAAGGCTTCACTGTTGGTTTTCTCTGGAAAAAAACACTGGAGCTGATTATTTTGTATCACTTTCAGTTTCTATTACAATATATTCTTTTATTTTCCATTTCTGTTTTAGCAAAACCATTTCATATAAACTGTGAGAAAACATCTAATTCTATCAAGTTACGAATAATGATCCTGACAATTCAATGACAGACTAATTTGTCCATTTCGCTTATCCAGTATTGACTTGCTTCGCTGCTGTAGCAGCAAGAGAACCAAATCCTAATTCGTATTTAGCTCCGGCAATACAGGCCCTCTCTTATCTCATCTCCAACCAGCAGTAAGCCAGCAAATGCAGCTTCAGACCAAGCTTTCCCATCCATCAAATGCTCTAATGGGCTCCTACTTTTCAATAAAGCCAAGCCGGGCGCTGCATGTTACAAGACGATGACAGCAGACACAGAGCTTTTCTTGTTGTCTATTTCTTATCTTTTTCTGAGGTTCACATGAGGCTTTCTGAATTGCAGTTTATAACAAAACTGAGCCTTGCCTGCTGTTTCTGATGATGCTGGGAAGCCAAACCACCACAGTCACATGATCATCATCAAAAGCAGACAAGGAACCATTTCAGTCATAAAGTGTCCTAATAGCTAATTGGTCAATCTCCATGGGATATTTTGTAGTTATTCACAAGTTTGCTGTGTGTGATGATCATCAATGTAATCTTTTCCCGTTCCCAGAGTTTTTTTCCATTAACAGTTCCTCTTCACAGCATTGACTGTCTGGTAAAGTTTCAGTGGCAATGGCTCAAAAGATTATGTCCAGCATACTAATCCAGTGTCCTCTGAGGCCTTTTCATCCTGTATGAGACAAATAAGACAGACAATCAGAGGATAGATTAGTTTTATTCTTTTAAATATCAAAATATCTTCCTGTTCCTCCTCCTCTCTCCTCATACACCCACACTGATCAGCAAGAACAGGCAGTAAACAACATGCAAATCCAGTCTACAAATAATTCCTAATGTCTTACACTTATTTGAAGAGGCAATAAAATCAATCACGATTGAAAAACACACTTCTGTAAAGTTATGATCAATGTAGTTACTTTCCTCCTCCATATTTTGAGACCAAATATCTTAACATAAGTGTTATATTTTAAGTTTTAACATTAAGGCAAGCATGGAAAAAATTAAAATTGATTATATTTTTCCTTGATAGTATTTTGATTCAATTTTTAATTCCTCATGCACAAAATTGGAGCAGTGGCCAAATGAATATGGTGCCCTCAGGTCAGAGTCCAACCCATTATCGCAATTTTACTTTCAAGTATTTTGAAAAAGATTGTAAGTGAAATGTGGAAATGTGTCATTATGTCTTGGAGGGGATAAAGACTTCAAAAGGCGTCTAATCACCTTATAAGGCTTACTGCCCCCAGCTTATCTTTATATTAGGTTTTCTTATATTATATATTTTTTTAAGAATTAAAAATCGCTATATATGCTATATTTATGTTATACATGGAAACTAATCTGTGAAAAAAGGCGCATATTTATATATATATAACTTGTTTTCTTTTTTTCACTATATATATGTTTTTTACTCATTAAATTTTTTTTTCTAATAACGTACAAACAGAACTGACTCTCAGCTCAACAATTCAAGCGTTTGGGAGCCCTGGGTATTTATCTTATTTCTAGTCAAAGAGAGTTTTCTAATTTACGGGTGTGGGAGAGCCAAGATAAGATGTTGCGTGCAGGAAGCAAGAGGAAGGAGGATATCTTTGGTTTAATGGTCTCTGTGCACATCAAGCTCAAACTGACCCACACACAGGAAGACCACAAGACACACATTGTGTTTCTGATACTCATAGAGGTACTATACTAGAGAGATAAAAGTGGAATTAATATATACACAAAAAAACTAAAATTGTGTCTGGAGAACAGAATCTTTCGACTAGAACTGTGAATCTTTGGGGCGTGAATCCTCAGCATCCTGAATTTCCTAAATAAAGAACCACAGAAATCATTTATTTTCCAAAATGTTGGTCTCTCTGTCACGGTAATCCAAAGAGCATGATTGAAGGCCAGTGGTAACAAGTCCAGCTCCCCTTTAATCAAGCTCTTAGGATTAGTATCCAAAATACCCAAGATATAAATCAGTTTAAAAAATGTGGGGATTCCATTTCACGTTTCAAGTAAAGGGGTTTAGTGCAAAGTTGGCAAGACAGTCTGTGGTTCTTGGGGGTTGGAGGTTATTGCACCTCTTATGTAATGAATGGCTCTGGGATAATATCTGTATTTTGCATGGAAATAATGACTATTGCACATTCAGTCATTGTTACTGAATCACTTGTGACATTCTCACCTATAAATTCATTACCTCTAAGTTTTAGCAACAAGATCCATGAGGGGAGATGCTGGAGACCACCTCCTCCCTTCATGGATAATTTCCTCACCTCAAAAAAACCCTACTTTCCTGACTCCTTCACTCTTTCCTTGCAGTAAAAGTTTTTTTAAAAACTAATTTGAGACACAGACTTATATGCAAATATGTAGTCTTTGAATAAATAAACCTTGTATTTATCTTTGAAAATCACCTGCCTATTTGACCAAGTATAATCAGTGCCCTAGAGATATTTTTATATTTTCTTTTGTATATCCAAATTAAAAATCTGCAGCATTTTGTTTGTAATCCTGTTTGAAGGATAATGAGCCGCTGAGGCTCATAGTGAATGGATGAGTGGAAAAGATTTATCAATGAAAAACAGGCAAAGTTTTAGAAGGGTTGGATGCTATTTGTGTGGAATACATCATGGCTACATCTGGCAACAAACTGAAGATTTGATACAATAAGGCATGTCTCAAACCTCAATGGTGAGATTTATATTTCTTATCAAAAGTGGCTTCAACAAAGCAGGATTACAATATATGCACACAGTGAATGTTTTAAATTTCATCATGTGTGTCTGATGAGGAGGCGCACAAAATATCCCTGCCCAGTCGCCCCCATTGCATTACACACCATTCACTGCAAATCCAATTCATTCCTTTCAGACTTAGGCCATACCCAAGCAGATGTTGTAGTGAGAACAGCAGCTTGCTTGTTGGTCTGAGTGAAACAGTAATACCCTCTGAACCCAGCAGGCCCCATTGCAGATAGGATAATTGATTTAACTCCGAGGCAGAGCCATCCGCTGTCAGCTAATGACCTGTGTTCACTGAAGCGTGCTCAAAATGGTTGGTGAGGGTGGATGGGCTCTGTTTTCTACATATAGGAAATTTGCATCCGTGGAGATGTAGTCTGAGACTTGATGATTTCAATTCAACCATTTTTCCATACATCAATTTACAATGTTGTAAAATGAGTTAAGGGTATCCTGACGTAAAATCATAATCATGACTGATTTCCACCAACAATCATTGTTCAATTTGCACATGAGATTAACTGCTATTAAATGGTTTTCTTGCCAATGCAACCCATGCAACATCCTTTGGCTCATTCAGCTTTATCTTTTACAGTCCAATTCACAAAGCTATTGTCCATTATTTAATCAGAGTCATTTAAAAATATACTCAGCCATGAAAGACCGATGTGCTGAATCACATGAACGACATGGAAACTCTACAATGTAGATTAATAGTAACATTTGAGCTTGTCTCCAAGCCTATGAGCTCTTCTCCATGATAGAAATAACGGACTATGGAGAATAACAGAAAAAAGTATGAGTAGCATTTTTGACTGGTTAAATGTCAGCATGTCACGCTGCATTTCACAAGATAGCAAATGAAACCGCATTATATCTTTAGGGCTCCATGGTTTATCTTATGTCTAATGTTAGCAGATTCCAGAGAGTGTGGAAAGTATATGTTTTTTGTCAAGCTCATTCACGGTATATATTCTATTTTGACCAGCCCACAGACAACAAACTGAAAAATTTGTCAGCACAATCACAGTCAAACCACAGGACGTAGGACACTGGAGAGGCTTGACAAGATTCTGCGATTTTAAGTCTTGTGCGAGAAAATAAAATGCACTGAGCATGAAAGGAGTAAATTTAACCATTGGTAAAGGGACAGCACTCAATCAAACCACAGGACTCAAAATAGAGACAAAGAAGGATAATCTCAACTCTTCTCTAAGCCGATAGGAAGAAAACAGATTGTTGAAAATAGGGACGGTTTAGCTTCTCAGTAGGAAAATTAAGATTTTCTGTAAATTGAATATCCCTCATTTGTTAGTCTGCCAAGGTACGTGGCAGCTTGTTCAAAACGGATTAAATCCAGCATCTGACATCCTTTCACCACTTTATCACAACTAGAAATAAATTTTAGCAACACATGAAAGCTTCCATCTCTGAAATACCTTTCAGAGATGGAGGTGTACCTTTTCTCTTTGTTTGTATATCTGAAAGTAACAAAATGTTCAGCATGACTCAAAAGTTCATTTTAATCTGACTATTTCACTTGTTACTGAGTGTAATAGAAGTCCAGCAAAAGCAGAGAGATAAAAAGTGACTAGGACATGACGAGAAATTATGGGTTCTGTGGACTTATATTTACTTTTAATGATGGATTGCTGGATCCACGCAAACCCTTAAAACTCAAATAATAGCTATACATTTTAATATTAAAGCAGTGATTTTCATTGATGAATCTGTGCACAAATTGCACAACAAATTATTTTTTTCTTTGTCTGATTCCATTTTCGTCAATATTCCTGAAAATACTTGGTATTGGTGCCCTTTTCAAACCTAGTGATGACCTGATTTCCAAAAAGCATTGAGTTAAAGATGAAACAGTTCTTAAATATTTTATGCAAGATTCATTTTTCATTTCCATATTTTATAGCTTCACAATGACAAAAAAAGAGAAGCCATGAATATCATTTTCACCCTTTGAACTTGCAAAAAGCTTCACATTTTGCACTATTTTGGATGATCTGCTTTTTCTTTTAGGTCTGCTCAAAGATATTTAGGTTAGAGCACCAGAATTAATCTATTCATGTACTTCATATTAGACTGTGAGGTGTATTTAGAAAACATAATTTTATCATTGTGTGAATTTCCATCAGTGATGACTGCCCCTTTTACTTCCTATAGATAAATAAAATGTTCCGTGTGCCATGAACTGTAACTGAAGCTTTAAACATCATTTTGGTTAAGATGCAAGAAAGAAAATGTCCAACACTCTAACATTTTAATATTATAAAGTGACTTTCCCTAACAATAAAAACACATGTAACCTTTAGTCAGTCAACAAATTTCAATGGAACAGCGAGAAGTCATGTTTTTGTTCAAATTAATATCTATCGTATATATTCAATTCTCCAAAAATGAGCCATAAAATATGCTTGCATCTTTATCTAGTGTGTTTGTTTGTGTGTATGAATCATAACATGAGGGCTATCGGAGTCACCAGAGATTGGAAAATAATGATTCATGCAAGAGATAACAGAGGGTGTTTGACAGGAGTACCCAAGACATTAAACCCTGCTCTGTTTTAGTTTCCAATTTTAACAGAGGATGTTTGTGCAAGGATTTAGAAAAAGATCTAAATTGGCCATTATCATAAAACTGCCAATGTCAGCATGATTATATCAAAACTGTGCTAAAAATGTTTTTGAAGAAAGAAAGACGTTTTAAACAGCTAATGAAACCTCTATTTTGAGATTTGATAGAAAAATTAAAACATTGACAGACTGTCAAGCAGTCGAGCATTTCAGTTGGATCAGAACTGGAGCCCCACGGCTCTGTGCTCTTTGTGAGGCCGCTCTGTTGCTACGAAAAGGGACAATCATGTGTAGAGAGGCTTTAATAGATGCTTGCTGCAGGCCGATATCTGAGCAGCTGTTGCAAATAATGGAGAAGATGGTATCAATATAAAGTTCTAATGCATATTTCATCTTAACCTTAAGGCTCGCTGTGCTCTGCATTAGATTTTCTTTTTTTCGTGATTATTAACTGGACAGATGCATTTATTTTTGCTTTAATTAAAAATTTGAAAGCTTTTAAACATTTATAAATCTTGTTTAAACAGTTTGTGATCCCTATAATTTCCATATGTGTCATGTACACACATGGAAGTTTTGTGTCATGTGCAGGATTTACAGATTTCTCCAAAAGGGGCAGAAATGGTCTGTTGCTGAGCAGAGTCACGTTCATGGAGATGGTGTTTGGACTTTGTCAGTTAATGGATCAATGTAGAGCTGGAAAGCATCAGAAAAAATTGTCTGTAGGGCCATTTGTACGTATAAATAGAAGAAATTCTGACAACCCGCCTCGGAATTTCAAAGATGTTCAAGCAACATTCCAATCGAAGGTCTGGTGGAAATATGAAACTGTCAATCAACACATCGGCTTCTTGAAACTGTTCAGAGAACTAACAACCCTAGCTGTTCAGAGAGAAATACTTTACGGTAACGATTCGAAACCTCAGTGTTGCATTAAAATGTTTGTTTTTTTAAACTAATTTCTTCTCAGTTGAGCTACAGTTAGTCTCTGTGTGGCCCTGAGATAATGCTGTCCAGGGTGTTCCCCGCCTCTCATCCAGTAACACCTGGGCTTACTGCCTCTGTGACCCTGAGTTAGAATAAGCAGGTATATAAAATATAGATATATAAAAGGATAGGTAAATGCTTTCTATCTGAGTGGCCCTTGAAAGTGTATACAGCCAAGAACTCATCTTCAAAATTCTGTGCGTGGGAAATCTGTGGTGACTCAACAGTTTTAAAAAAAATAGGATTTTTTTTTTCATGCTTAGCATCATTCTTGAAGTGATTTGATTTTGGGAAGACTTGTTTTACTACTTTACAACAGAGAAATATACAAACAAGGAGTGCATTATTGGAATTTGGCAACAGAGTAAGTCAAAAGCCAAATGCTAATAGGATGGAATGAATATACAGATTAGCTCACCTTTTTATCTGATGAAATTCTTTGATGACTAACTTAATGTTCAACCATTCCAAAACTGGGGTATAATTTAAGATGAAAACAAAAAATATAAATACGTTTTTAAATTAAAACAGGATTTATGAGCTTGCTCACACTTTTGTTGTCTATACCGTTTTGTTTTTGTTTTGTTTTTTCTGGCTTTTGTCCAAAAATGAGTGATTCTCGGAAGATGCAGGAGAGTCCACCCACATGTAATGGAAACACAGTGCCCAAGTCTGAAATACTGACCACTAATGACCTGAGTGGATGCTGCTGTGAGAGTGAGAAGAGCAGGCGGGTATAGATTCAAGTATGCTGTCACTTTTATTGGCAAATTATCATGAACAATGCTAATATCTTTAATCTGTCTCTGGATAAAACTCTAATTACATGAATAGCCTAACTGCAGATTAGTCAGGGGTGAAGGCATTCTGCATTCACAAAATGAGACCAGGCGATAAAGAGAGAAAAGAGCAAAAAACAAACAAAAGCCAGTCTCTAAGGTTAAATGACTTGGAATAAAAAAAACATAGGAAAAACAATCAAGATTAGCAAAGCACTGTGGTGAAATGATCTCCCATTATATACAAAGAGGGCTAAAGGACAGTCTGACATTTTCCTGCCTTACATGGAGTCCAATCTTTGCATTTACAGAATGCAAGATGCAGTAGTATGTGCATAAAATCTAAATCTTGACTATTAGTGATCAAAATGAGCAGGATGAGCAAAACTGAACATTTTATCATTTTCATGTAGGCTCATCAAGGCAAATATATGAACCTAAAAGTGTCTAAATTGTGGGTACGGTGGTGCAGAGCTATAAAAGAAATAGACACAATTTATCTTTATCAACAAACTGAAGATACAATGTCAGAAACTAAGAACTTCATTTAAATATGTTTGAATATATTTCCATCTCAAGTGCTTCACTATAAGGAACACTTTCTATTCTATTCAATCTGCACAAACAGTTATGATGTAAAACAGACTGACAGATCTTATTTATGTTCATGGCAAGATTTCTGGTGTGCACTGAGAAGGACCAAGAGGCAGAAGCCACATTTGGAGATCTGTGATGCTTTGAGTAAGCCCAAAGGCCAAAATCACACAAGGGGATAGGTGCCTCTGAAAATATCAGGATTCCCATTGCTATGCCTTACACTTGTATCGGTCCATTGGCTGCCATTGCTACAGGCCAGAACACAGTTTGAAGTAGAAATGTCACTCCACACAGCTCTGTCTCTCAGGAAAATGTGAGATTTAAACCTGCAATCCTGTAGTTATTCGTACTATTATTATTATCCTATTACTATCCTTTAATGATAATAATTAGCCTAACCGTGGGGTGTTAGATTGAAGAGAAGAATGTATGAAATACACAGGTTTTCTGGTTTGGATAAAAAGTAGATGACATTGAATTGTTCTGGTCTATGGTATATATGGATGATAATTGGACTGCCTTCTAATGAGCCTATAGATTAGGTTTTCTCTGAATCAAACAGATCTGAATTACAGTTCACGTTAAGCCAATGTTTTCCCCCCTGGACAAGATTTTATCTTAAAGGTCATGCCTTTTTCTTTGGAAATTTGGCTTTACTTTTTTTGTGTTTTTTACATCCCCTTGATAAAATGGTAAATACTTTCCATACTTAGCACGAAAAGTGTGGTCCTGAAAAAGTCTGAACATTTTGATCAATTGCTTCATAGATTAAATCGGCAATAAATTAAACTTCATGAGGTTAGAATCATTAGAATCACGTGCTGCTGGTGGAACTGGAAAACATAACAGGCTTCTTTAAATCGGTAAATCGAAGACTTTCTCGACAGCTTTTGATGTTTGCTGGCCTTTTGATTTAGTTGAGAGGGATATCAACTATTTATTTTAGCATTAACAGTTGACGGAAGTTTATTTTTCATGCCTTCAGTCAGATGTCTCTCACCTCGACTAGTCAGGCCATTCAAAGAGGATGTTGTCAGTGCATAACTTCCTCATTCCACTTACAATACAGTTAGTAGTAAAGTCAACTTCACAGATATTGCCTCACCATCTGTTAAGCAGTGTGATGGTGCTATCAGGCAACTCCTCTCAGTAAACTGAGGAGTGCAGTGCAAGAAATGTTTATAGTGTTAAATTATCACAACTTTCTTTTTCTTGTTTTTGCTGGATCATAACCTCTCGAAGGTCCCGCAAAAGTAATCCCCAAGAGAAATAGATAATCAGATCTGCTTCTTGTTTGCAACAACACAAAAGCCAGTTATCTCCATGTCTCAAATTCATAAAATTCCTGTTCTATGCTGCACTGCACAGACAGTGCAGTGCATACAATAATATGTACTATCCTGCTGCACCCCCTGTGAATTACACTGAATTACAATGAAGAAGCTGGGAGGAGGAATAAGACATTTATGTCCCACTGGGAGAATCTCAGCTGACCGTCAAGTATATATATACATATATATATATTTTTTTTTTTTTTAATCTTTGTTGCAGCAGGAATGATGCAAAGAAATACTGATGCATTTTCATATCCAAAAGCCAGTTCTGAATCGAATGAGCAATGTGTGGTGTAGCTGTAATAGTTGCATGTCAGAAGAGTAAAGTATGAATGGCATAGACCTAAACATGGTATTTTTAGAAAGTAATTTGATTGATTTATTATTACAATTGTCACCTGCAAGGAAAAAAAACAAAAAATCTATGCGGCAACTGGGTTCCAGGCCTTTTACATGTCTGTACAGCATCAGTGGTGGTAAATGACATGCTTTATTTTAAACTTGACCACATTGGTAAAAGGTGTTAGCTCTGACACTCAGCCCCACTATTTGACAGAAATTTGTCCCAGATGTGTGCTACTTCTGAAGACCAAGCAGGCTAAATCTGTTTTTTGACACGGTCTTTATTACCCTGCAGCTACTGTATGAGGTGGAGACCAGGGGTTACATTCAGTGAATATTTTCCATCGAGACTTCTTCCACTATGTTGGAAAAATCTGCAAGCTGTTACTTTTGACAGTTCAGAAAATGGAAGCTATGCACCATAACGTTAAATAATTGACAAAAACACCATCATCACCCACACATACACCACCTGTAACAACCTTCTATCCTCCAAATCTCCAATGTAATCCAGTTATTTAGCAGCCTTTAATCAATCTTTAATATCCTTTTCAAAATATCAGGAAAGCAGTGTGTCCAAGGTTTCTTAAACCACTGGCCAAGCAGTTTGCAGCACTATTGTGTAGGGATTTCTTTTGTGAGTGGAGTCAAGAGTTCCTGTGGCTGGGTAAAGAAAACATCTAAATGTTCTGTGTTATCTGCAGAAAAGCTAACATCCAACCTCTGAATTTGACAGAGAGTGCAGATGGATGCCAAAACTGACCTGGATGATTGCAAAAATAATAGGAAATAACATAGTTGGTAATTATGAGTACTGACATTTTTTTTACATATTTCACTAAAACAATAACGTTTAATAAGTTGAAAATGTATATTTCTTGCAAACAAGTACATGAAACACTCAAATATTGTCAGACTGTCATCAAGTAAAGGCTTTCATGTATGCAGTGCAGCCTACTATGAATCACTCTAATCAACAATTATGGTCGATAGGAGAGTTTTGAAATGTCACAAAACAGAAATAGCTTCAACTTAAATTCAAAGTGAAATTAAATGGCTGGTCATTTGATTGATTGTTTGAGAAGAATACTAACACCTTCAAATCCCTCAACTCTTTGTGTGACGTAAACAAGTAGAAATTTAGGGTTCTTTCATTCAGTGTCATTGATAAGTAGGTATACCATATGACATTTTTTCTCTTATTTGAATAATTTATTGATTCAGTTCTTCATCTACTGACCCCTGTTTTTGGTTAAGGTATGTCTGCTCTGCTGTGTGTGCACTTTCAGGTATGCACAGCTGTTTAGTGTGAGCGGGAAGCAGGGAAAAAAAGGTGTCAGCGTGAAAGACGGATTCCTGATGCGTATGGCCATTTTCCAGGAAAATGGACACACACACAGTGTGATAAAAACAAGCCCAGCATCAGATTATGACTGCAGTAAGGCAAATTCAGACATGTAGCACAGCTGTGCATCTGTTTGTATGGAGGTGTGCCTGACCCGGTCACTTGTAAAGTGCTGACAGTGTTGTCAAGACTGATTTGTTTTGCACTTTTTAAATCTTTTATGACCCCAGCATTTGGTATCCCATCACTTGCTCAAGCTTCTTTTTTTTTCTTAATGGTCTATAGGAAAAAGGAATATGAGCAACTAACTCCTCTTTATGAGATGCCCTGTCTTTCTTGAGACAAATAAAAACACTTTCATTGCCTGAGAAATATTTTTCAATAATATAATGTAGATGTGGGGTTTAAACGTTTTCCAGTCAGTGATATATTTTAAGGAGAAAATAGATACGGAGACATTTTTTGTCATTTCATTCGTGTGTTTGTTCAGTTCCTGGTCTGTAGGTAAAGTCTCCTGGTTTTGTGTGCACTGCTGTGGTTGTACGCTTTAGGTGTGTGTGCAGCAACTCAAGATGACAGACAGGCTATCAGAGAAAAAAAAGGTGTACTGTAGGTGTGAAAGCCGGAGCAGAAACTCCAGATGTGTTTGAATCGTCCAGTGAAATGGACGGACATTGGGTGATAAAAGAGCTTACTTTTCATCAAAGCACTGTGCTGATTTGAATACAGCTTGCTTAGTATCTAAGACATCAGTCAGCTACTTATAGCAAAAATGCAGCAACCTCTCTGAGGTACCAGTGTGGGTTTCTGAGAAGCTGGAGTGTATAGACAGCAGATGCATTTTCTTCCCCTACCTCAGTGGATTCTTAGACTGCTCACCTTTCCTCCTTAACAGCTAATGGAGCAAGAAAAATCCTTTGACAGTCAAATATTCTGAGCTATTCTTCAAACATGAGCAGCCTGCGCCACCTATGAATTTTGGACATTATTCCAATTCTTGCCCTTTCAAAATGTTACAAAATTCTGAGATGAGAGACATAATGTACATTATGTTTTCTAAATATCTTCCCTAAACCAACAGTGTAGTCGTTGAGGTACTAAGTGGAAACAGTTTCATTGCCTTACTCAAGTGTTTCATGTACTGTGCTGGAGGAAAAGACACCACTGTCAGCATCAGCATCCTTCTGTTTGCCCTCACTGTTCACTAGCTTTAATAATACACAAAATCATCAGTTTAAGGTTCGGTTTACAAAGGAAAACGATAATCACATGATGAATTCCTCACTTGACATTTTTGCCAGTAACTAAGGCTCTGGTAAAAGGCAGTATACACATTTTTACAATTCTATCAATATTTTACTATGACCCCTCCTTTTATAAAAATAAATCTTACTTTTGCTCACCCTGTAAATCAGTTTGGTGTGGTGAGGATTCGGGATTCAGTTATCTAAAGAGATTATCTTTTTTCCCCTCTACTGAGGTCCCACACGCATTGAGATACAGTTTTCTTTTCTTTATTTACGTTACTATTCACCCGTATGGCGAGGCTTATAACGACCTTATCATAACTCAGTTTCAAATATCTTGATCCTGATGCTGTTGGATTTTTTCCAGACCTGAGCTTTGCCAGTGATGATCACTGTGACCTTTCCACTCAAGGTTCCCATGTATATAACCCCCGTGGAACGGTTTCATCTTATTACCCAGTTATTTCATTATGTGATACTTTAGTTAACTGAGCTATTTTGCCACTTTGTCCAAGACAAGACTGCACTGCTGTCTCTGTGTAATACGCTTTGCGCCGTAAGGCATGCGTAATGGTGATTCCGTCTTACGCTCAAGGATTTGAAGAGAAATTAAAATTATTTCACACTTACCTTGTTTATTTCCTGGTCTGGTGATGTTTTTGCTTTCGTTCGGTTTGATAACACGAAGCACGAGAGAAACCAGAGATTTCGCGCAGCGACGTCCTTGCTTTTAAACATGTCCCGTGCAAGTATACCGCTTCTCAGCTGGTTGTGTTCAATACGTCACTGAAGAATTTCCACAAGAACTGTAGCCTAAGACCTCAGATTGCTTCAAAGATCATATGGAGGGAGAAGCGTTTGTATGTAAATCTCGTTTCCAAGTCCACCTGTCAGTGTTCAGAGCCAGTTGTCCTGCAAGCGTCTGCGGTTCCAAAGTGGCAGCATGTGGTAAAACACCGCTCGTCTCCACCTAGAGCATTACCCACGGAGAGGGACATTCTACACCGGGACAATCACTTGACACACATCAACAAGTAGCGTAAACATCTGCATATCAGAGTTACTTTTGAAATTGTGGCAGAGCACACATCACACGCTCCTCTCTCTCCTCTGACCCACCGACCACCAGACGCGTGCCTCGCTCAAGAAGAATCAGAGAGAGAGAAAGAGAGAGAGTAACGACCTCCCGAGGACCGTACATTAACAAAATGCTAGTCCTAAACACAAATCAAAAGGGGTCTGGTTTTGAGGGGACTTTTGATTTGAAAATAAACCTCTGACCTTTTCCTCAAACGCATCCAGCTTTTGCTCTTTACATGCACTTCATTAAATTACCCACTGTGTTCTCTTCTGGAGAATGTAGGTGTGTGTTAACACAATACTGGTGGTCCCTGTGGTTTTAGAGAAGCAATTGTCTCTGCACATTAATCTGGGAATGTCTGTTAGGCAATTTGTAAACATTCTAAGGGTCCGCTGTACTACAGAGAGAAGGGTTATTCCAGAGGTGGATAACATTTAGGAACTTTTATGTTGAAATCAATTTAAAAAGGTATCAAGAACATGACAGAAAAGCAGCACCTGAACAGACCACAAGACCTCTAGAGCAATGTTCTATAGTATGTTATTACCAAAGTGGAAAGCTTTCATCCTAATATACAGAACCACGATTTGCAACCAAGTAACACAAACGCCGCTCCCCAAGTGTCAAACAGTATGGTGGACAGATGACAAACAGCACAACCTGAGGTTTGTGCAACCATAGAGTCTTTTTCATAACCATAACTCCACCTCAGGCCAGCTCCTTACTAACAAGATGCGAGTACCTGTAAGCACTGGATTCATCAAAATTGTATGAATTTAAAGCCTCGCTTGAAGCCAGGGGTGGCGGGGGGAGGTGTTCTCCCCCATAGTCACTCAGCCCCCAGTCTTTTAGACTCAGGGCCTGTCAAAGGGTCACACTGTGAAATATGGAGCCCTCGTTCAGTCACTTATGGTTCAAAATTTGTGCAAATTCAAAAAACCTAGTATGGATATCACAAATATTATATGTTTCAGATAAAATCATGACGGAAGATTACAAAGTAATATCTGATGCATCAAAAGTTTTAGAGATGAAATACAAGCTGTTTGTTGAAGCGGTTGTATGAGAAATTCAAACAAATGATAGAGGCAGCAGCAACTCCCTGCCGATAAGCCCACGTCCAATTCTTGAAGGGGGAGCCGTTCATTTATGAGTGGAGAGAGACTTGGTTGTTGATGGATATTTATGGGGTTGCGATAAAATCCACTTGTTTCCAAACATTGGGGTTTGGGAGAAAGTAAATCTCCAGTGTGATGGATGACTGAGTAAAATTTGCATCTGAGCCTGTGTAAAACGTGCTTTACCACAACACTGAAGGGTGACAATAACAAGGGTGCAAACTGTAAACAGATGCCAAAAATAAGCCAGTCTCTGTTAAATGGACCATGGGGCTTAAAATGAAGCTGTTTTCATACACAGTGCAGGCTGATAGTATATATATAGTATCTATAGGTGGCTATATGAATAGAACTCCTATGCTTTTTGGAGTGTGACTAAAAATGAAACCCTCCTAACTTAATACGTGTTGATCTTGTGGACAATACACTTCTATGAAGTGGTCTCAGTAAATAAACACCTAAACTAATCTGTTGTATACTTCACATCCCCATTATATTCAATCTTTACCTGAATCAGCGGCACTTCCTTGAAAGTTAATCAGAAAGATTTTGAAGTAAAATATTGAAGGGAGAGGGAAAACAATACATGTGCACAAATCGCTTTTCAGAAATGAAGTGCTGTCAAATGTTATGAGAGGCCTCCAGTGATATGACCCTGAAGTAAACTGTTAGGGAGCTTTTCCAATATAGTAGTTCAATTAGGGTGTCTCTTTTCATGTCTCATTTAGCATTAACACAGGGCCATCTAACATAGAAGGAGAAGGAGATAAGGCAAAACAAAACTAATTCATCTTTTATAGATACAACTATGGTAGGGTGAACAATCATTCAAATGAACAAAAGGATCACCCACAGCTACTCATGCTGATAAGAAAGAATGAGTTGGAATGTAATAACAAAAAGAGGCACTTTTTAAAAAAGAGTCAGTCAAATATAGCTTTTATTTCCTGTGTTTTTCTCTGTATTTTATTTGTTACAACACATCTATTTCATGTGATGTGAGTCAATCAACTTTAGCATTGTAGTAGATCATTTTAATTAGAAGGGATTTTTCACTCACTTCCATAGTGTCTTTGATAATGAACCAGTGTCTGGCAAAAATAGCCATGATAACAGGCCTATTAGTGAACTGTGTGGTGTAATTTCTTATATTAGGGGAGCAAGTATTAAGCAATACAATAATTAACTATTAGAGCAATCTTTGTGCTTCACAGTTGCTTAACATCCTTTTGTGTGGATTGTGTACCAAGCTTTAAATAATACATTATAACGATAACAACAACTGCGTTTGTTTTTTGTTCTTCTTCTTAGATTAAATTGTCATAATCAATATGATTCATACATTCCAAAGAATGTCATATGGGATTTTCAGATAAGCACAAGCCAGTTTGACTAATAATTCTGATGAGTGTATGAATAGTGCAAACTCTCCAGAGTCAGTCAGACTTATATCTGGCATCATACTTTGAGTAAGAAGGATCATAATCTTCCACTCTGTTGCTCACAATTCTCAGAGTACTTTCTGTATTGGACAGAGATTTATGTGAGTGGGTAAATGTTGTGTTCTTCAACCAGGAAGGAACCAGCTATCTTTATTGCTCCCAATGTTTAAACACTTGGAAGCTCAGAGCAACAGCCTCTCCCTGATTGTAAAGCAAAGAACAAAAACATAAGTGTGTACTCATCTCATTTACATGGTTTGTTCCTACCACCCATGATAAACCACGCCTTTTGTTCACAGGTTTTACAGAAAGGACAGAGATACTGGCGGGCTACGGTGTACCAAGATTGTCTTGGACTTCATCAAAATACACTAAATGTTGTTGCACAGTTTACGAAATAAGTCACAATAAGTCACAATAAGTAAGACTGATGTAACAGTGAAATGTCACTTGGGAAACCGGACTCTCTCAAAATCAACCTGAAAAGTTTACCTAAGTCCTCATGTCTAAAATAATGCCTCTCAGTTATTTTCAACATTTTTATGAGAGTGATAAAATGGTCTTTTGTTTATCCTTTCACTTCTTGTGGTGTCTAAAACTCTTTGTGTTTGGGTTTGAGTAGAGGAGATATCCCAATTGCAAATGAGAAAACTGAAGGCAGAAGGAAAACTTGAATGGTAATTTATTAGAAAATACATAAAAAATGCAACACAATATGATAACCAAGAAATGAACTGGGATGACAAGAATGTCCCTTTTCAACATGGATGAATGGGTCACAAAGGAGGAAGCTGAGCTGGAAACAGGTTTGGACAATGAGCTCCTGACCAAACAGAGATTGAAATTGATCAAAGTGGCTAAGGTTGTATCATACGGAATGTAGCTAAAGTCAAATTCATTTCCAAGGAACATGTGAACTAACCACACATATTAATTCCTGTGGGAAATAAAGGGGAGAAAGAGGAAATGACTTAGATGCATGGAAGGCATTAATGTGAACTGTTTAACAGTGTTAAATGTTCCTCATTTGTAGTGGGCAGTAATGATAATGATGAAGATGTGAAGGCTTCTATAGAAGCAATACACTTATTAGCCCGAAGGATAATAAATGATTCTGTTGGGATCAGATGTCTGTAGTATATTTCCAACTAGCAGACAACTCTTTTTGCTGCTCTCAGCTTTACTGGATTTTAGTGCATATTATTTTACCCGACTTAATTCCACCCTTATATAGTGACTATTATAAAGCTGGTAAAATATTCACTGGGATAATTATCGATCCATAGGTCTTGATAAGGATTATTCTGAACATCCTGCAACATTTTTATATGACTTGAGTTGCATGTGCTGTCACGTGTTTAATTTAGTTGGACGTTCTGAAACTTATTAATATTCAGTTGTATACAGGCAGATGTAGTTTGTTGGGATGATGCAGAATACACAGTTATGTACAGATGTGTTTTACATTAGTAGGTTATGCAAACAGCCCTCATACATAACACACTGCCCTCCTTGTGCTGCCAGATCATTGCATCAGTATATTAAAAGTAGCTTGCAAGAGACAAACCCTTCTCTGGAACTAAAGCAGACCCAGTTTGATGGTTTTACAGTACTTCCTTTAAAACAAAACTAAGGGGAATTTACAAGGTTGTAATTCTCTGATTTGAACTGCACTATGTCCTACATGCTGACAAAGTGATCTACCATACTAATGTATTACTCAAATCTTCCTGTGTCACAGCTGTCAAGAGGCGGACATGTCAGCATCCGAAAAAGTCAGATCCTTGTATTGATTAGATCTGACAGACATTGGGACTTTTTTCTAATCTTATTTGATATGAAAACCACTTATGTCATATATGCTTTAGACAATTTTTTTAATGCTCACACCACCTCCTCAATCTTTTAGTTGGATTCCTGTGTTTGCTGATTCTTCATATTTTGGAAACAAAGTTTTAAAAAAAACATGACATGTCACAAAAAACATGTCATACGTTTGCAAGGAATGTCTTGTTTTCCCTTTTCCTGAAAGCCATGTTTCCGTGTTTTCTGAGATATGATAGTGACCTGTATGTTCCAGGATAGGGTTAGGTATTCACCCCAAACAGGTTTGCTTGCAACATTAATTTCCACTGTCAATGTTTCATAACTTTGGGGAATTGAACAGGAAAACAGAAAGGCAGTACGCTGCTTAGCATCTTGAATCAAATGATTGGCTGGTGACTGTCCCGGCCCACAGAATGCCACTGCATATCAAGAGAGTGAAGAAGGATTAATCACAACTTGACGCCACTAATCAGACTCAACTGGCACTGTTCTGTCAACCATCTCCTCACCAAGCAGCTCACCCAGAACCCCATCATCTGTCAAACACTGCGTTTTTTGTTTTTCATCTCAGTGTTTTGGTGTCTGAGGGTGATTATCCACTGCCGTTGTGTCATAGAGGCAGGGTCAAAGACATGGGAACATGCTCAAAACATAAAACATACTGGCTCAACAGGAAGAATTCCGGTGTATGGTGCAGTAAAATTAGACTAAATGATAATTTGAAAGACCCATAAATTCCATGGAACCGTTGAACCCAAAACATTGCAGTACTATTGGCACATGATGGTAAGTCAGTGGCTGAGAAAGTTCTCAAGACACATTCTCCGGGGATTACAAATCCCTGCCACAGAAATCCAACTTGAAGCTGTCAAGTGTCAAGTGGAATGAGCAAAAGCTTTACCTCTGAACCAAAGAGCTCAGCTGCTTTGTGGTTCACTTGCTTATGATCATCTTTTTTAAATATTAGAAATAAACCTGCATAATCTCAGATGATCAAAGGGGTCTGTTGGATTCAATAAGCAAACACAATGGTAAATTGCATAATGTGTTGACAATAATACGTCTGCAAATTGGCGTTGGGGCTCTGTGCCTTCAGGCTTGCATTGTAGATGTGTCTCCAAACACAAGCCATGAATGAGTTTTTCTTTAAATGTATATGCAGGCACCTGTGTTTCTTTGAAACTTTCATCTCAAAGTTTTCCATTACTTTGAACTCATAAGGGATTCTTACTCCCTCAATTTGCCTCAGGATAATGTTGTTTCCACATGACTCACCTGTCCGATGCACTTAGCTCTGGAGAATCCACTATGTCATTTAGTGAAGCATATACACATCTGGCGCCCTACGACACACGCACGCGCACCCATACTGCACTTAGATAGGAGATTTTAGTTCTGCATTGTTGTTTCATGTGGAATTAGAATCAGTTCATTCATTCTCACGCTGGACACCATCTCAGAACTTTGCTGCTCATCCAAGGTCTCATAGATGAAACCCAACAGAGCAGACAGATTTTCCAAATTTGGGTTGGCCTGACTGATGGGTCTTGTTCCGGCCGACCGTTGTGAAAGTTGTGGCAGAGCTGAGCTAAAAACCATGTAAGGGCTTATGAGAAAGTGAACAACATGAAAAGTCCATTGTGTGTGCGGTTGTTGCTTTTGTGCAGGGAGGGGAACACAAAGCTGCTTCTTGGGCTCAGTCAATTAGTTTTAAAGAAGCTTCCATGTAATTTTGTGAAGTGTAAAATTGTGTTTGTTATGAGTTTATCATGAGCACTTCTCATTCAACTAAAATGAACAGCATGACAGCATGTAAAACATTGTAAAAGATAAACTATTGTTTTACTCAAAAATATATGTTGACTTGAAAATTAGAATACTTGCTACATACCACTGTTCTATAGTCTCTTCATCATAATTTCAGTGACAAGTTAGTACTGCAGGAAAGCCAATACAACACCAAAATGTTTCAGCTGTAGAGCCACTTTGTTATGTTCCCAATGCGGCTTTGCATTGTATTCATAGAATAGTCTTTCTCTATTAAAAAAGTATTGTTTGTAAATTCATCGATGTATATTCCTATTGAGGTAAGTTATTGATGCCTTTTGTACTAGTAGGAGGTGACTTTAGATATGTATAGATACGTTTACATATGTGTAGCTAAAGTACCGATCGCATCAACCTGTACAGTCTCTAATGCATTCTCTGCAGTCACTGATTCTATATTTCAAACAGACTGGAGGTCCCTATGGAGGTCTATAGGAACATTCCAACTGAACAAGCGGTTGATAGCAGTACCTCCTGAGCTGTTGCCATCTCCTGAAAAGACTAATCCTTTGTGAGCAAGTAGCTGTGTCCATTGTTTCCAATAAGAATGCTAAAGTTTGTCTCGTTAGACCTCAGGACTGTAAAAAAAAAAAAAAACTATTTTCCATTTCACCTCAATACATCTTACATGAAGTTGGTCCAGAAGAGGGCAGTGATGGTTCTGGAACTCATTCATTTATAGCAATAAAGTTTGTCTCTATTAGTAGTTTTCCAAAGCCTTTTGGAGTCCATACATTGAGTTCCATCACATAATGGTGTCTATTTTAAATCCAGTTCCAAATATCACTCAGAAGCTTTTACCATTTATTTTTAAAGGTATATGTAAAGGTATGCTAGAAATATGAGCTATAACATATTATAGAACATATTTTTGTTTGCGAACATTTAGTTTAATCAGTCTAAGTGTGAAAAATATATGAATTACAGCCCTGTCATACTGTCTTTACCTGTGCCTCTCGAAAAGGCTTTGATATCTAATGCAGACCGTCTTACCAATTCACCTGTTTGAGGGGGTTGTTTATTTTATCATTTACCCTTTTTACGATGTATTGCTTACATTTTGATAAATATATCCACCTTTTCATTTCAATCATATATTGGATGTCAGAATAATAAAAGCATGTAATTGGATCTCTTTTTATAGCACCAAAACCAGATGGATGTCTGCTAGTGATGGTCTCCAGCTCCTGTTCAGGGACATCACTGCGGTCAATGTAGGTGTTATATGATGCCTCTTTCACCAATATACTATGCTCTTTCAGTATTGTTCATTCTCAGCCACAGGTGTTTTTATCATCACATTATTATCCTGCCACCCAGAGTACACTTTGGATGGTTCAGTGGAGAACATCCTATTTATTTTCCTGCCTTCAATCTCTAATGGGCTTTCTCCGGCAGGTAGCCAGAGCTGCAAGTTATTGTACGGCAGCTTTCAGTGCCTCAGTGCCCTTATCTATTAACCTTATGTCAGAAATTATCAAAATTATTACAGTACATTTTTAAAATCTGAACAAAAAAATTCTGGTCCATGACATTTGTTTTCAGAAATGCCTTCGATTAACCATATGTGGAAACAAAACTTCCTTTAAGAGGTTCCAAGGATTTTTTTTATTGAAAACTGGAAATAAAATACTGCTAAAAGAGACATCAAGTTGAATGCTGTTGAGGAAAACATAACATAACTTTATTCAAATCAACATTTGCTATTAAGTGTATTTAATACATAAGTCAAAACAGAAATGACCTTAGCAAAACACTTATAAAATTGCAAGTCCACGAGACTAATATCATTCAATATTGCATTCTCTTACCTTGTGCAAAGGAAGAAAAGAAGTGAAAAAGGATGCAACAAAGATGATGAATCAATGCTGCATGAGAGAAAGGAGAGCAGCTAATGGTGTATGGTCAAAGAAAAGGTTTCTCTCATCAATAGAAAGAACTAATTCATCTAATGAAAAAATCAATGAAATAATCAGAGACATATCTATGATGAGCAGAACAGAAGTCACACCTCTAGAAATGCACAAAGAATTAATTTCATTCAATTGTAGATACAGCTCTTTTGTGTTTGATTCCAATTCCGTCTTGGGTTAAATTTGCATAGTTAGGCCCTATGAAATGATGGCATCCAGCATGAATGATATAATCCTCAGTGATGGCTGGAAAATGCGTAGATTTGTGTCCTATCTCATGCAGGAAAGTGGCCAAAAATAGCTTTTGTGCAGTTTGAGTATCTCTATGCAACACTGGTTGCATAATCTTGTTGTAGAAATCTAACAGGATCTCTTTGGGGAGGCGATATCTGCTCGGAAGTCACTCTTCCATCTCCCCAAACAGATCAGGTCGTCCCCTGAAAACTTGGACAGAGCAATTATATATATATATATATATATATATATATACTGTGTACATATATATATGGTGCATATACATATGGAGTGCTTCGTATTCGGAGGGCTAAATGCTTGTAATCTTGTAACGGTGTTCTCGGCTCATTACCTGTGTCAGTGAACAGCATCGCACTGACATGTACGGAAGCAATCTGCTTGAAGTAAACACTTGTGCTGTGGATGTTTTGTGCATCTCCAAACATACAAATGAGGCTGAATTGGTGGCTGTTTAGGATGTGCTACCATCTGTGCAGTATTTTGTCAGTTTGGGTGGATGCACTGACCTGTGATGTTCAACAGTTTATTGATTTCAGCACTGACAATATGCTTATTATACCTCAGGTACTAATTGTTCTAAAGTTGATTAAAATCTCATATTATAAAAGATCAAATTAATACTGTGTTTACTTTTACACAGGTTGTTGAACCATTTTCATTTTGTCTAAGATGGGATAGCTTTAGCTAAACAAGTATACAAATATATTTTAAACCTGTTTGTTTTGCTCTTAGGAAGAAACCAATTTTTTTCTATTTTCCATTCATTGCATTCACCATAACGAACAGATCTATACAAAAGTCCTTTACTTTCCACTTCTATACATCATCACTTTTGAAGGATGCCTTGGAAGAGTCTAATGTCCAGCATATCACAGTGACGACAAAATAGGAGAAGCACCTCAATGCAACAGCCTTGCACTCAGCTATAAACAGCTCCAATACATGCTGAACATTGAAGCCTGACGAAGCCAGAAGGACAATGTTATCTGCTATAACAACCATCCAGCCATTGGCTTTGCTAAGGGACCCAGTCCATCAAGATCAGGAACAGAGTCAGAAACAGAAAAAAAAAATCCTGGCTCTGTCCAGCATGCAAAGGAAACATAAACATCAAGGCACAATTTCTTATTTTGGTATACAAAGAGCAGATGTCACATATTTTGGTCCGCTGTAGTAGTTATAACACTGCGAAACACACGCACTGCCACAATTCAAGGTTAAAAACAGCAAGATGTCAATGTATCACCAAAATGTTATTTAGCGTGAGGCAATGCCAGACAGAGAGTTCTTGTAATGTGACAAAAGGTAAAAGGAATTTTTATTATTATGCTGAAGTAGATTTGACCAGCTCAACATTTTACAAAACCAGACTCCAGTAGACCTCGTCTGCCATGAGCACTTTGCATGCTTGGCAGTTTTAGCTTAGCTATAAGCAACTGGTACTTTGAGTTCAAGGGGAGACGCTGCAGTCATGGAGATGGATGAAGACGGGTGTAATCATCTCATTCAAAGGTGTCAGCCAGGTCTGATAAATGGAATGAAGCCAAGACAATCTATAGATGCACATTACTGACCCTCAGTTAGAGCTGGTCCTCACATCCTTTTCAATATGTAAGAGACTGCTCAGTTTTGCTCTTCAATGGTTCGGACTGAAAAATTAGTTAGCAGTTAGTCTAAATGCTTGGATCACCCTGATTACTTTTGAAATCATCTAATTAGGCACAGTTTCTAATTTCTCCTTTCTGATTAGATCTATTACATCCATTACCACAATGAATAGATTTATGAATAAAATGTGAATGTAAAATCCGTTGTTTGATAAAAGCTGACCTATCCATCTGAATAAAGCTTCACTGTAAATGCAGGGAACATTTCTTTTAATGCTATAGATAATGCTTTTGGAAAAAATGACATATTGTGTTCAAATTGTTTTATATTTTAATTTGGCACTATATTTCCTCAAAATTTCAGAAATGGCTGGAAAGGAGGATACTCTTTTTCACTTTGTGTCCACCAGGGCTGATATTCTCAATGGATTAAAAAGATGGTCTGAACTTTAAAGCTGCCAATAGGATTTTGTGGTGTGACTCAGAGGTCTTTAACTCATGGACACAATTTTGAGAGAAGGCAGTATACTAATCTTTAGCTCGTGGCTCAACAGAAAAAAGACAGCTCTGTCTGTACCAAAACAGGGATATGACCAGTCTTGATGTATATGCTATTGAAATAATAACTAGTATCCAACACAGTTCTTAAAAATCTGACATGTTTAGGGATGCAGCATCACATTCAGTGTTAAAAACTGTTTTTGACTGTCTTTCATTTTTAATATTTCTCTGGGCAAACAGAGCAGATGTTGAGAAAAATCACAGCTTCGTATGAACTCCAAGCGTTTCTGTTTTTTGGGTTGCTCTGCTGTGTATTTCCATCCTCTTCTGTGGTGGATACATTCGTGTCTTTCTTTAAACATTCCATCTCTCATATTTTCTTCATATCCTTACCTGCACCCTGTGGTGTGGCTCATGTGGGTTGATGTGTCAAATCAAATCAGTCAGGCTTTCAACCAAAGTCATTTTCTACTTTTTGAGGTTAGATTTGGTGTTGTGGGAACAGAAAAAAGAGAAAAGACAGCTACATTGACATAATTTCACTGTCAACTGATGTCATTTGAATTACCTGAAGTGGTAATGAAGCTTTTAACTTGATATATAACACAGATTGCTGGTTTTAGTACTTAAACCAATTCAGCCGTTTGACTTTCATTCTTCTGTGTAAGTCATAATAAGCTATTTTGATCTCCATTTCAAAGGTAGCTCTTTGCAAGATGTTTCGTGAATTAAACTGCTGATCTAGCAGGCTTATGAAATTAATCCTATTCAGAGAGAAATTTTTGAGCTTCCACATAATGGCTGGCTGAGTATTTTACGCAAACAGAAGCTGATAATGGCACAAACCTCTTGAACATCCTCCCAGCCAGAAGGCCATTTTGTTATGTTACATATTTACTATACTTCCTGTATGAAAGGTCCACTATGCCTTTGACTTCCATATAAATGTTTGGGATGCTGGTGCCACAGTTTGCTCATGTGGTGAGCATTACATCAGTTTTGATATGCTAAAAAAAAGAAAAGAAAGAAAGAACAAAGAAAAGAAAAAATGTAATATTTGTTGGGTAGCTATCAGATCATCCCCAAAACACAAGGCAGATAGAAGGCAAGCCATACCTTATTTGCATAAAAAGGAAGAAAGAGAAATGTAAGGAGACATGGAAAAAAAGAGAATGAAATTAAAGGGGGAAATAAAAAAACCTAAAAATACACCCAATTATTATACAATGACACGAAAAAGTCTAATTAAAAATAAATGTACGTCATGTATTTTAATTATTTAGTACTTTTTGAGTGTATGGGTTTATTGTATGGACCATTTATAGATTTTCTGATTTTATTTTTAATGCTTTCAGTTTCAGTCCTCCATAGTTGTTCAGTATATGCTAGTTCATTAGAGATTAAAATGAGTAGAACCACCATATTATGCCTGCAACTGTCCTTTCCTCTTTTCCCTTGCATTTCCAGCAGCACATTTTTCACCTTCTGTTCTTACCCTCTCTTCAAGTTTTCACTGCACCCCGTATGAGTGATTGTGGGAGGCAGAGTCCTCAGCGACAGACAGGTATGTTGTCCTTCTCTGCAAGCTGTATAACTAATTCAGGAAGATCAAAGGTTATCCAGTAGAGTCCTATTTATCACAATGACACCTTCTGTCTGCAGCAGAATGCAAGATAAAGCTGGAGAGGGTGCGATGCCTGTCATTGCCACTTTAAACCTTTTACTCATACCAGCGGCTTTCTCTGATCATATTTTTTCAGGTAAGTAGAGCATAAAAACACATCTTCCTCTTATTGTTATTTGCATTCATGTTTAAAGGCTGTATGGGATTCAGCATTTTTGTCAAAGAAGACTAACCACAGCTGAATAGGCAAATGCCAATGAGCATTCACCATGACTGCAGATGTGAGCGTGTGCTTTGGTATTCATGCCAGATGGAGCTACTTGTCATGGTGGAGGGTGGCCCTCAGAGCACAAAGTAAACATCAAGTTATCTTTATTCTAGACTGTTCATATCAAAGTAAAGCAAATCCCAAATGTGCAATTTCATATTTCCCTGAAACAATTTACACTGCATAATAATGGAAACTCTTGGATAATACTGGTTGACTAAACATGTAAAGAATCTTGAATCCGATTTAGAATTTTTTTTTTTAACAAAGAAAAAAGGTATAAAAAACACATCTACACATATTCATATCCCCAATTGCTAGGAGATTTCACAGTTGTCGACTCTAAAAAAGTCATCATACTGCTTTTCTTTCCTCCAGAATTACAATCTGGAACTTTAGTGATTACTACAGCAAAGAGATCCCAGTAGACATATTACTTGATAGAAATCATCCAACAACCCCTGACATGACGACCTGCTGGATGAGCTCTTTCCTTCCTGTGGGGACCAGGCCTCCAGTCCAATGCCTTGCTGACGCTGATTGCTGCTGAATCTGAGAGGATGTTGCAAGTGGGGCGCAAAGAAGCGTAACTGCAGCTAAAGTTATGGTCAGTGCCCGGGCTAAAAAGCATGCCTTACTGGCTGACTCATCTCCTGCCAACACTGTGTTTGATATCTCATATAATGCCTTCCTTTCCTGCAATGGGATGGGCAATATGAATTAATTTCTCATTGGGGGCCAATAAGATATTACAGTGAGTCACTCTCCCATTTAGAGATTCAAAGTGGCATCATGGAGGAGCACAGATAAACAGTAGCTGCAGCTGGCATCTTTATGATCCCATTTTTTTATGCTTAACTGCTTTCAGAATCAAAAGTCTTTCAACAGGTCAAAGCAGTGAAATGGACACCAGTTGGATGGTAGATAAATCAATGTATATAAAACCAACTGACAAAACTCTGACAGCCATTTTCTATTGGCAAAATAATTTATTTTTTTTCTCTAGAAAACAAAAATCAACTGGATGTTACGTTTTTCATTTTGTCACTTTTTTCTAATCAGTTTTTACCAATGATATCTAAATTATTAATTGACCTTTGTAATAATGTAGTATTTGATATATTACAAAACGACTTACGAGTGAGGAAATAGTCAACGCTACACCCAAACACAAACATTAGTACAAGAAAAATCAATATGTCTTTTTTGTTGCTGCCAGAATGTTAATGAAACAGCAAATAAAAACAAATGTTATGAAATCAAATTAAATTCAGATTGCACCAAAAAAGCATCACTAACATGGAAGAGGGCCCATGTGTAATTTCACAAAGGACACTACCCAATAGATTAATCAGCAGTGAACATTCATTGGACATCTGCTGAACTAATTAATTTCATTTTAGTATCCTCTGACTTTAAATAAAATATGCAACTTTCTCATTTAGATTTAAATCACTTTTGGAAGGGCATGTCTTGCTTATTTATACTATTTCCTCTCAGGGTAACCTTTAGACAACAGCGGAGCAGGGGTAGGCCGAACAGGGCTGAAGCAAGGACCATTTAGAGGTCTGTGCTTAAAAAATAGAAAATAGAGAGGAGCTTGATGTTATAGCAGGCATGCTGCAATCGCGAGGACAAGGCTCCCCATCCAGCATGCTTTGCAAAGTCACAGGAAGTTGGCTGAGAACTGTGGCAGGGGGGAAGTGAAGTCAGCTTTTCTGCCTTCATCAACATGCTGCATGGCAGAAATCGAAATCCCTTCTGGTATTAGACAATGCAGAGGAGGTTACAAGACCTCGTAATCTGTGCCTTCACTGTTATCGGCAGGGGGTCACGGAGTCCCAGAGGTGACGCCGACAGCAGAGCGAGGGTAGTACCGTTTAATGAAACTGGATGTATAATCTATGAGGGGTGAATTGAGGTAGCTCTGAATCACTTTATTAGGCCGCCGTTGGAATTTAAGGTTTTTTGTTGAAAGAGTACATGACACCCAGGCCATTTTTAGCGTCGATGTTTGGATGTTTGTTCAGCACTCCGGTTTGGTTATTCTTAGTGTTCTTGTGTTTCAGCTGATATTTTGTTATACTTTGTGGATTTTGTTCCAGTTTTCAGTTCTCTTAGTAAGATTCAGATATTATTTGCATTCTGATCATTTTTATATGTTTGCAGTCTTCTTTTTTGTACTTTTGACGCACCCTGTCTTTATATCACTTCTTGATGTCTTCAATTGTCCTGATCTTGTCCCTGGTCTCATCCATATTTCCCTCGATTCACATTTGTGTCCTGTTAATTGTTTCGTTTCTTCCCGCATCACTGCTCTTTCTTTTTTTAGATTTCTGGTCCCTTTAGACAGTTGCAACTTCATTGTTTTTTAATCCCCCACTGGACTGGTCATTTTTTATGTTTGATTTTTGTTCAGTTTCTCTGTGACAACATCAAACTAATGTCGCCTCACAGTGTAAAGTTTATACTGTAAAATTATGCCAATGCCGAATCAGCCGAACTCATATACTCATACACAAACACAATTTTTCCAGCAGCTGGGACTCTTTTTTTCTGAAATGGAAGCATTTATGTATATTCTTTGCCAATAAGCAGTTCTCAATCCAGCTCTTAAACTATGAATGGAGGATACTTAGAAAAATGACTTGGCAATGAAATGTTTACAGCTTGCTGAGCAGCAATTAAGGTACTCATAGTGCATACACTAGACAAACTGAAGCAATTTGGTAACCACTAATGAAATTTTGCTATAATGACTGTTTGATTGCTTCAAATTATGTTGCTGCAGAAATTGTTCTCTTTATTGCTTCAGTCCACCCAGTGCCATCTTTAATTTCTATTTCACATTCAGACATTTTCTGTAAACGTACTCAATTCCCGGTCCCATGGGATGGAATCTGTTGCATAGGGCAGTGACAGGCATTGGATGGCCCACTAGTCAATAAGAGGAGTCTATGTAAATGATTAATCACATACTATTCTATGTTTTATTTTTGGGTTTGAATCACATGTTAAAAGCATCTCTCCTTGCTTGCAAATCCCTTTTTATGACATTCATGACATGACATGGTGTGATTAGTAGAAACCTTCTCCAAATGATCTAGTAGTCCGGAATCTCCTTTTTTTTAAAACATGATCCAACTTGATCTAGCTTGAGAAGCTTGACAAAGTTTATTAGAGTTGTGATCAATATTGTCAAAAGTTTTAATCTCAAACTAGAACAAAAGATAATTGAAAGTAATCAATCTAACATTGGATTAGCATAACTGGTGTAGCATTTTTTCTTATTTGTAACATAAAGAGACTATTCATGCTTACTTCTGTCACACAAGTCTCACCTTAAATTCCCAATGAGGTAAAATGAGGTAAAAAGGTTTCATTTACAGATATATTACCAAAATACTGGTGAAGTTCAAATGGAAATAAGTAGCTCCAATCCAAATATCACTATTAGCACAAGTACATCAGAGAACACACGGCTATTTGCACTAATGCTGCACTCAATAGAAATTCATTTTCTCAGTGTTTCTTATATCCAAGCTGGTCAAACATGCAGCTCTATTTTCAAGAAATCTCAAGCATTAAGCGTTCATGCTAAGAAGGAAATTATGTAGTTCTTAATGATGCTTCACTTATCCTCATTGTCACAATTCAATTTCCATCCTCGATAACTGTTAGTTATGGTACATTCATCTTTTATATATTTAGGCTCATTGTGGAAAACAAATCGCTTATGTTCTTCATTAAACTGTTGTTTCTGTTTGTTTCAATAATAGTCTGTGTGTTAAAGTGTATTTATTAGACCATCTCTAAGAGTTAGGGGCAAACTTACTTTCTGTCTGAGTGTCTGGACAGGCTTTAATATAAGGGGGTTGTATCTTTCTCTTTTATGATCCTATGATAGAAAGCTGGAAAAGAAGAAAGGAAATGACATAACCATCTTTATAGAGTCTCAAACCTACACATCATTCATTTTATTTGACAGTTGTAGGTCCATGAAGAAATTGGTGGCCACTCCCACCCATGCACAATTTTATGAAGCAGACAGTGTAATGAAGCTAGAATTGCAGATATGCTGCATGTTTATCCACTAAATGTCAAGTTCTACAAACACGTCCACAGTGTACAAAGCTGTGTGGAAATCATCTGAGACAAAAATGCCCCTGTGTGCATCATCTTATCTATATATTCATAACATACTCTGTAATGTGCACAGAAAAGAAGTCAAATCTGCCCGAAAACTGCCATTACTGATGGTGTTCGCGTTTGTGAGCTCTCCCTCTGAGAAAATCCCATTTATAGTTAAAGATTTTATCAGTCCTCAGCTTGTAACCAGGTGGTTAACTGCTGTGGCCATGTTGCTTCTTTTATCCCCTGGGATGGGTTTTCTTTCTGCCCCTTTCAACACTAAATATTACTTGAGGCTCGGGAGATGGAGTGGACAGTAAAGCCCCTGCGTAGAACCTTAAATGGCACAAATCCATATCTCGAGCTGCAACGGCAACAGAAACTCATAATGTGTGAATTTCCACTCAGAGGTCCGTTTCAGAGACGCCTCAAGGACCTCGATTTCAAACTAAGCTACTTGTTTCAATAGCGTCTGTCAGTATGCCTGTTTTTTGGAGAGTGAGAGACATGTTTTGAAAAACTGGAGCCAAATCTACCAGTTTGTACATGGCTGGCAGGAAGGTACAAAAGCCGGGATTTATTTGTATTGAGAGTTTAGCATCTCATTATTTCCCACTGATTCATCATTGTGCTGTTCTGGATTTTGGAGGTAATCAGAATCAATACTTTTTATTCAATTATTTCCTGAATTTCATTCTGTCACAGAAATATTGATGCCGTTTTCCCAGTGTCTCTTTAATCTCTCTACCAAAATCGAAACGTGAAAAGAGAATTTCTTATATATTATATATATATATATATATTACTTCAATTTTCATAACTTTCGGGATGACTTTAATGAGACATGGCCACTTGTATATACACACTTACATAATTAATCCCACAGTTTTATAGATCTTTTTAGAATAAAATGAATACCACGTTTCCCTGCATAGGTAATCAGTGATTTAAACCATACATGATATATACCTTACAATGCCTTTTAATGGTAGACCCGTGTTTAATTAATGGAGTTAGTCAGATAAAGAAATGCAAATGGTCTAATACTCTTAAGAAATTCCTTGCATATTATTAAGGGAATGTTCTTACATCTCCACTGACCACTGAATTGTTAATATTTAATGAGCGTGTTCATCAAAGAACTTTCACAGTCAGCACCCATTCTCTCCAGTGAACATGCGGCCCGTACTGCCAGTGTGGCAATGTTCTACCTTTTTTTTTTTTAATCTCTGAGGATTTAAAAGTGTACTTTGTATATTATTTCCAAAGTTATAAGAATTACCGTGAAGCTTGTCTGTCAGTGGGAGGTTCAGCCAGTGAATACATTTGAATATTAAGGAAAACAAGTGATAGAAATATACATGAGAATAAAAGTGAGGCAAGGTGTAGAAGATACTGTACAAACTTAAAAATGGAGTGACGTGTAATTAGATTTATTCTAAGCTGATTTGCCGGGATTTGATGAAAACCGCCACGTTTCAAAATTAGCCCTGTGTGAACTCATCTTTTATCAGATGCTGCAAAGAATCTGCCAAATCTAATTTTTTTTAAGTAACATCAAACAGATGCAAAAGTTAACTTAATTAAATGATGTAATTAAAAATTATATGAACCACTGATGTACGTTATTAAACTACCCGAACTGTAAGACAGAGTTATACATCAGTAGATGTTAAAGATACATTGACAAGCACATACTTTAAATTCTAACACCCACTGGGCGATGAAAAATAGGGTGGAAGATTTAAACTCTCACAATGAACCCAAAAGCATCTCCTGCCAACTTTAATTCAAAGTTAAAACTTTGCCTGAAAACCTTTTTTTAACTATTCAATTCTCAATACATCATTAGTAGGAATGATAATGCACGTTTGTTTTTTCTTTGCCTTCTACCAAATATGAGCCTTTTGAATGTGATAGTAACTGTAGTCTGTGATATTGAGGCTCTAAGTTGGGTTGACAGGTTGTATCAGAGGCAGTTTGTATATGTAAGATGTGTTGTTTTAATTTGTTTGTTTCTCTAAAAGCATCACTCATGTGAGGTGTCTCCAAAATTACAAAAAGCAAGAAACAATAAAGTGACATCTGGGATATTTAGGTTGCTTGAGGTTAAGGCAAGTTAGGTTTCTAGCTTGGTAAGTGGTAGTTATGGTAAGGATTAAGATAAGTCTGCAGGAAATTAATGTACCTCAGTGTAATTTCACCTCAAGTTATTGCAAATAACTTGTCTGCTGAGCACCTGTGCAAAAGTATCCTGAGAAAAAGTAGGCTCGGCAAGTTTTGTGTTGGCTACTTAGCTATTTGTGTGTATTAGAGGGCAGTAGTTACCATGAAATAGCAGAAAAAAGGCAAAGTGAATAAACCTAATAATATAACACATTTGCTATATTTGATCAACCATATAATCATTGAATCTGCATTAAATATGAAGTGTATGATCAAAGTTATACATAATTTGTGAGGCCAAGCTGGTTTAAATGTGAAAAGTCAGTCTACAAAAAGAACATCTGACCGATTTTACCCAGCAAGATTAAGTTAATTTTTCCAAGCATGTTATTTCAGTCTCTGACTGCGACAACTCTCAGCGTGATCAAAGATTTATTGGTTAAAAGTCATGTGATTTCTTGTTTTTAGGTAACAGCAGCTGTTGTCACCTACAGTAAATGTCAGATGTTGAGTGCTGCGGGATGACAAGTTTTTACTGACTTTTAAGATATAAAAGAAACGTCTGTCTGATTGTCCCATATGTTCAAAATGAACCCTGCGGTTTTCTGTCTTCTCAATTAAGTGAGATTTAACAGGAACAAAAAAGCATCATGTTTGACTCGAATGATGTGCAGGTTACTTATTTATCTAAACAGTTCATTAATAAATCAATATCACTGGTTAAAAGTTATACCTCAGAAGGTTTAAAGTAAAAAAAAAAAAGGATTTATATTAAGCAACACTGACAGCACCTCTCTCCAGAGAAACCTGGTTAGATTGGTTTGCATGTCTGACATCTCCCCTAGGGTGAAATAGTTTTCCATTCAATCTGTTTGCTGCTTTCCTGAAGGAGCACAAGCTCTGGTCCTGCACTGCTTTAATTGTACTGCATTGAAGTTAAAGAACAACTGTGAACCAGAGCTGCTGTCTGAATAGGAAGCAGTTCAACTTCTGATTATATTTTCATTTTAAATTGAAAGCAATCATTTCCTTTTTCTTCGTATTGGCTTGCTCTGGGCTCCTTTAAGTTCATCTCAAAGCCCAAAAAGCACGAGTTTAAAATGTTCTTTATAACATTTTTGTGTGCTGAAAGGCAGGCATATATAATGGATGAATTTGGAACAATTGTTTCCTTTTGTTTCCATTAAATTAATTAGGCGCGCGGTTGGAAACTTCAAACATTGACATAACTCACAGAAAATAGCTCCATCCAGCACCAAAACAGATAAATTGTGCTTAATTTCTCAATTTTATATGTTAAACATTTATCATGCGCCATTATAGCAGCATTTAGTTTTCCTGTCATATTTTTCTTATTGAAATAATATAATCTAATATTCCTATTTTAACAGATTCAGAAGAAAATGATCCACTGACTAGAGGTAAACATAATGTTTAATACCTAATTATCTGCTCTGTTTGTTCCCCTTTATAACTAAGGCACAAACTAACTACGTCCAATATTTATCTTTACATTGATTTTCACAAAAAAATAAAAAGGTAAGATATCTTTAGTAACTTTCCAAGATGAAAATTTGTGGAAAAGAACCGAACAACCGATGTGGGTTGAAAAAGAACAATGCTGTTCTATATGTGCTTTCGTGTCTTGAAAGCTGCGAACAAAAGCCATGAAAAGAGTGATTGATCACCTTTTGTCATTAGTGGAAAAAGCTGCATCGACTCAAAACTACTTCAGCTGCACCTGAAGAAATTATTTTCAATATAACTAATTTTCCGCCAAAATGACTTTGATGGCTGGTGCTTGAGGGTGTTCTACCTGACTTTCTTGATTTCCATATTCCATAATATTTTCAACAACCTCATGTTTACGTTATAAGAATTTTAATAATTCTGCATCACTTAGACCTTTTTGGCTGCTGGGCTTGTTTCACAAATGGAGTTCCACTTCCAGGACAATACCCTGCTTTTGCTGTGAATCAGTATTGGAAAGGTTTTTCCTTATAAACACACACCCGCACATAACAGTAGGGAAATGGAGATTGAGGAGAGAAGTTGGCGGAAAAGGAGGATGCGCGTCTTTATGCGTCGCTGATAAAACAGAAAGTGCTTCTTGTGGCAGGTGCGCTGAGCAGAACAGAGCTGCTCGTTTTGAGTGTCAGACTTTGGTTTAGAGAAAAGAGGCAAGAGAGACACTGTCAGGAACAAAGCATCGTCTCCCAGATGATGAAAAAGAATGGATTCAGAAGCAGATTAAGTCGGGATGATGAATGCAGTGAATAGAGGATGCTCAGTCTCACTCCAGTGCTTTTCATTCACACACGCCTTTTGGGTTTGACGCTCTGTCAAACTGTGAGTAGCTGACAGCTACTGTAAACATATTGTGAAGTGTTTTTCAGCTGGTCATCTTTGCATAAACATTTTTTTTCCATCATCTTGTAAATGCAAAAATTTACATTTTGGTTCAGACAGTTTCTTTTTGTAAGATGTCCATTCATCTAAATGTCAACCTCATCCTGGCCATCTTTCAGTTTGGCTGAGACCACGTGCTTATGGGCTCAGGTTTGTAATCCTGTTCTAGCCAAATGTTAGCAGGCCTTTACAGATTCAGAAAATAAATTTTGGAACACTAGTCCTTGATAGATTTAAGATACATACTACCTGTGGGGTGACACCTTTATTACACAGATAAGTGGAGGAAGTCACAGGGCTGGGTCAAATGTTCAGTGAGAGAAATGGAGAGAATCTCAGCTGTAAAAAGGATTCCAGAATACTTTTTTGTGACTACTGAGTGTATTAATAATATCAATATAAATACAGTGTTCCTTTTGATTTGAATATTTTGTCAAATATCATTCACAACCATGTTTTGTCTGCATTTTGTTAATATATGTTTGGATCTTTCCATTATTTATTGCTCTCTGAGCAATAAATAATGCTATCGTTTAAAAATTTTCATTCTTTCATTTTTCATTTCAGCTTTATAAGACCATTGTGATGCAGGTGTAATTGCATTAGTAATGCTTTGAATTAATCCCAAGCTATGATAGGTAGAGCTCTGGTCCTCTGTGACCTTGAGTACGATGAGTAGCTCAGAAAATGTCATGGATGAATGGATCTTTTATCTTCTGTTCAGCTAAAGCTCTCATCTTCCTACATCGCTCTGCAATTCCCTAAATTCTACCACCATCTTTGTAATCAGTATAAAAACAGATGGGATGCCTCTGGCTTGATGGGCATTCCTTGCAGTTAAATGTAATCACCCACTTTCATTCTTATTTTGGGAAAAGAATTGTGAATCACTGGCAAAATCTACCTATGATATAATTTCATAAGGCGTGGTTGTTGCAATAGACTTTGATGTAAACATTTTTCAAACTTGCATTCAGTTTTTGTGTGTACTTCTTTTCGATTAACTTTTTACACAATGGAATAAAACAATGAACACATTATTTGGCAGACAGTAATTGCTACCACATCTTATTTACATGTTTCTTACTAGAAGAAATGCACACTACCCTTTATGGTTAATTTGTTTTGCTAAACAGGTTGTTCCTTTTTTGTGGAAATTCCATTGTTCTGATACTGTTCAGCTCGGAGCTGATGGAAAATATGTATATACAGTATGTTGATTGATCACTATTCATTTGCTTTAGGAATATCTTCCATCACCTTCAAGAAATGGAAAGAAAATCCAGGAAAGGAAGAGGAGCCATGTGAAGGTGTAGTCCTCCAGTGAACAGAGGACATTAGTCATTTTCTGTGGCAGGTTTGTCATGCAAGACCAGAGGCTTAAACTGGCTGTAAGATAGTGTGACAGATTCACTGAATGAGTACGTCTCAACGCATCACCAAGTTTTGTGGGCCACGAGCAGAGCAATCAGCAGCCGCTTCAAATTTATGATGCTGGATTGAAGGTGAAATGAAGAACTTCCATATTTCTAATGTTGTTCGGTGAGCCAGTAACGTGATGATAAACTACAGCAGTACTAAAAATAACATCATCAAATACTCCCTCTGAGAAAGTTAAATCTTCTCTTCATGACTGCCATTACTAATGCTGATCATGCAGAACCACTATGACTTCAGAAGTGTGAGTCAAGTGTAAGCAGTGATACACATTCAAATTCTTGCATGACAGGTGTTGATGTTTTGTTAATTCTGGGCAGTTTTTGACAAATGTGAAGTGATTTCATGCTCTGTCATGGCATTGAGTAATGTTCTTGTCAACAATGAACATGTCGTGATGAATTTAGAGGACATCAGCACTTAGAAGTATGCTCTGCCAGAAGCTGTAGACCTTGAAATGATTTCTGATCCAGTCACAGATCAGAAAACACCATGTACAGTCGACCCAGCGGCGTTGGTGAAGCCGTAGAAAAGCTACAGAGTAAGTGACAGCAACAGGAGAGAAAATAGACTTCAAAAGGATTAAATAGACAATGGACCATGTATGAATATATATATATAGCTGTGTGTTTTCATAAAAAAACAAAACTTCGTATATGGTCCAACTGTGACGACGTTAAAAAGTATTGTTCAAATGTAATATTTTCCTCACTGCAGGCTTTTTTTCCTGCACCTCTCTTATTGAAATATTAATACTGAAACAGCAAGAAAACTTCATACCCAATATCATCTGTTACAATCTGAGTGGAAGACGTAAGGATTGTGTGCTGTGCGCTATACTGTGTATCCTATAACTGTGCCAGATGTCTTCATGCAATATTTAGGTTAGCCCCAACAGCCCTCAAAGTCATTAAAGTGGTTTAAGAATTGGTTTGACAAGAATTACATCTAATGAAATACCTGGACCCAGCTATTTCACATGACGATAAAAAAGCTCCATAGCTTTATTATGTACAAGGTCATATCAATAAATTTAAGTCAGGTATAAGTAGGCCTGGAAATACCCTCTCACTGGTCCATTTCCTGTCAGCCTATCTATGTTTTATTCAACAACCAAGAGTGAAGCCTCATGCCATGTAGAGAAAAACATGCATCCCTCCAGGGTGATTGAAATCTACCAGTAGAACCAGTCAAGAGGCGAAGCCGAGGCTTTAATTTTGCTTGACTTTTACAGCTCCCCATCTTTTAATAATGTGTGTTATTTCTTGTTAATCATCACTGAGAATTGAACCAGTCTTTCTGGATAATGTATTAGACTCTTAATGTACAGTACTTTGTGACTCAACAGTGGGTCAAAGTTGCTCAGTTCCAATCAAAAAGCTTTTAGAAACTCATTCAACTTTTTTCTTCAATGGCATATCAGTATGAAATGTTCATGAATTTGATGAAAGCTAAAAACAATTACTCGCCATCACTGTGATCTTGTTTCTTCAAGGCTGCTTTTCAGAGGGCTTTACTTTGATTTTTTTCTTTTTTGGATATCTGAAGCATTCTAAAGTTGCAACATCCACAATGAAATAATCAATATATAACATGAATATAACAAAGGGTTTAACTGCAGTTCAGAGACTTGTTTTTTTTTACCATGAAAATTGATTTTCATGGCAGAATTCTTTTCAGTTATATTTGGCAGAAAAAATATATAAACCTACATGGTAAAAAAAACGTTTGAAAATCAGCTGTATTCTCTTAGATGAGTGTGTCTGCTGTGGATGCTGGCTGTCAGGCCTCAGATCATCTAAAACTAACTGCAATGATGAACAAACAGAATAGAATTTAGTTCAAACAAAACCAACTGTTTTGTACTACTTCAATCACTTCCCAGCGCTGGATTGAGAACATGCATTCTTAAACAGTTTAACTTACAATTTAATGATGTGGGCCTCTTGTGATAATAATGTGTATGTGTCACTGGCAACACCCTCGTAAACTGAGAGGGAGTTTGGCAAGTTGTCTGAAGCAGCATCGGAATCTTAAATACAACTGCTGTCATTTGATAGGGCAAGTTAAGAAGAGGTGGCAGGAGAAGCAGCTCTCTGTCGCCATGGCTCTGAACAGTGTCAATCTGACATCTGAAAAACCCAGATCCTACAATAGAACATTGTGGAAAAAAATGTTAGTTAATTTGCAGCTTACTGCATATCTACCATTCATCAAATGACACCTGCCACAGAAAACTAATAAAAAGTACTTTAACTTCAATAAGTTAAATCAAACATTTGCTTATGAGAAGACTGTAGAACAGATTTGGTGGTAGATGAAGGTATAAAAATCCTCCAAAACCCCATTCCTATTCATCAACTGAAACCATCGCCATGGTAATAGGATGTACAGCCTACACAATGCTACACAATGCTTATGCAAAATATCCTCTGTGAATCAAGATAGGGATTATAGCACTATTTGTTGAAATACAGTAGCCCATTTCACAGGATAAATGTGTACAGAGACATGTGCACAGTAAATCCACATCATGAATTTACTTATCAAATCAGGTTTTGTAGTCTCCACATTTAAACATTGTACTACAGGCCACTAATCAATGTCCACTTATACTCTTTTTATACACTAGATATTTTAAACCAGGGGTCCCTCAACACCAGGTGTTCATGTTAAAGGGAGAGAAATTAAAAAGTAGGACGGCATAAGGAAAGAATTATTTGGTATATTTAGTCAGTTGTCTAGCACTGAAGTAGTTTGATCTGCTTTTGTACTGTTTTTTTCTGAGCTTGGGAAAAATAAAAAGACTAAGTTAAGATCCAAAATGCATGAAATATTTTTAAATATCATCACTGTTCTGTGGTTTATGTCAGAAATATATATAAATAGATTTGATTTTCAAATGTTGTTCAGAGACTGTTTGATTATCCGCTAGATTTTACTTTCTGGGTTATCTTCCAGATAAGAATTGGTGAGAGAACATATCTTTCTATTTTTAACTATAGGACAATCAGAACATAATCTACTGTGTTCAGCCATAGTTACCATGCAGACTACAATTGTTTTAAAGAGAAGAACCGTGTGAAATCAAAACTTTTCAATTTACTCTGTAAGCCGTGAATTTCACTGTGTACGACTAATGTCTGGAGGAGAAATGGTTTTAAGTAAAGGCTGATTAACAAGGCTTGGGCTACATTTCTAACAAAACCAGGGGAAGAGGCAGAAACACAGAGAGGCTAAAGGTTATTTAGAAACAGATGTTAAAAAAAGTAAGCATAGACATTAAAAATAGGCAAGTCACAATATATGTTTTTTGTAATGGAGCTGGGATTGATTGGTTATGTTCTACCGTATATGAAATCTGGATCAAATGGGTCAAGGTTGCACATTGGAGCCCTTTTACTAAAACCATTTCTATATTGCAACTGCAATATGTTGAAGTGATCTCTGACAGGCTTTGCAGAATTCATTTCCAGTGTCTGTTTTTCTTGTCATGAGTCTAATCAGGTGAGTAGCCTGTGTGGACATGTGTGTAAGAGTGTGTGCTGTTTACCGCTCGCCAAACAGGAAATTAACCGACTGCTGATCAGTGAACGCCTTGGAAAGGAAAAGATTGTGATATTAAAAAATGTGTCACATGCCGCAGGTGTTGGACTCGTGCTTTTCAGCTGACAGCACAGTTTGTCTTTACCATCATCTAATTTTACTTTGCACATTTGAGATGATTCAGTCCTTTTTTTTGTTTTTTTGTTTTGTGCAAAACAGATGTGATCTGCCTAATCTGATTGCCTGTCAGGAGATGGAAAGATGTCCGCTATCCTGAAAGAAATTTGCTCTGCAGTCTCATCTCACTGCTTTTCTCTGTCAAAAAGGAAAGATGGCATGATTTGATGAGTTGGAAGAAACAGACATCTGACTGGAGTCTATTTATACGGTGGTTTGCCCTCATCTGTCTGCACAATACATGTGCAGTTAATCAAACTTCTGTTAAATTTCATTGCCCGTTTAACTAGCCTTTTAGCTCCAATAGTAGAATTTTTAAAAAAGGGTTGAGCTCACCAATTCTTTTATTGGACCTTCAATGATACAAAAAGGCAAAGTCTTCAGAACTATTGTGTTTTTACCTGACCTACTGTTGCATAAACCAGCTTACAAGCAGTTCAATTTTGTCACCAACCTATTGGACAGCCAATACAAGGCTCCTGGTTTTAATTTACTCTTTTCCAGTTCAATGATGTCTTCAGCATGTGATCCTGTCAGTTGGTCAGCTTTATCCATGCTCAGTAACTTTGTGTGCTGTGTTTGCGTTCACATCCTATCTCAGCAGCTCTTGTAATTTCCAAAACAATATTCATTTTATTGCATTTCCCTTCCTTGCTTCCGTATCTACATGGACCATAATTAAGGCACAAAATGAGTCTTTTCAAAGCATTGAATTACTATCAGACAACGAGCTCCAGCTCTCTTTTGTTCACAAGGAATTTATTCTGTAAGCAGAAGATGCAAAGTTGCAATCAAATTCAAGCCAATTAGAATCCAAGCTATTGTATGTATTGTATGTAGAAATGTACGTTTTCTTCACAACCACATGCATGTCACATGGAGAACCCAGAAACCAACAGAACAATTTTACCTCATTGTACCAGAACTGACCGCTCAGTCTCAGTGCTGCCAGGAAATGTTTCCTGAGTCTCTGTCATAATAGCAATCTTGACTAAATATTTCAGAATTCTGGGATATCAGAAAGTGTGGCCTATAACAGCCTGTAGGATAAAGCGCAAGGCCATCCCTTATCAGCTAGGCGTACTGCTTTTGAGGATTTGGTATACTAGATCGATTACCCTTACAGTGTCAGCAGCAGTGGATGTGTGAGTTCTTTTTTTTTTTTAAGTAACATTTGAAACACTTTTGTTGTAGACCTATCAGACAGATTTAAACCATCACTGATATCATGTCAAAACTTGCCATGCATAACTTTTCAGTAGTCAATTTAACATGCACTGTGTCAGGTCCCAGTTCCACTCAAAATCCTCTGGACATATTCATATAGAGGTGGATCAATTTAGGCCTTTTCCAGCCATCCTCTCAGATTAATTAGTAAATTATTCATGTAATAACAAAGACTATTTTTGTCCACACTGACCACATAAACATGATTTAGACTAGAGTTTGTATTTGCATGGTTATGAAACTATCACATCATAAACGTCATTCTTAACGAGGCGGCTAGATTTATTCTTCCCAAAAGCAATATTAGCATTAGATGAAGGCATATTTTGATAGTAGGAATACAGCAAGTTCAGGTCAGGTTTTAGAGATTTATCTAAGTTAAAGTTAATCTGTCTTCTTATGGAAAACATTTGAAAATATTTTGTCAGTGGCAGTTTGATAAATGGCCCCGGCAGTAAACCACAGAGGCATTTTCAATCAATAACGAGACTCATCAATAAGATTTATTGCAAACCTGGAGCTCTGAACTGAGAACAGGTTGAGTAGATTTTTGACAAAGAAGAGTCTATTACCAAACTTTAGCTGTGCCCCAGGTATGCTTCTGATTGACCTCTTCACCCACATGTTAAGGGAGAGCCCCATATGAGCAGGAAGAGGTGAAAAAAGGGGGCACTTATATTTTTATTCTTGTGACTGACAGTCAGGAATATACAGCTATTAACTAGTTTGTTAGTCTGAATAAATCCTTGCTAACAATAAGAAAACCTTTCATTAAAGTTGAGTTCAAATTGTACTTTCAGATCCAAAAGTAAAGACTGGTTGATTTGGGAAGATGTGATTGTCACAAAAATCTACCAAGAATTTACCAGCAATTTACTTTACATATTCTTTATTTCCCTATTCATCTCATTCAATGTATTTCTATTCCACCATCATTATTATGATGAAGCAGAAAATAAACTGAATAGACTCTGTCTTTTTCCTCATCCCCATAATGAAGATAAAAAGATCAAACAGCCATAAAGCGAGTTTGCAGAAGCTACAAAGCCATAAATTACAAAGTTAACTTTAAGAAATCTTTCATTTTTGACATGATTCAATACTTTTTCGTATGAATTTCAAATTGGAGGACTAATCATCGAGATCCCGCTGAGCTAATTCGTGCATTTATTTGCACTCTGCAGTTTCACAGCTGCAGTCTAATGGTGACCACTTTTCTTTAAAAATTCAGCTTTTCCAAACTCACCATTAATGTCATTCTGTAAATAATTACAAAATTCATCATGAAACATAAAACAAGTATTTACTAATTAAAAACAACATTGAAATAAAGATTTGAATATGTATTGAACCACAGCACTGACACTGTATTTCACTGCAGTGACAGTGCTCTTTTCCTTACTGATTTAACATGATCTCAAATTCTACAAAGCCAGATTGGCCAATGAGAAACTTCTGGAGCATTCTCAAAAGACCACTTGGCACCAGCCCATGTTTTTTTTATGAGAATAATATTCTTTAAGAGGGAAATAAAGCAAAATGAGAAAAAATCATGCCCATCTGTTTTCTCCTCTTCCCAGCAATATAGTGTATCACCAAACCTTATTCTTGGTGGAGCAGTGCCGTTCAAATGCTTTCCTTTCAAAACTGACTACTTGATTCCATCATTCTCACAAAGCCTCAAGCGTAAACCAAACCAAAGATGTTGGTGGTGATGCAGCCAAATGCGGAACAGGTATTTAAAGGAAGACAAATGTGCATAGAAATGACCAAGCAAACAAAGAAACATATAATTAATGAGATGTCATTTTGTCAGTATGTTCCAAAGCTAAATGTCTGATCAACAGCAGCAGTATTTTTATCTAATATAATTATGAAAGAGCCAAGTTAATACATTTTTTAGAAAGAACTTCTAACACTGCCTGCAAGCAGCAAACAACCCTCATTAAATGTTTTTGTCCCATATGCACAGCTAATTGGTCTCTGAAAATGTGAAAATAGAGGATACTCACATAAATGTATGCAAATATACACAAAGTCAATGCAGTTTAGTAAAACACATACAATCTGAATGACCGGTTCTACATTTAATCTTTACAGGCTCTTGCTCCCTTGTAGCTTTTAGTTTTTATCAATAACGGGATTGGTTTTATTTATGTATGTTACATATTGACTGAACTACACTGCAGCTTCAATATTAGTTAATAATCTATTAGAATTGATAATAGTAGTATTATCAATAGTAGTATTAATTAATAGCAGTATTAATAGTTCATTGCTTGTGCACTGAAGTTAAAGACGCTTGCTGGCTCAGAAGAACTAAGGGCCTTATGTCTGTGTATCTACTATGATTCAGACACACAAAGCAGGTCCTGGAGGTCTGTGCATCCATCAGATCGTGGATTCAAGGAGTAGAGATGAGTTTCCCTCAAAGCCTCAGTGCACTTGATGAGACTGGATAAAACCCCCACTTTACAGCTCTTTGAGGCTTTAAAAGCAACTCGAGATAGTTTGGGCTCCTGAGATCTCTCCCTTGACATAATCCAGGCATGCCTAATGGGGAGAGAGCAGTACGACAGACCAGCACTCAGGACGCATTACATTATCCTGAAGCTGCTCTTTCTAAATTGCGAACTCTAAAGAATCCTATATTTCTACACTAATAGGACTAAAAACATAATCCAATTGTCACAGAAGGAAAATATACCATAAATTGAAAAATTTAAGTTGAAAAAAAAGAGCCTGATAAAAAAATTAGGCAGGATTGTTCTGTCATTGGGACAGACAATAAAGAAGAAATGTTGCTAAGCAACAGACCATACCTTAGACCATACAATAAATTTCAATTTACTTCCATTATGTTATCCTAACCTTTATTGTCCACAGAGATTAATGTAAGAAGCCTAAGCGAAGCAAATTTCAAGAAATACGTCAAAACTCAATACTTGACATATCTAATGTTACAGTTCATTGAGATGTTATTATTGTCTGTTGTCAAAAAAATGATGTAGTTATAGATAAAACTGCAAAAAGCACATCCAAAGCAAATCTGTTCGCCACAAGCACAATAATAAGAACATTTCAAGACGGCAGTGAAAATGCAGAAAGGAAAACCAAATGAGAAGTGTAATCTGAGTCATCCGTGTCTAGTAATGAAGAGGTGGTGAGAAGAATATAACATAACTTGAACAGGTATGACCAAAATAGAACGCCCCAGAAAACCTTTCCCTAGAAAAAGCATTAAAATAACATGATGGATGACTCTCAAATTGCTGACTCGACAAGGTATTCTCATCATCTCAGCAACATAAAAGATGTTTCACTGGAGGGGATGAAAGGTTTTGGCCATATGAATTGATATGCAAAGCAAGGAAGAAACCTCACCATCCCTAAATCCAGCCAAGCATAATGCCATCTACCTGGTACTTGCCTATTCCATGACATAGCACCAGGAGGGACATGTGATAAAGCTGGTAAAGCAGAGGTTGAGCAGTATTGAAAGACTATAAACCTGCTCTAAAAGAACTGGATGGAGATTACTAACATGCAGCATCATCAACATGAAAACCACTGACAGGAAAAAAGAAGAGTACCGGTAATACTCTTGTTAAATCCAGTGGTCTCCTGGGAAAACCTGTACTGGGATTCATGTCAATGTTACTTTCACATTAATCCTGTAAATATTGTTTAAAAATTAATCACATTGCTTGAGGGGTGTTAAGCACTCCACTTATCTCATTTGATTTGATTACAATTGTAACAGCAAAGCCCAATATACAAGGACCCCTATCCAAAGTAATTTAAAAGTAATTTAAAATGCCACATCCCTCCCGGGTTAATTTATTGACATGGTCTTAGAAATCAGGACATAAACAAGGGAAATAACGGCCCTCTGGCAGCAAAATCAGAAAACATGTAGAATTTAAACTAAATTAGTTAGTGGAGTGCATCCAAAGTGCAGAATCTTGGAGGGGATCTGACATGATGCGGGGGGGAGAGAGAAAGAACAAGTCTGCCTTATATTGTTTCAAAGTTTTACGTGAACGTGTGAAGTTTGCAATGCCGTTTGATAAGCAGATTCTCCCATGGGAATAAGGCCGATGAAAACAAATGCTAATGAGCCTCCATGTCTTGACAAAATTTCAATATTGATTAAAAACTTACAGATGGCTCATGCCATTAGTAATCTGTTCAGCTGCTTGCTGTCCAAACTCTACATCTGAGTCGCTGCTGAAATCTGAAACTCTCTATGTGGACGTGTGATGCAAACAACAATTACCGTAAAAAAATAATTAAATGCCTTTACCTGTATAAGGGTAACTATGAGTGTAAAGAGATAAATGGACTGGCGAACTGTCCAGGTCGTACACAGCCTCTAGCCCAATGTCAGCTGGAACAGACTCCAGCCCAACTGTGACCACTTACAGTAGGCAGATTAAAAACCACATTTCCAAGCTCCGTATTAACAGTGTGACTCTCAAACTGAATCGTTTTTGGACCCAGGTCAAGTGGATGTATATTAAAGTAGATATGCAAGATAATGTGGGACTCCATCATGAAGAGCTTTAAATATTAATGAAAGGTAATGCTGTTCTCTTCATACTGCCGTTGTATGTTAACCGAGGAAACCTTGAGCTCTAAATAAAAAAGACAAAAAGTCGAACCAACCGGGAAAAAAAGGTGGTTACGGATAAAACATTTTAAATGTGTAATTTTTCTTAATTATTTACTGGTGTGTGTTCATCAATAACTCAAGAGTAAGAATAAACATGCTCAGTGGATGCTTGTTGCAATCACTAACACTTTGTGTTGACAATGAATTAGTTAAGATCATTTAACACCAATTAGAACAAAGTATGAAGATTTATATTAAGCATAATCACTGTGTGACAATCAAGAGCAGAATCCCACGACAAGGCAGAGTCATAGTGCAGCCAATCAGTTCCTCCTTTAGGCGTTACAGGACAGAAAGTTATGCAAAACGCTGACTGTGGGTACCACCAACGGGACTCTAGGCTGAAAGCCTTTTGTGTAAAGCTTGTTGGACAGCTTGGCATGTTTTCTTACCAACGCAGCTGTCAGATGAAAGCTTTGTCTCCCATTGTCAAATCGCAAACCTCTAATGAATTTAGAGTAATTGCAAATCAGATTCATATTGGTCAGATTACCTACAGCAATCATCAGTATTTTGCTGTCAGTCTTAACTCTTTGAAGGCAGACATGGAACTGATGCAATCCATGAAACACCAGTGCCGGCAGCTCTCTTCTTTACACAAACAATAAAAGGCTTTGTCAAATCACCATAATAACATCTGAAAACTGCCGCTTCTGTAAAGTAGGGCGGCTGTAATTCAGTGACTAGAAGAAGAAACAGCTCTTTAATACCCAACATTTAGACTAATTTGGCAACTTTTCATGATAGATTGAACCTTAAAAATAGGCCTCTCCTGCCGTCATTTGATATCAGAAGGTTGATATATTTATAGAATTAAGAGTTTTATTCTGACATCTTATGCAGGTACACATCACAAACTGAGAACTGCCACCTCTAAAGTTTAACACGAACTCCAACCCTTTCTAAAATACACAATCCAACCATAGCATTTAACAAAGGAAGGGAAGGACTGCAATGCAGCTGTAAACTTTCAAGGAATCACATTTGTGAGATAACAACACCACATCCACAAAAGGCTCTGGGAAACAAGGCACTGGCGTAGAGTCTTTATTTCTCAGTTGTCTTAGCTAAGATAATGACTTATTATTCAGATCACTATGCTGACACTTAGTGGAAGCAGAGAGGAAGCTGACTTCCTTGGATTTACTTTTTCATATCGCAATTTTCTTCACACGTATTTAATTTATACGACACACCTTCAATACCTATAGCAGAAAAGTCCCTTTGCAGTTAAAGCATTTAAATGGCATCCAAAGTCAACCGTGCATGTTCATTAACTTCAAAATATTGCTTTTATCAGTGGTGATTTATTGTGTTTGGAGCAAGTAATTTTCCAACTGGAAACAGATTATGCTGCTTCCCACAGCATGGCTCATACAAAGCAGGCAAGAGTGAAATGATGAAAGACAAAAGAGACACAAAGGACAGGGTGTTAATAAGAATGACAGAAACTAGAAAGTCATTTGAAACGGGGTTTTTTTTTTCCATGGCAGCCCACTATCAGCTGTAATGATTAATCCTTCGAATTATTCCTATCACCTCGTCATGCTTCTGGTTTAACACAATTCTCTCTGCAGTTCAATCACAAGTGCACTGCTACACACGAGCTCATTCTCCCAACCAGCAGGGGCAAACATGATAAAGTCAGCAGCTTTTGTCGCTTTAATTTGAGCTTTTCACTGGCTATGTTTCATTTTATCATCATTTCCTATAACTAGTAATAACGAACATTTGTAAATTTAACAGGGTTTTAATACCTTTTTTCTCACAAATAACACTGAAGTGTAGTGGAATGTTAACCAAGGCCAAACAACAAAACTTCAAGCAAGATGTAAATAGAATAGAAAAGCCTGACCCAGAGCATTGGTCCAGCACAGAATATCAGGTTCTACATAAGCGCCAACTATTTTATACATCTACCTTCGTGAGCAAGTTTTTTTTCTACAATGAAATTTGCCAACCAAATGATATTGAAATCAGCAACAGCTAAGGATTTGACAACAAATATCAGTGAATTTTGAAAACACATTTTCAAGAGATCATACAAGAGTATTTGCATTTCCAATGTACCTTTTTTTAATAGCCAATGAACGTATTCATCATTAAATAACAGGTACGCAATGCCTGCTGTAAAATGATAGTATGTAAAGTCAACCCCATTGCTACTGTCAAACTGTGGACCCATACATGAAATATGAACTGACAACAGAAGTGGGACAGTGGAAATTTTGGTTTTGCTTTGTTCTAAAATCATTAGGCTTTTTGCATTATTCCCATTGTATGTTTGTGTTTGGAAAGACACAACAGTATTCAGACATTAGTATATTTCAAGCTGCATTTGCTCAGCTGGGAATGCAGAAATTACTCAATGGTTATCTGTACCATCAGTCCTCACCTCTGTCTCACTACAGAATTTTCAACCTGAGTTTGGAAAATATGTATTAGACAAAAACAAAACAAAGAAGGACTACATAAAAGTTCACCGTCTCTTGTCTTGCTATAGTTTGGGTTTTTCTGTCAGATGACAAGGGACATTGACTTTTTCTTTTCTTTTTTTTTTTGTCACAGAGGGATTTTCACCCAGTTAAGCTGACAGTGGATGGACACAGCACTTCCAGACACTCAAGTAAAACTAAAGGAGTAGGACTGACACTCCAGCGCCAGAGGATTTATTAATACGAATATGATAAAAGGCATCAGAGTATACGCTTCTCTAAGTCTGTGTATGGTGAGGTTTTCAGAACAAACAAACAAATCCCTCTTGGTTCTCCCAGCAGCTGCAGCAGTGAGCGAAGGTTGATGCAGGCAGCACTGTGCGGGTCTGAAGCATCACTCATCACTGCTCCTGTATGTACAGTGAGTGATTTTAGTAAGGTCAGTAGAGGGGCAGACACAAACAATGAAAGACAGTATGATCACCTGCAGCTTTCGGCACCATCCTGTCTGTTGACAGAAACAATGGATCCACTCAACACCTTTATACGATTCCTCACCTTGGTGCTGATCTCACAGATGATTAAAGCCTTCTTTGATGCCCACGGCATTCTGCTCACTACGCACATCTCTTTTACCTCCCCCTTGAACGCAGCAAATATCAGCTAAGATTTATCTCCCACTTCTTTTTCTTCAGGGTGTCTTTAGACCATCCACGTTTGTGGAGGAAAGCAGGGTTGGAACAATACGTGGTTCAGATTTTGGTTACGACTAAAGCAAAGCAGTTCATCCACCGTAGGGAATCCACCTTCACTATAGATGAGAGAATTTTATAGAGCAGGTATAGGATTTCAAATTTGATTTAGTCCGTATGCTCCCTGTGACACACAACCCTGTGGGGACTGTTTTTCATTGCTTTAATTCAATTTTTTTTTAGCTCGGAAATCAATGTATCAATGTTGGTCTTGTATTTGTGTAAAAACTCTGATTACTTTTTCACTACAGTTCAATTTAGACATGTATAAGAGACCAATCATATGAGATTTCGTTGTTGCCTTTTTCAATCTGGCACAATGCCTATCATTTGAAAATGGTTTAATATACTATACTCAGTTGCTGCGAAAGAGCAAAAACCTAACAGAATAAATGAGTAAATTTCTTAAGTAATTTATGATGTAACTGTAAGTCAACATGAAGGTTAAATCAGATTCAGTCTAAGAAGTCCTTTCATTTTGCATGCAAATGGGAAAGATATTTTGAATATGGTCATCAGTGGTCCTTCCAGTAAGAGCAGTAAAAACACTCTTTTCTGGCAATTTTTATCTTTAAAGCATGCCAATGTGTGTTTTTCTGGGTGCCATTGGTCAGACATGTTTTGCAGTACATTTTCTTACATGCCCTGGATTAATATTAACTTCTGTTTTTCATTTTGGACCTCAAGCCCTTTTGGTCAACAAGGACCTTGAGACTGTTACTTTTATACTTATTGAAGCCAAACACCAAAGCCTCAGGGTAATTCAACATGAAGGAGTGCTTGTAGACATAGAGCCCTGCTCATACAAAAGCATGATGCATAAAAAGATTAGTTAAAAAATTGGATTTAGCAAATATGTTATTCACTGTTCAAATATGTTATTCACTGTTCATTAAAAAGGGGAAAGTGTGCTGAAATCAATGAAAACCACAGGGAAAATTACAGAATCATTGACAATTTAACCACCAGGCAGCTAACAAGTCACATTGACATTAATTATTTGTTGCTGTTGCCACGGAGGGCCTGTACTGTGTCTTCATTTCTTTATGTCACTTACAATCTATGTTCGAATAAACACCAGAATCCCCATCTTTTTGTGGGCATTGGATGCATTCCAAACAAATTAAACAAATGAGGCACACATATGGATTGTTGTTCTCAGGTTTTTAAGTGCATTAGCATGGAAATGATGTTCTGGTGGAACTGATGTTGGTAAAATGGCTAAAATGCCTCCTTCCGATCCAGTCTTAATCTCCTCATGTCAATGAAAATGGCTTGTTTAAAAAAGTGGCCTTATTGTGCAACTTGCTAATGGTGTTAAATAAAACGGTCCATGGCTCTGAAGAGATTGGCAGATAGCCACCTTATTTTCCTCTTTCTCTTGTCTGCTGGGAGGTAGAGAGAGAAGAGTGAGAGCCAGAGAAAAATCTTACTGAGAAACGACTGCCTCTTTTTTAAAAGGTTTTCAATCCAAAAAGGCACAAACAGCAGATGATAGCAGTGGGTGGATTTTTATTCCACGATCATTAAGAGTGCAAACGCCACAGAGAACAGAATCACAGCTTTTATCTGACTGGACTGAACTTTACTTCACTGACACTAATTCAACTAAGAGTAAATGGGGTAAATGACTTTTGCCCAGTGGCTCAAATAAGAGATGTGCAATCTTCTTGAATCTTAAAAATAGGAAGACTTGAGGTCATAATGATAGAGATGGATTTCTTTTTACAATTTTTGATATGAAGAGCAAGAGTTAAAAGATTAGATTTGTGCAGAGAACCGAAGCAAGAAATCCTACATTTGCAGGAGGAGCCTTTAGTTGGACAGTAGCAGTATGTTGCATATTAATGAACTCCACATAAGCTAGAGAATCATCCATTAAAGCACAGCCTGCAGTGCTCTGTTAACAGAGCAAAAGCAGCTAGTCCATTGTGAATCTTCCTCAAGTTACTGAAGCGTGTTTCGACTGACTTTTCACTGCGTATCATCTCAAGGGTAGATAGGGATGACAGTGTTTTCACGTGGACTTCCAACACAAGTGACATTCTGGTGTACATAGATAAGTTTAAAAAAACTGAGAGAAGGGCAAAAAAAATAATTTCATTCTGATAGAATTGAACTGAGGTAGGAAGAATTAGCTCTGAATGTGTTTTTGCCAGCCAGGCGTTAGGCTTCAGGGTGAATTGATTAATGACACTGTGTGAGAACATGAAAGAAGCAGAGGCTCCCCTGTGACTATTCTGCAGAGCACACAGTGTAGAAAGAGACTTTCTTATTCACCCATGCAACATTCAATATTTGTCAGAGGTTTAAATATGACTATAGACATCCCTGATCACGGTTGCTTGAGAGAAAAATCTTTACTAAAACTTTATGGCTGTAGGCATTTTTCACACTGACATCAATGTTCTTGAGATCATTGCTATTACTGGGATCAAGTATCCTGTAAAACTGCCCTGTCCTGCTCCCTTTTGCACATGTGAATGAGCAGGACCCTTTGTACAATATATTGCACAAGGACAAAAAATAGTTGGAAAGCCTCAGAGTTATTTTGAAGTGTGGGCCGCCTGAAGGTGGGATAAAATTTCTTATCAAACTGCAAAAAGTTAGTTTTCTCTCCCGTTGGGCCAAAATATCTTATTAAAACCAAAATTGGGAGATGCAAATAACTTTCAGTGACTGTTGACTTTAATATTTGAAAGTCACAAAAAAAGTCTGATTTGATTGCTCAGCTTCAATGGGGCTCAAGTTTTGGAATCTTTTCTTACAGCCTCTGTGACTCAGTGCAAGCTCTTGTTCTGCATCTTTGTCCTTATCTGAAATCATCTATACAGACCTGTGCCCAGACGTAACATTAGGGAAAATAAACAAAAAAATGTAAAGCCATAGTTTGTTCTTTAATGAGAGCCAGGGTTGCCATTGGTGAGCTTTTTATACACTCTAATTTATTGAGGCTGCAATGTAATGTATATACTCTGTCAACAGCCTTGTACCTTTTGCAAAGGTCTGATTCATATTCTGTATTTTCCAATAAAAGAAGTAAGAACAAAAACAAGAGGGATTATTGCATTTCTCTTCGCAGTGTTCCGACTATGACTTTAACAGTATATTGAGGTATTTTGGCAACAGTACATGGAAGAGGAAGAGGCTTATCTGTTACTACAGAGTGTCTACCAACATGCTGTTTATTTATAATTTAAATTCACATGCATCTTTCATATACAGAAGAGATGGAAGAGCCTTTCTGAGTCAACCATTTATGCATCCTTGAATACGAGGTTGAATTTATATATATATATATATATATGATTATTATGTATATTATTCCATGCTTTGTCAGGAAAAAAACTGCCCTTTTTAACAGAATAGAAAATTATGAAGCTATGAAACCTGAAGTGAAAGTGATTTTTTTTTTTTCTGGGTTGTTGTTGTCCTGTGAATTGTTTGAGCTGAGAAAATGGCTTTTTTCTTCTTTTTTTAAACCTCTGACAATTAATGTGTGACATTAATGGCCATGCTTAATATGTGTTTTAATTGAAGAAATTTCACATGGCTTAATGAAACTAGATCAGTACAGAAATTAAAAAACATATTTACAGCTTTAACAGTACGGTTCAAATTATTAATTAGAGATGGAATTTGTTCTGGGTGAGCATTAGCTTAAGTGGTTAGTCTGTCTCTGTGTGAATACATGTGTGTGTCTGTGCACTTGAAGGTTCATTTATAGCATTTAAGGTTTCCATGCTGTGCAGAAATCGATTGAACAGCAGGAGAGACACACGTCCACATATGTTTTAATGCCAGTTTCTAACCCCTAGTCTTGCTAATGGAGCCTGGAAAGGCAACTAGAAAACCAGCAGATGCTCCTCTCCAAAATACTAAATCCATGTGAAATACATTTGAGTCACACAGCTTCAGTAAAAATGTTGTTCCATTAAACACTCAACCCTATAATGTTCAGGGCAAATAACAGAATATATTTGAGGGAACACATTTAAAAAGCAGTTATCATGGTTTAAATGCCACATATGCTGCTTCCCTGTTTGACACTGCAAGTGTTACTGGTGAATTTACCACCAGTGATCGATTCAATTTTCAACAGTGCCAAATCACAGCAAGTGCAATACCAAGGTACTTCAGAGATACAGTCAAATTCAAGTACAATAAAGTAATAACAATTCATCATGCTTGAAATTACATGCAACAGGTCAAAATCCAAAAGTTCTGGCTAAGAAAAACCAACACTTTTCAATTAAAAATTGTTAACCAAGGTGAAACTCCCTTAAATGCCGTAAAGCCAGATCAAAGAAAAAAATACCTTTTTTGTTTTGTGTGAAGTTTTTATTTGGTCTTTTCACAACATGAACATCATTACCATGTAATAAGTAAAATTTTTGTTGTTTAGTCTTCTGTTATCAGGTATATCTGATTGTGTACACAAGGGTAATAAGCAATGTTTATACTATTAAATGATGCAAAAGGACTCAAATACAAAATATTTCAGAAATTGTATGTATCAAATAGGAGTCATATGGCATTATAGGGTTACACAGGGAAAAACCTTTGAGTCAAGGAGGGCAGCCATCTGCCTCCATCCGCTGAGGTTTAAAGGACAGGAAAGAGTTGACATCTATAATGTCAAATCTTCATCGTTAGTAAATGAGAGCAAAATATTGTAAAAGATCTTTAAATGTTGGATCAGCTGGAGGCTTTTCAGAAAATCTTTAGGACAATAATGAAGACATAAAATCTTCCAGTCTTGAAGTCACAAATGCACCACTCAGGTTTTTCTGCAGCACTCTAAGAGAGGATGTTATTGATTTTTAAATTACATGGAGACAGCTTGTTGTTCTTTATTGTCAAATAATTAATAGCTTTTGTTGCCTTTAATGACCTACTACTGTTTCCATATCTTCAAAGTTTGGCAGCATAGAAGTAAAAGATCTATGAAGAGGGTAAGGTGTAATTTGCCAATTACACAGCTATCTAAAAGAATGTGAATGATCAAGCTGAAGTTAAAATAGGTAATCTTGATAAATTTAGTAGAGCAGAAGAAGAAGAATTAGTAATGTCTTTTACTTAATGGAAAAAAGAATCAGTTCTGGCACTGAAATCATTCTAACCAGGGGTGTATCATCAGTCTGCGGACATGCCACATGTTCACACTTTCAACAATTAAACCCCAAAAGTCCATGTTATTAAGCATGCACCATTTCACCAAGCAAACAGGCAAATCCTTTAGCTTCCATCGATAATTGGCTGCACAGTGTCTGACTTAATAAGAACCCTCCTGACAAATGCTGCATGTTAAGTGTGTTGAAAAATAGGAACCTGAAAAGCTTTGTGCTCATTGTTAATCCATCATCTGGGAATCCAGTCACAACCTCCAGAACCGTCACGCTAAGTGGATCCTGTGTTGACAACGTCAGTTAATCTACATTACAAGTTAATATATTCAGTCTTTGAGCGCTTGTGTCTTAAATGCTTTCAGTGACATTCCATTCACCCTCCAGATTAGATCTGGTCTTTACAGCACATCTACAAAACGTTTTGAAACATGACTGCATTCACAAGTTTATATTTCAATGATGTGTATCATGAATGACGTCACATAATGCTGAGCGTGCTGGAAATGGAATATGATTGGCTTTATAAACAGCACATATCATCTGCTAACAGGATGACTTGTAATCGATAAGTGGTTAGAAAGAGGACTGTTGAATCAGTCTGTGATTCGAAACATTTTTTTTTTTGTTGCAAAGTACACACGTTAACGCATACTGTGTAATTAAGGACTTATTCGTGTTGTTTTCTTATATTTTCCCATGAGAAAGTTGGCTCATGGGAAGGCAAGAAACGTTCGGTCAGCCATCTGCAACGTACGCAGGCTTTACAAATTTCTCAAGGACACTAGGTTGTGAATTTCTACTGGTGCTGTGCGCCATTGTGTGTTTTTTGTGTGTCTGTGTCAGATGTGCTTCATTAAAGTGAAGTGGATAAGGGCTTCAGCGATAGGTCGTTCTCATATCCTTAATTTAATTTGTTTCCCTACGAGCCCAACAGCAATCTGTCAATGCTGATGTCTCACACGAGCAGCTGGAAATAATTACTGCAGCACCACTGCGTGAATTGAATTGCAACGCTCTCGCCGTAGATTATTTCACTTACACCTGAGGTCAGTGAATATAAATAAGTCACGGTCACGCCCTGCAGCTTTTTTACAGTGTGTTACTGTTGCACAGATTACATACAGCAGGCAAAGGAACTTCGCTTGAATTCACTGATGGCTAGACATTGGGGGCTCTTCATGGATTGGTTGTGTGGTCTGAGGCATTGTGCAAGACGTGATTTAAAAGTATTATCGTATGGGTAGTAGTCTCCTAATTTTGCCATTTGCAGGTGTCTAGTATACTATACGTTTACTTACATTTGTGAATGTGGACCTATTCCGTTTCAGGCCAGATTTATGTGGAATAACTGAGAACTGGGAAAGGTTAAATAAAACTTTCAAGCAACACTTTAAACTGATTTTTTGTATCTGTGATATGTGGCTGGAGCAGAAGAACTACAGAGATAGGGTTTGTAGACAAACTCTTGAAAATGGCTGGAACTTTGCGGTGTGAAAAATGCCTTTAAAGTGAGCATTAGTTTTACTCCTCGTCTGTTGTGTGAGACAGATCAGGTCGGTGACTATACATCAATGCCACCAAAAAGACTCACAGTCTAATACTCTCTGTCTAAGTTACTAATTTATGAATGTCCACACACGAGGTGAAGCCTATGTTTTCCCACTTTTGTCTCTTATCAGACCAATGTCAGTCCCTGCCTATCTGTCTTGCTGCCGAATAATAATTTGTCCCTATATCAGGATGGTTACGAGAGGTTGAGTCTCTTCTGTACGACATCATTATGGTGCCACAAAGAACATCGTCACAAGCCTTCATCCAGGAGAAAGAATATCTCGAATTATTGACCTTGAGATGTTCCTCTATGCAAAATTGATCTTAAAGCCATCTTTGGTTAAAAAATGACTCTGGGTTTAAGCTTGAGACAAATTCAGGAGCAATAAGACATTACTCAGACATCAAATAGAAGCTTAACAAACCAATCAGCTCATGCTGCCCTGTAGAAAAGCCTTTTTATCATTCTCATTACTCATATGCTGTGCTGAATGCACAAAGTAATGAAAGGCCGTGTAACAGTGGTTTAATCTTTCAGGTATATCACTGCAGTAAGATGTCCTAGGAGAGGTTACTGTGGTAACAAAAGATAAAAAGAAGCTATAAATGTGATAATGAAGCCTAATCTATGTCCCGTTCAGTTGGTAGCCACATTCCTTCCCAAAATCTCCCCAATATCCGTTAAACTGCAACTGACATCCTCCAACACGACTTCACAGCAGGCAAACTGGGTGGAAGGGATGAGAATATCTATAGTAGTTACAGACCATAATGAGATAGCCTAGAAGGCACCTTTTCAGACTATCATACACATCAGACATTCAATACACTTCAGCTGGTTTGATAAGAGACTGATCTGCTGCAAGCACCATCGGCCAAATATCTCATCTTTGGAACTGTCAAAGTCGTTTCTCCATCTGTTTAGTAGAGGCATGATGTCCCTCTTTAATGCAGGTGGACAGGCATCAGATTGGCTTCGATCCTCAGTGGGACAGCTTTTACAGAGGGCATGTCTGTTTTTAGTACATATCAGAAAAAAGGGACAAACATGGAATCCGAGGCTCGTCTTGCCAGTTTTTGGTGATGCAACAAATCCTCCGTGGACCATCTGTTTTAATCAGGAAGATACCCAATATGGTGATGCCATTATAAGTAAGAAATGCCATTGGACTACAGCACAATACCTACACGTGTGTAACTAATCACATGAAGGCAATGCACGGTGCTCAGAGCTAATTCAGGAGCAGATGTGTGGCGTTGGGTTTTATTGAAAGGTGTCCTCCATCTGGATATGGACCGGAGCTTTATGGTAATGTCGTGGTTTAATATATCAAAACGAACATGTTGCACTGTGTTAGAACATTATTAAGTATAAGAGTGAAAAGAGGCAACCCTCAGAATGAAAATGATTAGTTACTAAATAGAACTTAAACAATTCCAAGACCACACCAATGAACCTTGATCATACAAACATCTCAGAACAATATATATTTTCTTGGTAATATATAGCTTTAAATGTTACACCTACTGTTATTAAGTATGGTTGGTCCCAGTCTTTTTCTTTTGACTCCCTAACATGAATCATGAATGTTTTTCTGTGAGCTGCCAAACTGATAAAGTTGGAAAACTGTTGTAATCATAATTAATGCAAACCTGCAGCAATATATTCCTGCTAATTAAGACTGTGCTCATTCAGTCAGTATAGTCCAAGGAAGCCAAAATAATTCAGGACTATTGTGAGTTAAAACCCCACGTAAAGTTTGAATGATGCTTTGATAACTTTTCAGTGTGGTCAAATCTACCAATTACCTGGAAACCATTCCGAGGTCACTTTGATGAGACCACAGCCAAGTATGAAGATAGTTGGTCTCAACTGGCCGAGAAGATGATTAAGCCAGAAGTGATTGAGATTGATGTAGATTGAGTTTCTACAACTGACTGGGAGGTTTTGACGGACAGGTCCACTCTGTCCCATCTGGAGTAAAGCAATCTCATCATCGCTGAGAAAGAAAGAAAAAAAAACGAATCACTGAACATGAACAAAAGGGGATGTTTCAAATGTATTGCTGGTGAGAGCAAATGAGCTGGTTGTTAATAACCTCAGAGTCTGTCCTAATTTAAGTAGAGAAGCTGAAGAAAGCCCAACAAAAGAGCCCTGAAAGCTATCCACTCCCAGGAGATTCAGTTGCATTTGTAAGAAGTTTTACTTGATTCTGAGCTCCTCAGAATAAATTCTCACAGAAAAGTCTAATAACCAGGGGCTGAGAAATAGTTACCACAGAAATGGATTTTGTTTGGATTTCCTGAAAAGCTTTGACCCAGAACTAAAGCACAGAAGTGAATTTAAAATTAAACATGGATTTGTAGTTTTTACTTCTGTAACTTATTGGCCTCAATTTAAAGCACATAAGTGTCTATTTAACAAAACTTTATACAAAGTTTATGTATTGCATCATGTTTCTTTTAAGGACACATTTAAGCATAGTTTAGAAATAAAAATGGACATTTTGCTGAGCAGTTTCATTCCTAGTGCAAAACTGTCCTCTGCTGGTGCCTAAAATAAATTACACCACTCCATACCAAATGAAGCCCACCTTATTGCATGTTGCAATCTTTGAAGCTCAAGGTGAAAACTAGCTTTTCTATACCTAAGTTTAAAAAAAAAAAAAAAAATTTTTTAAAGGTTGTCTTTCATTTCACAATGCGCATCATCTTCCTTTGCTTTGGCCATACTGTGAGACAGGGCTGCCATCTTTAGAAGGCAGCTGTGCCAGGGCATTGATGTAAGCAGAGTCCAAGCAGTTTTTGCAAGTAACTAGTTGAATTTCCTTTATACCAACAATCTTGGGGGCATACCATGGTTTGATCCTAAGGTGTGCACAAGAAAATTAGGAACGATTTAATGTTAGTTACAACATGTGGTTATGTCATCTTAGTATTCACATCACAGCAAATGATACATCCAGACAAATGAACATTCAAAACACTTTCTATAAACATTTATTTATTTTTTATTGGCCAGAAGAAACCAGCTTAGACAAGTACACCGTATTGTTTCAGAACGTCTGTGTACTTTGAGATCTTAGCCTCTACGTTCTTTTCTGCCAGCTTGGTAAGCTTGGTCACTGTCTTTTTCTTCTGATAGCGGAGCTTTGCCTTTTCCTTCCTCTTCTCCTCCAGAGTAGCTGTGATAGCCTGGTACTTCCAGCCAACCTCGTGCGCCAGACGCCCAAGGAGAGCAAACTGAGAAGTAGAGATCAATTTTAGGGCAACTTCATAAACCATTAAGACACTAATTAATTTTATAATACTGCACTCTAATCCGTTACATTTGTCAAAAAGTAACTCCAACTGTTGTCTTATTTCTAACTGCATCCCACACAGATACTTTCTCCCAATGCAAGTAAAGCCTTCATTTGTACCTTGCGGCTGGGCTTCAGACGCACAATCTTAAGAGCAGCTGGGACGACCATGCGCTTCCTCTGCAAAACAAAATGAGATTTCAATATGAGGAAAAATTATAAAAATGCAAGTATTCATATATACCAAATACATGTCTCAGAGATGATTTCCTCTCATAACATCAGTTCAAACAAGAAGGGTAATTCAGATGACATCACAGACAGCAGGAGAAGATAAGCTCATGAAAAAAATGCCAGCACACCTTGTCATATGGTGGGGGGATACCATCAAACACCTTCAGCCTCTCCAGGGCAGCCTGGCCTCTCTTGGTTTTATGGGGTAGCATACCTGTTTGCAAAAGAAGCCTTAGTTGAACACTTTGCCCAAAAAACAAACAAAAAAAACCATTACAACTGTAAGCGCACTAAATGGAGGTCCTTGCTAAACTCAGCAATCAGATCCGTGAGGTTTTGGCTCATCAATGGATGTCAGCTTCGGGATAAAGTGATCATCATTGTTAAGCAAGGACCCATTAACACAGTCAACCCACAGAAAACAGGATACAAGGCAAAAGTCAACCAAAAAAAAAAAAAAACCTGCATGATGTGATCTGTGGATTCACCATGTCTCACAATAAAGTGACTGGCTTTAGATTCCCACCTCTGACAGTCCTCCAGAAGATCCTACTGGGAGCTCTGAAGTGGTACGGTCCACGAGAGGGGTTGGTGTTCATCCTCTTGCGCAGGAAAGCCAGGTACTTCACTGTGACAAAACTCAGGCAAGTTAGAAAAAAGCTACGCTTGGGACACGGGAAAGCGACATTTCAATGTGGTTGTCTCAGATGGTAGTGCATGTAAGATATTCTCATGGTCAGTTAAACTCGGAACTACATTAGAAAAATCATCACCGACAAGCATTCTCCCAAGAAAAACACAAATCCAGATTTGGACACAGACTTACGCTTGTTGCGGTAGAAGTTGCCGGAAATGTTGATGCCTTCACATCTCACCACTACAACTTTGTGTCCTGAAAATAAGACATGTTGATGGTTAACAAATAAATATACTAATGACGATCAGATTTATCCATTATTATGCCTCCTATCTCAGATGGTAGTGCATGTAAGTCTTCTCATTGTAATTCTCGACCAAGGGGGATAATGAAATCATCACAGACAGATTGAGGCAAATTTAGCAATCCAGCAATTAACATGGTCTCATTAATCAGTAAACAATAATTAATACTTACCCAGGAGGACTTGCTTAGCCACAATGGCTGCCAGGCGGCCAAGTAGGTGGCCCCTGCCATCAAGCAGCAGAACCTGCATAAATAGTAATAATCATGTGAATTTCACGTTTAATTAACCCTAAAAATTAACGATTTGCTTCCACGAAAGGCCAGCTTAATCTGCTAATCAAATAATTTAACGACCTATAATTCAATGTATTCATTCCTCCACGCGTCTTAGACTTGGCGCATGGACCTTCTGCTGGTAGCGTTCGTTAGCTTAGCATCTCCATGAGAGGTAACCCCGACACGTAAACGCAGCACGGTTTCTCCAATTCCAAGAAATCGTCTGATAGTGTCAACAGACAGTTCATTCGAGAGAATACACGAATTAAACCTAACTGTGCCATTTCGTTACAAAGTGGCAAAGTCCAGCTTATAAATTCTGGATAGCAAGCTAACACTATTCTTGATAAGGAAGCTGCCATGATGAAGGCATGTTCACTCAGTAACAGCTAGCCGCCACAGATTTCTTAAATAAAGGTATTATACACGGAATCAAACGAAACAATTATCATATCTACCAATTCCACAGGTGAAACTCTTTGCTTTAATGAAACAGGATGGACAATAATGACAGTTAAAGGCTAAAAAGTAGGCATTTTATCCACGCTGCATCTACCCACCTTATTGAACCGGTCCGCCATGATGAGCGAAAAGAAAGACAGACGGGGTTGCTCGTGCTAAAAGGCAGGGGTGAGCGGAAGTGATGACATTCAGAATTCCTTCTCCTTGTTCGTGTAACGTGTTTTACCGCCCCTGTTATCGTGTGCCGTAGTTTAGTTGCACCGCCTAACTAATATAGTTTTAGACTGTTTCATTCATTAGTAAAATACCAAAATATTCAAATAATCTGCATCTGAACCCGGTAGGGCAAGATTAACTAAAAACGGAGCCTTATGTCTGCTGGGATGGGCTTTTTGATTATCTGCAAAATCCAATAGTCTGTGATTTTCACATAAATTGAAAATCATGTAGAGACTTGTAAAAACTACATGGGGGAACCCACGTTTACACCTCGTGTTGGTTCTTGCTGGCCAGGTCATAAGTGAAATTACTAGATTTGGAAAATGGCATCACTACATGGTCCCATTTGGATTTAGTTACTGGGTTAGACATATATAAACACTGTAATACCCTAAATGGTTTTGTTATAGATGATAGGTGGTGCACGCATGTTGTAGGTAGTCACTGCAGAATGCCAAGCAGATGAGGCCCACCTGGTCAATCCATGCCAGACAAAGTCCATTCCTTTGTTCTCTAAAATGTATGCGATCATTGTTCATTTGTTCTTTACCTCATTCCTTTTTTTTGTCATGCTAACCTTTTACTATGCATAATGTTTGTATTTAAACAAAGATAACATATATTTCTTGGTATTAGTGATTGTTATCATCAGAATTTATTTATATTTTACTAAAATGAGTTGAAATGGGGTTGTAATGTGCTGACCGCTGTTGACGTTGAGCACATGTTCCATAGCCTACTTAACACTGGCATAGAACAATATGAAGCTGCAAATCCAAACATCCGAGAAGCGTTAACTGTCAAACTGTTACAGCACTTTGAACTAGTGGTGAAGTTCACATTACCATTTATGAAGTGATCTTGCGATATGATGCCTGGTTTATATTTAGATGTTACCACTGTGGCATCCTGCACACCACATACAGGACAATGAGGCACAACAGAACAGCGGTTGAAATAATTGAACATTTGCATGCCATGGAAACAACTGTTATTTGGTGAACAGTTTTAATAACTTTCAAGCATTTACACAAACTCTCCTACACATTCATGTCCACCTTAGTAAAGTAATGCATGCAGCAGTTGGAGTGAAACTGAATTTCCCTCATGGGATTAATAAAGTTGATCTTTTCTTCTCTTATTACTCAAGGCGTCTGGGACAGTGTGCAAAATGAACTTTTTCCCAGAGTGCTTTACTCAGTCATCATGCTTCAGCTTTCTGATTTTTCCCTTGTGGCGGTCAATCTCACGCTGGAGGCGTTCAATCTCCTTTTTGTGGTGATCAATTTCCTCTTGATGATGCTGCTTCAGTGCTGCCAGCTGCTCCTGCTCTTTGCGCCTTGTGTGCAGGTGAAAAGTCGAGATAAAAAGCACACAAGATAAGAAGAAGAATGGGAAAATTGAACAAAATCAGACAGCTGGCCATTAAACCACAATTTGGTTGGAGTGGAAAAAAGTCATACATACTTAAAGTACATCTCCTCCTCGGCAGCCTGCTTCTTGCCCATGGTTCCACCTGCCTCTCTGATGGAACCTCCGCCTCCACCACCTTTCCCTGCACCTTTACCAAGCTCACCCAACTGAGATCAAGGGCAGGAGAGCAGACCAAAGCAAATATACTTTGTGACTTAAATCAGACAAAAACCAAAGCGCTCAGACTGTTGGAAGTTTGCACCATAGGGAAATATTAACGAGCGATTCAGCCGACATAACATTAATGCCAGGTTCTTCCACAGTTGGGTTATGGTTACCTGTTACATTAAGGTAAACTTACTTGGACTCTGATAAGCAGCTGAAGGTCAAGATTTCGTTTACGACACAGAGGAGAATAAAAAGCTACTTTATATCCCAGGTTTCGAGGTATTTGGAACGGAATTTAAACTAATTAATGAGATAACAGTGCATCTACAACGTCAATGGACAAAACAAATTGATTAACTACATTATTATATGAGTGGTTTTTTGACAGTTGACAGTCGAAGGTAAATTTTAATCAGCTCCAATCCATTATCAAGCTAATGCATACGCTAATCAGTAGGAGTCAGTTGAGGTGCTATGTAATTTATTTCACCTAAACATCATATCGCCATTAATTAAAACTGCACAGTCCGGAAACGGAGGTTCGCAGAATTATGGGGAAATATGTTGGGAAAATGAGTCGCATATAACGGATGGTGGCGTCATATTGAATGGGAGCAACGTGTGTACGGGACGTGTTTTACCTGATCGGATGACATTCTGAGCTGCGAGGTGACAAAACTCCTGATCTTAGGCCCCAAAAACCTCGCCATGTTCGATTCTCATATATGAAAACAACACTGACACTGCCGCTTGTCCTTGTCCACAAAAAACACACCACAGGGCCGCGCCATTATCGGGACGGTGGGGGTGGCAACACGTCTGCCATACTCGTTTAATGACAGAAATCCTATAAATAACTATTCTTGCTGTACAATGTTTCTAATATAATGCTGAAAAATAACATCTACAACTGTTACAACAGCTTAAAAAGGTTTAAAAAACAGTAATAAATTATACCAATGATGGTATGGTCTCAAATGTGAATCGGGTGAGACGTAATCTTAATGTGAGTCGCTGCTGACCCCACGCGCAGGACAGTCATAACTTTTGATACATGCATCTTTTTGCATATAGTTATGGTTGGCCACCACATTTTCAACAAACACATATCAAAACACTACTTTGTGTTAATAAAAAGTGTTAATGACAAACCCTTCAAGAAACAAAGCAAAATATGGCAATCTAAGCCAAACAAGAAATCAGGCAGTATCTAATTTTCCATATATATATATATATATATATATAGTTTCCTCTATTTTTCATTGAAAAATGTATAAATGTATGTACACAACTTAACTTAGTTTTTGATAACATTATGGGGATGAACCTGAAATTAACCATTATATGAAAAACAATTATGAAAATTCTCTTTTACCAAAACTTTCAGTTTCACTTTGTGGTGCATTCCTCAAGCAATGCTTAAACTAAGGCTGTAAAATATGGCAATCTAAGCCAAACAAGAAACCAAAATGGCATGCTTTGTAAGATTTTATTCATTGCAGCAAAGAAAGTACTCAGTCCTCTCTTCAAACAAACCAAACTCTGGCTCAAGTGGTGAAAGGAACCATGTCAGCCCTCTCCCAAAGTCCCATATTAATATTTTGATTGCCAGGCAACACTGGGCCAAAATTGAAGAAACTAACCATCATGCTAACATAAAATTTCAAACCACATTCAGTGTTTTTACAATTCACTTGCACATCCTAACTCTAATCATCAAAATTACATATATACATGGATGCTTGGACCCTTGACGGCAAGCTGGAGTTTAAGAAAAAGTAAAACATAATTTCCTCACTTCAAGTAGAAAATAAAATCACAAGTCTAATTTAACTTCAAATGAAAGTTCCTGCACTGCTCTGGTCACCGCTAGAACAAAAAGAGACAATTAGAGGCACTCATTTAGTCGAGGTGACCAAGCATTTTACGCAGCTCCACTGACTAAATTTACAAATTGGAGGAAATTAGTTCAACAAAAGTTCTCTACAGCCTGACTGCTGAAGATGCAGCTGCACTTGAGAGACAAATCAAAATCTGGCCTGTGTATATGTAAAAGTGTTGTCACAAGAACAAAGGAAACTGGATTTGTTGCTATCAATACTAAAACAATTCGTCGAAATAGACTGTAATAATCATTCTTCTGTATTATCAGTAGTTGGATGTAACAGCAGCATCACAACAGTACGTCTGTTATTTAGAAAAGTGATTTTTTTTTTCTCCAACATAAAAAAATGAAATTCTAAAAACAAAATGATCGGGCCAATCAGTAAAATCCGTTCTGTGCAACAACAACCACACATTGTCCAGATGTATTGCTCACAGCAGTTGCATCATAGATGTTTCAAGGAGGAAATTGGGGAATGAAGGTGAACAAGTTGCCTGGAGCTGATATGTTTTGGTTTGGTTTAGAATAAAGTTGCAAAGGTAACAAAAAGGAAAATCAAGACAAGTGAGGAAAAGATTCAAACAGGATAATAATAGCAGTAGATGAGGGGGACAGATGGGAGGAGAATGACTGAGTTGCATCACAGGGCCAGGAGGGGCCGGCGGAGGCCCTTTGGAGGAGGCAGCGGGCGCCGCTCCCCCTTCCAGCCCCGTCAGTCCTGCTTAACGTTGCCAAGCGCTCTCAGGCGCTCAAGGAGGGGAGGATGGGAATAGTGCCACATGGAGAACAGCCAGTCTGCAACAGGGAAGCCCAGGTTGTCCTTGTTGAGTTTGATGAGAGCAGAGTAGAGCTCTGATGCTTTGCCCATATTACGTGCAAAGGCGTCAGCCTGGAACTCAAACCTGCGGCTTAGAACTGTCAGGCAGAAAGACAGGAGCTGAAAAAGAGAGAATACACACATTTATTCAAAAGGGCCCAAACGAGTACAATTTTGTGAGTTGATGCTCTTAGAATCTTACTGTCACCTCATTGTAAGGAGAGAAGATGAACTGGAAGATAATCATCAGGCCTATTAATGTGGGTTGGCTGCCAGTGAATCCAAAAGCTACAAACAGCTCCTTGCGTCCAATCAGAAGAGCAAACAGGGAGAAACACAGGAAGGAATTCATCTGAGGAGATAAAAGTTTACATAAGCATTAACGGTAAAAACTACAAATGTGTATATATACATATATGGATAAATCACTGTGTAGTGATGAATCTTTATTACCTGACTGATCACAATATTCTTTACGGTATGACCAAGTTTCCAGTGACCAAGCTCATGACCCAAAACAGCAAGGATCTCCGGGTTGTTGCATCCCTGTTTCTTGTTCTAAGAACAAAATAAAAAATATTTTAAAAGGGGGAAAAAAAGCAAAACAGCTGGAGAATTCAAAATCATTGAGTCAAATTCTAAAGTTATCTTCTTATAGCCAGAAACTCAAGACACTTCAAAGCCTTTAGGATTCCCCCTTTAAATGCCACAGTAAATTCAAATCAAAGGACGCCTGTAACCTTGGGCTTGGCTTTTGACTCGCTGGATGTCTCATCGCTCTCTGGCTGCTCGGGCTGTGGCTCTCCTGCCTTGTTAAGAGGGGAGTAGTCTTCCAAAAGAGTGTCAAACAGCACAATTCGCTTGTTCTTGAAGAAACCATAGAAGTATGCATTGCTGTGTGATGAACGTTTGGAACCTGGAATCATGGAAATATCAAAAGAAATTAAAGATAGAAGTTTCCTCAACCAAATATGTATAAAAAGAAAACAACACATTCCGGGACTTACCTTCAACTACGTAAATCTTTGTTAGGGGGAAGCTTATACTTTTGGCCATAGTCTCAATTGCTGTCTTTAATTCTCCTTCTGGCAGTGGGGTAAACTTGTCAAATAGGGGCGCAATATAATCAGCGTAGATGGTTACAAGTACCTTAGGACACAGAACAAGACAGGATGCTTTGTGATTAACTGAGTGTAGGACAAACTCAAATAAAATGATCAAACTTAGCATTTCTATGCTAAGCATTCATGGAGGGCACATGTTTCTTCCTTGAAAGAAGGAGGAATTTCTAGGTTCAAGGGAAAGTAAAAAGAATGCTAACCAGAGAAACCGCCAGAGTAAAAAGCCAAGCATATATGAAGAAGTAGTCTCCACCGATCTTTATGATGTAGAGAAGAAGTGAGGTCACAGGCAGCAGGATACACTGGGTCACAACAAACTTCTTCACAGCATCCTTCATGAAGAACCCTAAGGTCTAAGAGGCAGACCAGACATTCATATCAGTTTTGCATCTTTACACATGGAGCAGCTCTGGTTGTTGGTTTAATATCTGCTGCTGTGATGTGGGGGGCACACCTGCTGATTGAAGCCATGCTTTTCCTCAATGACAAACGTGTTGTACAGACTCCAGGGAAGTCCAGTAAAGGCACTGAACAGGGTGGCAAGAGTCAGAAACACCAGGGACTGGGTGATCTCGTACTCTGGACTGAATCCGAAGCGACTCGTCAGAGAGCCAGCGACGCCCCACAGAAAGGGGATTCCACCAAGCAGCAGGATCAACTGAAAGGTTTAAATATGGGGTATTATCACAATGAGGGACACAGACTATGACAGATTTGACTAGCTTTTTAATCCTTTTTCGAGGATTGTTTTTTCTTTTTAACTAATGTGCAGTCTTACCGTTCCTTCTGTTTCAGAATACAGCCCAGACCAAAAGCTGAAGTTGCTTTTGTCCAGCTGATAAAGGCGAGACTTCTCAAAGGTTTCGGAATCCATGATCTTGCCGAGTTCCTGTGGTACATGTGTTGTCGACCTATATATCCTCCTCTATACAAAAGGGTTAAGAGATGAGAACAATGTAAAGAAGAGCAAAAATGCAGCCAATTCAGGGTGCCAAGCATGGCCACATATCTAAGATGAATGATATTTTAAGCATATTGTGGATATTCGTTGTCATCTCTTAAATACATGAAGAGCAAACCCTGTTCAAAATATTTTGTTCATGACTTTGGAAAAACTTAAATTAACTTTATTCAGCACTTTCTGAATCAGTTCATCGTTGTTAAAACATCCAACGATGCAGATTCATAGGGATTTCATCAAAAAAAAAAAACAGATCAATATAGCAAATGTCTTTAGGGGTCAGTTGAATAATTGGTGTTAAAAAATCACATATGTTTGTTCTATATTAATGCCAAGTTTGGATCTTAATAATTTGTAGAAAGGCATCAATTTATTTGAAGATCATCTTGCACAAATACCTGACACTAATGCATAAAAAAGAAAAACGCTACACAAAGGTGGGGAGGTACAGTAGACAGTAGACAAAAAAAGGAAATTCGTCAAACAAATAAGTTTATCCTAGATTTTTTTATTACCAAATGTGCCTATTGCATCTCAGAGAATGAACACTAATCTAAATTAGTTGAAAGGACAATAAAATAACACGTTCAATATTACGTGTCGTTTGCTTCCGTAACTGATTTCATTTCATTTCGGTCACAAAGCAGCGGCGCTGCTACGAAGAAACGGTTTACTCACCTGTCTGTAAGACAAATACGCTTCCCACAGATACACCGTCCATGAGAATCCCAAGACAGCATAAAATATCTGCTTTTCCACCGGGAGGTCAAATACACTTTCAACCATCTTTGCTTTGGATTTCTCAGAGCAATGCTTTCTGGCTCGGCCGTTTCTGACAGCCTGGCTGGTACTTTTGCTAATGGCTGTGTAGCTTCCGCTTCACATACAGTTACTTAACAAAAATAATGTAACCCACGCGTCGAATCTACAGCTACCGACTAAAAGTTAAACCTCAGTGTCCAGCTTCCATTCCTTGGGTCAAGGCCTTTACATCTTATTTCATTCCATTCATGTAAGATGCGAACAGCCTGTCGGTAAAGCGTGTCCACGACTTCTGTTCCCATCGAAACATCAAATTAAAGTCTGTAGACACTTTGGTTCCGCGGTAGACTGTGTGAAGCTTACTCAAACTCACAAAAACATTGAAACAACCGAACATTTTATCTTATATATAAAACATCGCCATAAAAATTGTTGCAAAAGAACGTCAAATGATGAACATTGTTTTTTCCTCCAGCAAGTGGTCAAAGTTTGAGTCCTATGTATGTGCAAGAAATATTTGAGGCAAAAAAGGTCCATAAATCAACAGGACAATTTTGCAATGGAGTCATTTTGTGTATTGATTTTTTTTTTTACTAATTCATTCGTTTGGCTTGCAGAAAAATAATCAGTTCAGTCAAGCAACCTAAAAACCGAGCAAACCCTGACGTTTAGGATAGCTGTGCTCTCTGCTTTTGAGAGCCCATACTTTTTTCTAACAAAGAAACTTAGAAAATATCGAATTCATTAACCCCTTTCATTTTACATCTAATTATGGCAAATGCATGCATTTTCATTTCTTTCTAGTGGTTTTGAGATAAATTTGCCTTTCTTTCTTTCAATCTTTCACCATTTAGTGTGTTTTGGACTTGATTTGTCTTAACAGCATGTTTCGACCATTGTCTGTATACTTCTTTTAAGTTGACTTTTTTTTGTACCAAATATTATCCTTTAATTCACACAAATACCCAGTGGAAACTGGAATTATGGACTGCTGATAACACAGACTTTGAAGTATTTCAAGAAATCCTACTGCTGAGACTTCTTTGTTTAATTTAAGGCTGTAATTTGAGACTAACTGAACTGTAAGTAACCAATAGACATCAGGAATACTAATGTTTAGGCATTAGAATTACAAGAAAACTCAAACAAAAAAATGAACTTAAATTACAAATTTATTCATTTAAAAAACAAATCTTTTTTTAATTTCGGCAAACAAAAAAAGGATCATTACACGGTTAAGTAAAGGCTCTGAATTAATTTCCACATTTATTTAATTAGAAAGTGTTACATACATGTCTGCCAATGTCTGTTCACTGCATCCAAACACTGATTTCATATAAACTGAGGTGGAAAATAATGAAATATTCCTCGAGAACTTTGTTGTAAGGAAATATTTTTCAGTCACAATTCCACAAAAGTGAAAAAGGCCTTGCAATACGCTACCAACCAGTCCTAACAATCTGGAAAGCTGTACATTTATCTTGGAGGACTACTGTATATACACTTGTGATTATGACTCCATATTTAGGCGATTATTGTCTTTATCATTGTCTAAAACACAGTCAAACTGGATCTGGTGTGCACTGTTGAGGCTTGTTTTCTGTTCTACTATTTTCTACAAAACTTAAGTTTGGCAACTGAAAAAACAAAACAGCAACACATAACATCCTCAGTTCTGTAAGAAATGAAAAATACTGATACATAGCTTGAGGAAATACAAAGTAATTTGCCATTGCCATTTTAAAAAGGTGCTTCATTAGACTAACTTCCAAGAAGTAGCTTGCTGTTGTTGGTGTCTGATGGGAAGAGTTCAGGCAGGGTGGTGGTGCATACGGGTCTCCCCAGGACCACCACAGGTCTGAGGTACTGAAGCTGCTTGATGGCCAGGTCCCCACACCCAGCCAGGGCTTTGTCCAGTATGGACTTCAAGTTTTGTACTGACGTGAAGTCTCCACTCATGGTATGGGGCTTCACCAGTGTCGAATGAGTGCGTCTGGTGCGGGTGTGAGAGACTCCCAGCTGGTTGTTCTCTTTGACAGAGCAGCTGCGCTTGAAAGCGTCTCGCCGTTTGACAGGCGCGTTTTTGTCTGCTGGAGCCGATTCTTGTATGAACTTTAGGAAAGAAGACTCAAAGCCCATGGGCTTGTAGGCAGCTATGTTGAACGGGCTTTGGGAAGGGCTTCTAGGCTGAGTGTCTTTCAAGTTGGAAGGCTGTTCAGACAGTTCGTTTTTGCGTTTCAGGGGCTGGCGAACAGGAGGAGAGGGCGCAGTCGCTGACCCGTTCGTCATTTTGCCACAGTCTTTGCTGCTGGATGTATCTTGGAAACTCTCCTCATTAGTAAAACGCAGTGAGCATGGTGGGGAGAGGTCTACAGTCAATGGGCGCAGAAGAGGTTTGATCTTATCCAATGTTAACCTCCCCTCTTGTTTTGGAGTGATCTGGGGTGCCGTGGCAGGGTCCTCAGGGTGCCCATCTGTGCTCGCTTCACCATAAAGCACCTCGTCAGCACCAACCAGCACCCCGCTCCTCTCAACAGGTGGCAACTCCTCCTCCCCCTCCGGAAGACCCAGTGCATCCCGATCTGCTTTAACAGGGGACGGGCTCAGCTCCCCCGTATTTTCTGACCCCGCCTGATCCTCAGATGTGTGAGTCCCATTTGAGACGCAAGCCTCTGTTACAGCCGGCCGGGCCGACTTTCTTTGAATCAGTTCTTCCAGTTGCTCGGCATTAAAAAGAAGCCTATCCTCATTATTAACAAGATCTTCTCTACGCATGCGGTGCACTCGAAGGTAGTGGCGGTTCAAGCTGTGCAGGTAGGTGACCACCGAGTCGCAGTCCTGGACCATGCATGGGTAGGCTACACGCAGGCAGCGATCTTGGCACATCTGTAGAGCTTCTTCGTGAGACCGAAAGACAAAGCGACTGAAACAATACCTTTTTGTCTTTTTTTCACCCGTCAACTCCTTCTCTTCGATGACTTCTTCACTCTTCTCTTCTGAGCAGGCCGCCAATTCAGGCTTCGAACTGAGTATCTCCTCCTGGGTGGGGGGTGAACCATTTTCTTCCTCCTCCTGCTGAGCCACAATGAGCTTCTTTTGGCATCCAGTAATTGACTTCTTGTGAGTGCTTTGCAGACGTAACACCAGTGAATCGTAGTACTCACAGTGACTATAGAGCGTATGTTTCTTAAGGGCATCGTTGTGGCTGAACACCCTCGAGCAGCCGTCAAACGTGCACCGTATCAGCTGTGGTGGCTGAGAGTGGTAGTCGCGAGTGTGGCGCACGAGGCTGCTTTTAAGGTGGTAGGAGGCGTTACAGTTAGCAAAGTGACACTTGAACTGTGGCTGAGGTTCATCCGAGTTCGAGGGACTCCTTTTCTTTGCTGGCTCTTTCCTAACCTCGGGACTTTGCTCATCAGAGTCTTTTTCGAGCAGGAGTTGAGAGCGGTTGTAGTGATGCACCAACTGCAGGTGGCGCACTAGGCCCCCTTGGGTCGAAAAAGCCGCAGCACAGTTTTTGGCCACACAATGAAAGGGTTTACTGAATTTGTCCAGAATATAACACAGATTACCTTTAGCAACCAACCGCCTTGTTGTTCTAACCTGAGTCTTGTCCTCACCTTCTTCTTTCTGGTCACTCATTTCTGCCTCCCCTCCTCTGTCCACTTCGTCCTCTCCTTCGTCTTCCGATGGCGAATTGTCAAACTCTTTTCCGTTTTCTCTGCCCAAAGGGGAGTTGTTTGTGTCATGTTGGCGTTGCAGTCTGGGGTTCTCCATCTTCCTCACTTTTGGACTGTGGTTAATCAAAGGCTGAGATGTTTGCTTGGTTGGAGACATGGGCTCCTGGTTTTCCTCGTAGCGCACGGCCCCGCAGCTGATCTGGTCTACTAAAGCCTCGCTCATGTTATGGGTGTTGATATAGTGGGCCCTCAGCACGTGTTTTTCTCTGTGACCTTTGGAACAAAGCTGGCATATGTAAGGCTTAAATGAAGTGGTTTTTAAGGAGGTCATCTTCTTGGCCTGCTCAATGGAGCAGCCGTGTTTGGTATTGTAATGGCGCAGTAGGCTGTAACTCTGAGCAGTTCTGAAGTCACAGTCTTCCATCTCACAGACATATGGCTTAGCAGTGGCTAAAGACTCAGCACAGCTTTCCTCACCGGCTACCAAAGCTTTTTCAGACTGGACTTTTACTCTGTCATCGGGCAGACTCGGCCTATTCTTAATCAATACGATGGGAGGCTTTGCCATAATTGCCTGATGAAGGGACATTTGCGATCCGTTAGAGTCTGGGCAGGATTGTGGGGGCACGCCTGGAAAAGTGTGAGCGGACGAGGAGTTTAGGCTCAGTCTGCTCAGCCCAATAAGAATATCTTTAAGACTATCATTTTTTATGTTAAAGTTTACATAGCTTGATTCATCATCTATGGAATCAGAGAACATATTTTTTTCTTTGCAAGGCTCCACAGGTTGAGGTGGTATCAAGAGCTCATTGCTTCCCTTTTCATGGTCATCTTGAACAGTTTCATCCTTCATCTCTTTAAAGGTGGAGCCCTGCTCCTTGACGCGTTTGTGCTCCTTGTTCTCTAGCTTCAGATGTTCAGGGTGAGCACACTTCAGATGTCTCTGGACATCTCTAGCTCTGGAAAAAGTCATTCCACACTGCTCAAAGCCACAGGTGAACTTACTGCCATCAAAGCACACTGCCACAAGTGTCATTGTAGTTTTTGGCGGTCTGCCGTCAGATTCTTGCGAAGAGGAAGTACAACTAATTGATGGACAGTTTAGGACATCACCATTAAGAGTGTCTGTGTCATTAGCTGACGCATTAAGGCGCACTGGTGGATCAGTTATAGTCTTAAAATGCTTCCGCTTTGCCTTTATCTGAGCCTCAAAGTCCTCCTTAGTGAAAGTAATGTTGTGTGTAGATAAATGCTTTATAAACTCCTTTTTGGATAAATAGTATTTTCGACATTCACTGCCAGGGCAGGTAAAGGCCGCATCTCTGAAATGCTGTGCTTCATGGTGATAGATCTGACCCAGGTCAGAGTATGTGACATAACAGCCTTTGAGCTCACACTGGTAGTTCAGATGGTAGCCGTGGGTTTGCTTGTGAGTGACAAGTTCATTTGATGTGTTAAACTGGGCACCGCAGCCTATAACCACGCACATGTAGGGCCGATTGCCAAAGTGAACTCTTCGATGTTTGCGGTGGTGGTAAGCGGATACAAAATGGCGCCGGCAAAACACACATTTCTCCCGCTTATCTCTCATTTGATGGAAATATTTCACATTGTCATCACCCCTGTGTTCTGACTTTAAGTGGACGTATAGGTACTTGGAATGTTTAAAAACTCGGGTGCACCCGCTACCCGGGCAGGGATACTCGTCTCGGTTATGCAGTTTGAAGTGCTCCTCGATGTAATCGAACGTTATATGCTCGTCGTCATCTGCTTGCTTCTCTTTCGCCGTTTTGGCCTGCTGGACGATGTGCTGCAGCACATCTGGATCATGCGTGGATTTGTAATAGAGCATTAAGGAGGGGTCAATGGGAATCTCACCCGGTTCGATGTCGTCATCCTCTTCCATCTGTTTCTGAACATCTTCCTTTTTTGCTGCGTTTTGGGAGTGAAGCATTTCGCTGTTAAGGTGTTTTTTCATATGAGACACAAGCTCCTTTCTGTTACTAAACTTTTCCAAGCAGACGGGGCAGGGGTGCTTGTTTTCCTTGGCGTGTCTTTTGGAATGATGAATGATTTGCACCTCGCTGATGGACCTCTTACAAATCTGACAGCACAACTTCTGCCGCTTTATCTCAGGTTCTCCTTGGAATTCTGTATTGGGACTGGACTGTCTTTTATCCTCATTCTTATGACCATCAAGACCTCCATTTCTCCTGGTTTGGTGACCTGATTCGACTCCCACAGTAAATTCCTGCAGTTCCTCTTGCTTGATATTTTCTTGTTTAAGTCCAACCTCTTCTTCTTTCTCTTCTTCTTCCCCCTCTGACTCAGGCTTCAATCCCAGAAGGGAGATGCATTGATACTTGAGGGTCTTCCAATCCCAGAATTCCGGGTCGAAGGGCCAGTATGCTTTGAGCACTAGGAAGAGCTCACAGCGTAGCGAGTTGGGAATGACCTCGTTTTCCTGCTCAAACTTTTGGTCAGGGCGCAAGTAGAGCTCCTCAAGTAAACTGAAGGCTTCCTGGCAGGGGCCGAGTAAGAACTCTGTAAGCTGACAGGCACGCAAAACTTCCAGATCGTTTGGAAGAAGGCAGGACACTGTTTTACAGACAGATATTCTGGTTTCAGAGTCATCCTGTTTTGGAAGTTGCAGAGCTTTAACACACAGTTCCACCGAAGCTGGTATCCCCAGTTCCTCCGCCTGGAACAAGAGAAAAGGGATACATTGGATGTTAAAATGCAAAGCCACAATTCTAAAATTAATTCAGGAGAAAAAAAGCAATGCTCTTTCCACTTACCTCTGCCTGAATCACACGGACCAGGTAAAGCAAATGCTGAACAGTTTTGGCGATGGCACCAAGCTGAAGGCATCTTTCCAAAAGAGACATCACTGAAGGATCCAGCCTCCTCTGAAGCTTACTCCATAATAGAGTCAACTCCCTTTTGATTAAATGATAAAAAACAAAAATGTATGAACAATGTAACTATCACATTCTGCAAAACTAAAAAATCCAACACCTGATATCTTGATATATAGTCTTACTGCTGTCACATAATTCGGGCCAACTATTGCATCCGTTTAACACACAGGCTAAGCCGGACACAGACACTCACCAGGAGCTGTAAAGACTCTGCTGTTGTAGCTGCTGCGTCAGGAAAGTTGTGCACAGAATGAAGGCAGTATTCTCCTCTCCCTCCGTCTCTAAATTACACGTGATCTCCAGAACGTCTTTACAGTCCAATCTGGATATCTGACAGATGCAAACAGAGTATAACGTTAATATCATGGCATGGAAAATAACAATAGAAACATCTTTAGATCTCAATTTTTACTTAAAATACAGTAATAAATCATTGCTTTTTATGGGATAGAAAAACCACTGAACATAAAGTGTTCTGTAATATAAAAATAGGCTCTTTTTTAGGTCAACATTATCTAGTGCCGCCAGAGCAAAATGACTCAAACATGACCCAGCATTAATTGTGTACCAAAAAGGGTAATGCCTCTATGATATGAACATTACTTAAACCCAACATTTTACTTCTTTTTTTAAACACAGGATTCATTAAATCACCCCACACAGCCCCTGAAACTCTTTCCATACTCACTGTGACTTCCAGACAGAACAGAAAAAATATCAATATGGATTACTTCATATATTTATTTCTAAAGATACATACTTTTTTTTTTACACAATCTACAAAAATAGGCCACAAATTACTCATCCTGCACACGCAGGTAGATTTAAAAATAAACCTCAGAAAAGCAGAGTGTTTGGGGCAGAGCAGATAAACTTTGAATATGGGCCCGCTGCCATATTTGTGAATACATCCCACTCCAGTAGATATAAGTGTGTTTCACTTTAAACCACCTTTACACTGTTAGCTTGGCACATAAGAAACTAGCCGAACTTGTATTAGAGAGCTTAAACGAAGGATAAACCTGTTTTCTTACCTCCATTATGGCTTCTTCGCTGGGCAGCAGATGACAGAGCAGGGACACAAACGTTTGTCGAAACGTTGCCTGGTTGGGGATGAAGCTGCATTCAGTGCAGGCTTTGGCCAACACCACGGCTTTGGCCACTTCGCCCATTTTCTCCAGATGCTTCACCCGCATCTCCATAAAGCCCTCGCCTTCCAAAGTTATGTACGCATCAACTACAGGCAGAGCGCGAAAGAGAAATCCAAGTTGAAAGCCATCAAAAATAAATTTAAAAAACCATGGTGGCAGCACGGTTATTCTCAAATCGGGAAGGAATCAACCAGCTCCTTACTTTCTTCTTGGTTGGTGGGCTGGCCAGTGAGTAGAGCGGTCAGGACCGGGTTGCTCCATGCCCCGCCCTCTCCAGTGATCTGGAGCAAAGCTTGGAGGTCTGTGCTGCCATACTGTAACAAGGTGTCATGGGCAATCTGCAATACACACAAAAGGATACGAAAACACCACAGAGGAAAGAATTTTCCCAAATTAGAATCTTTAATAAGTTACCCTTCTCCACACAAGCAAAATGTTTCTGTTAATCATCATTAGTTGTCACTTTAAAAGAAAATAATATCTTAAAGTACATTTGTTTGTTTTTTCTAACTCAGTTGGCAAACAATGTGATTCTTGCATACAATGAAGAACTGTAAAACACACTATGTTCAGCATATCATACCAAATCATACAGACGCATCCCCAAAAAATAACTTGGTTTATTTTTTGATTAATCAAACACATCACCGTTTCCCTAAATTTGTGTGTAGAAGCTTTACATTGAAACACTATATTTAAAAACTGGTGTTTCAGACATATATTCATATGGCTGGTAGTAAATGTGGATCTCTGTGTGTGTGTGTGTGTGTGTAAGAGGTAAAATGTGTTCCTGATGACAGCAACTGAAGCGGGATCTACTACAAAGGCAGTTCAGAGGACTTTGATCTCTGTCTGCTGCAAAAAAGGCTCACGTGTTCCAACTGTAAGATAAATTCTAGTTTAATACTGATATGCAGTAGAAAGAAGAGGTCATAAATACTGCTGCTGATCAGTCTGAGGTGAATGTATTCACCATTCTCTATTAGACAGCCTTTAATTCACATAAGGCTGGCAGAATCAGGAAATTTAAAAAAACAAAGATGGCACTGCTCTTACTATGAGATTGTGAGTGTGCAGAGACAGCTGGCTGTTTAAAGCACTTCAGTGAAGGTTTTTTTTATGCCTGAGGAAAGATTAGTTAACCTAACAGTCAGATAAAGGAACTGACTTTCTTTTTAAAAAAGAGATCATTTGAAGCTCAGAGAAGATGAAGATTTGTGTAAGGTACAAATAATGAATGTATAGCAATGAGCTGTTCGATATCTGTCTATGCCCCATCCCTTTTTAAAGCTCATGTACCTGAACGGAGTGGTGGAACTGAACCCAGGCTTCATATGGGATCTCATTCTCAGGCACTGACAGCAGTAGTTCAAAACAGCTCCTGCACGAAAAACGAAACAAAACAGCTGCTGAAATTCTTTGGAGACAGACTTTAACAGAAACACTTTGAATAGTTAAATGGCAGGCAGTTGTTCAACAATCCAAGACACAGAGTGAAACAACTGGCACCACCTTTGATCAGACCTGAGCTTTGCTGAAGTATGCCAACTCAGAACTTGACATGCAGCAATGTGAAGGTCTCACTGACCCAATTCATGTCATGCAAGTATGTTCAGTAAATTAATTTAGAGATGTTGTCATGTAGTGTACAAGTTCTTTAATGTAACTGACGGTAACAAATGAGTCACGTCTACTAGTCATGTTTAGTTCGTCTTTGCCCTTCTTCTAGGATTAAAAAGTTGCCTGTAGGATTAAAAAGTTTTTGCCAATCAGATGCCTGGAACCTCTTCTAACAAGAGGTGTGGGTGGGATTATGTAGACCAACCCAAGCAGATAAAAGTTGGTGATCAACATGTTAATGATCCAGAGACAGTGCAGTCCTTAATGTGTCTATTTGATAAGGGACTTTTTTTTTTTTTTAAATGAACTACATTATGGACATAAGGTCACAGCAGCAGTGGAAAAAAGTTAGCAATTCTTTTTTTTAAAAATAAACATTTAAAGAGCTCTGATCAAGCTTTATTAAAAATGTTGTCATGTGTTATAAGCGTTCTGTCTCTTCCCTGTGGAAGCACAGAAGCAACAATGAAAAACTTTAGCACAAATGTATGAGAAAGCATGTTTTGAGATGAATGTGAATTAGGATGGCGATATGCATGTTGTGATCCACAACAATGACATGACAGACTCTGGATCGATATTCAGTCAGTTTACATTAAACAAAAGCCCAATCTTTGTTAGACAGGTCATGTCTAACATTTTGAGCAGTCGGAAACAGTTACAAATGTATTTATTTTTATTAGCGCAGAGCAACAATCTTGAAACAGGCTGCAAGCAGATGCCATCTCACTCAGCTAATTTGAATTGATCATGTTTTAAATATTTAGACATCTCATAAAAGCAGCTACAAAATAAAAGCAAGCATGAGCAGAGCTTTATTGGGACTTTGGCTTTACCAATATAATCAAACTATGAAATGAACACATTTACATACATTTTGAACTTTAAAAAAAATAAAATTCCAGCAAAAGTACTAAACATCTTCAACACAATAAAGATCTTAGTAGCTGAATTAATAGCATGTTATGCGACAGCATTGAAGAACTGTTCTAGGACCAGGCCTTTATTTTGGAGAGGTTTCAAGCCCTTTTATGTGTATCCATGAGTGTTGGAGTACCCTCTGTCCTGAAAGTAAAGAAAGGGCCTTCTCAAAAATGCTCATGCGCACTAGCTGCAGTGTTCCATTATGTTTTTTAAGAAGGTATAATGTGATTTTGGAAATTTGAAATGATAATGTAAATGATAATTTTGCTAGATGTGCCATTGCCTAGCCAGAAATTGGAAGTGTTAACGATGATCTGTCGACGATAACAACTGTTTATTACACGTTTCACAGCAAGGTCAGACACCTACGCCAAAGAGTGTCAAACAAAGTAAAGGACAGAAGCTGAGAGCAGTAAAGCCTGACACCGACACAGTAAGACGGCAAATCTCCACGAAAGAGACAGCGTGTTGCGTGTTGCCCACTCGGTGAACAAAAATTGGAGAAGAATCAATTAACAGCAGCAGCATACATACAGATAAAAGGGTGAAACTTGGTGTAGAAAGATAACTCAGAGTTCAGAAGATGGAAGAGTGAGAGACTGGATTCATTTGTGCTGTAACGATTAACACTCACTGGTACTCAATGGCATAAATCTAAAAGGAAAATTTTTAAAAACAACAAAATCAGGAAATCCAGCAAACTAACAATTGTCAGCATTTGGAGGCAGGCCATCGTGAACTGAAGTAATCAAAGAACCTGAACTTATCACCTTTCAATACAGCAGGCAGTGAGAGTGTGGACATGGAAACGCTGTCAAATGAACGAACCAAAGGAAGCTAAACTGATTTTCCACAGTTGTATATGTTTATGCAACGTGAGATATTTGGAAGTACTTACAACGCTAGCCTCTTCAAAACGAGGGCCACTCTGTCGGACTCTGCGGTGAGGTGGGATCGGGCTGCAGCAAAGCAGTTTATAGACAGGCAGTAGACCTCCAGAAGCGGCAGACCATGCTCTATGGAGTTCCTGCTCCCAGCATAGTGCATCAGTGCCTACATACAAAAACCCAAAACAAAGAAGATCAGAGAGTCATAAAAGCAGCACGAAAACTTGTTTAAAACAGACCAGAAAAAGAGATCAGATGGCAGGGAGTTGTCTGGATCTGAGGGGAAATGCCAGTCTACTCCTGATTGATCCCAACTGACTTTCTGGCTGATGTGCTCCTGATTGGGTCTGGGGGGATTTCACACAGCAGCAGGACAACCTTGGATCTGCTCAACAAAACCTCACCTTTACATATCTACATGTATAAATACAGATACCTTCATATTGTTCAATGAAAGCTCATTTAATCCGTAATTATGGAGCTAAATCATTTTCCCCACTAAATGTGTTTCAAGGTCGTTGAGCCATATTCAAACTATCCATTCAATCCCAATGATAATCAAAGTGATGCGAGTAGGTGACAGGGACACACATTAACTCATCACGAGACTTTAACATCAGTCACATCCCAGGAGTCTCATTTACCAGGTAGAGAACAGCAATGCTGGTTGGTGCCCCGGTCCACAAAGGCAGTAAATTAATTCCCCTCTGTCTAAATATATAGTCACCCCCTCAAAGGGAGCCAAGAATAACGTCTTTACCCCAGAGACCTAAATCAGTGTACTAATTACAAGTGGATGGACTACTTCC
>CAJRST010002224.1:8647989-8781059 GCA_907169785.1 Menidia menidia | reverse complement strand
CACAGTCTGGGCAGTCCATGGGAGCAGCTTAGAGATCAGCATAGAAAAGGAGGAACAGGGGGAAATCTCTGTGGAGGTGGGCAAGGTAAGGTGGCGGTTTACAAGTTATGCTACCTCTTTTGTTCATCTTTGAACATAAAATGATGCAAAAATGCAGGATGAAAAAGAGAGTCATGTTTTGCCAGTACAGAACAAAACAAATCCAGACTCAGATCAGTCGTAGTCAAAGTATTCTCAGGTTGTTCCTGTAATATGAGACACAATTACATGAGATATGTTAATTTTGCAGAATAGGTACACTACATGTTATGTATAAAGTTTTATTCTCAATCATTTCGACATGTCCGTTGACAAAGTTAGAAAAGGGCAATAGTTTGTCTGTTTTCTTCATTTTCTGTCTGACATATTGGATCATTTTACCTCTTCTGCTCATTAACACCCAACTGATCTGAAACCTGAGCTACCTTCAGCCCTGAAAAACTCAACAGAAACCTGTCAGGTTGAAATTTTTGTCTGAAGTTCTAGTGCAGACCTGTTAAATATTTCTGTTTGATGTAAATGTGCAATCGGGGAAAAAAAATTGATTTGAATATTTCACACGGTGAAAGATAAAAGACCACACCAAAGAGAGTAGAAAGTGGGAAGACTTCTCAGGAGACACAATTAGGCTTAAATCAACAATATTTTCTCGATGTAGGAGACTATAATGAATAATCCTAATTGAACTCGAACCGAGCCTTTAAAATTTTTGTTAGCATTGACATTTAAACAAACTCAACATCTTTTTGGACATTTCAACCCATTTTAAAGCATCATCATCTATCTGGACACCTTCCCATTGCTATTGTCTCATTTTCATGAACAGATTCCGGGGCTCTGCTGGGCATGCAAATGGACTTTGAAGAAGGTGAAGAAATTGGCCGGACCAGATGCAACATCAGAGGTAAAGTATTCAAAATGACTGACAACATAAAGCAATGCTGTAAAATTTTACCATGATGGGATAAGCTGTAGTGTAGTTTTTACTTTTGTAGGATATAAGGGCTGTACTGCTGAAAGCCTGCGATCAAATTGGAAAACTGAAAAGTATGTGCCGCGGATTCGTGAAAAAGAACTTGGACGAACTAGTTGAGGAGCTCTCAACCACTGACGACGTGAGGACGATTTGTGTCAACCTGAGAGCGTGCAAGTAAGTGACAGCAACACAAAAACCAATTGAGTAATACCACTCTAAAATGAGTCTTCTTTTTAGGTGAGCTTTATAATGTGGGACTAATTTTTTCTTTCTCTGACCTTTAGGCCAAAGGGGCTGATGGACCTACTATTCTACCAAAATGATGAAGACCCAAGCATTAAGATTTCTAAATTCTAAAACCGTCAGGGATCGAAATCAGATCAATAAAAAAAGTCTTGCCGCTTTCTTTTCCCTCTGGATAAACTGTCCTTCATTCGATACATAATGTATGATTAGTTTATGTGATTTCTGTACTTTAACCCAGCTTGTGCAAATAAATATCTAATAGACTCCTCTGTTGTTGTTTTTTTTACTAAATCTCATAGATGCAACACAGGTGCTGGTTTTCTCTCCACAGACGTAAAATATTAAAACACGATAAAACTATAAAAAATACCGTGCACAGAATAATCAGTCTCAGCATTCATCCGTAGAGTTCAGTATCAGTACATGAACATTTTTCACAGTGTGACTACAAAGCAAATAATTGAATTAAATGCTGTGACAGCATGCAAGCCTGTGCTTTCATCTTCAGAAACAAAAAAGTTAATGTTTAATACACAATTTTTTTGGCACGTTATAAAGAAAAGGTGTCACTAGAGACCACAGTGCCTTTCTCATTTTTAAATATTTCTTAGTTTTATAAATTTCTTTCATGTAATAGCCACCACATACATGTTCTACTCGCTCACTCGCCCCTGTAGATTTTAAACCGTAATCCATATTAATAAACCAGGGAAGTCTTCACACTACGGGCTCTATAATCAGTCTTCAAATCCTCTCTCGCCAATATTCTTGCAGAGCTACCCTGTCCTGATTTTTTTTCTGAGAAGGGTTTAAACCTTTGAAGGCTCAACGCATTGTGCAGTCCAATATGCTGTGAAGTGTTTTAAGATCACAGCAGATTTAAAAGAGAATCTGTCTTAAAGTGGCCCAAGAATCATAGGAATAAAGAAATGGGGATACTAAGTCCCTTTAATCATTCTTTTTTTTATTAAAATCACATGATTACTGAGTCGGCTGAAGACAAAACATAAGTACTTACGCAGAGGTAAACATAAATAAGGAAAATGTAATGAAGCATTAAAGCTACTTGCACAGCATCTTTGACAGCCATATCACTGCTGGTTCAGAGGCGACCCCTTTTTCTTCAGCTTTGACTGAGCAAAACCTAAGAAGAAATCTCTCCTTGATTACAGTGATAAAGAGAGAAAGTAAGTTCTTCCACCTTCGGCAAAGAGTGCTTCCTCATGAAGGGGCAGCAGCAGTTAGCAGGTACTTGGCACTGCGGTCCACACAATGTCCGTGTGGTCCAGCCGTGTCCCAGCTCTGCTTTAAAGTCTGCCGGTCCAGCTTGTTCAGGCTCTGAGAGCAGAGACGAAGGTCACGGACCAGTTCGGACAAATTGTCAAGTCCCTCAACGTTCCAGGGGCCCGACACCTGACAACCTGAGGGCAACAGGACACGTGACTGTGGGACATTTCAGCTACTTCTCCCTTCTGACCTACACTAACACAACGGGATACGACTGCCTGTACCTTGAAGATTCAGATGTGCCAACGGTCGAGCGGCCTGTCTGATGCACATCAGGATGCTGTGAAGGCCCGCCGAGGTCACTGAAGGGTTTCCTGACAGGTTCAGACTCACCAGGGCTGGGCATGATGGCAGGCACCTGAAAGGAAATACAAATAAAAAGGAAGGCAGAGACAAGTGAAGGATGTCAGCTCTGGTCTATTGCCAAAATAAAGTTGGAAAACATGGGAAATGACTCATGATTATTAGTGTAATTCATCCTTATTTTACCACAATATGAGAATAACAATAACACCTTTGTCTACATAACAAAGATTATGACGACAACATTTAGCATGCTCTTTTGGACAGAAAAAAAGAGAAACACAAACCTGGCCAGAGCAGCTACACTGCTGTCTGTCAGGCCATTTGCTGCCAGACTCAGGTGGGTCAGAGGGCACTCCTACAAAAAAAAAAAAAAAAAAGTATAAAAACAGTACAAAGACCTTTTTGGAATGGGCCGTGCTACAGGAGAAGTTACAGCTCAAGAGGCCAGTTCCCGCAGGACACAGCAGTATGAATGTGTGCACACCTGTGACAGGACTTTGGTGAGGTGTTCCAGTGGTGGGCAATCAGCTGGACCCCTGCAGACCGCGGACAGGTCCAGGTGAGTGAGGGAGTTGACGGGCAGAGTCTTCACGACCAGCTCGAAGCCAGTGGATCCCAGTGCATTGTGGGAGAGGGACACTGATTTCAAATGTCCTGTGCCCAAGGGATCAAAGACAGTAATTATACATTTACTCTTTATGAATAGATTTTTGAATATTGCTATATAAAAGGAAATACTCCGTCTCATCCTCTTTCAATTCGAGATGGACTAACACTAAAGGTCATCTTTAGTGTTCCCATTACCCTGGTTGTCCTTGTTCAGCGAGCTGAACCATTTAAAAAGGGGAAAAAAAGATCCAAGTTGAAAAGGAAGACGTAAAAGGGTCACCTGTCAGAGCACTGGCAAGCAGCAACCGATGCTGCTGAAGGAACCGGGAGGTGAGCTCACAGGCCTGTAGGGACAGCCTGGCAAGCAGGGGGCAGCAGGACAGAAGGCTGGACAGAGATTCAGACACCCTATCGCCAAGAGGGTTCATACTGAGATTAAGCTCCTCCAGGCACTGCAGGGGGAAACAGTCACATGCAACAAAGTACATGAGAACTAAAAGTATTTTTCTTTGAATTCACTCAATAAATATCTCACCCTGTTCACATGAGAAAAGAAAGAGTTCAAAGGTGTGAATTTTCTACAAGTAGAACAACTGAACCGAACAAACGAGGAGTAGCACTGTGGTAAGCAAAGTGTCAAAAGATTAAACAGTGTTGGAAATTAAACTAAGACGACATACTGTACATGTCCAGCAAGAGCTCAAAACACATGCGTGACCACAGTTGCATTTTTCTAGACTCGGACCATAAGCTTAAATAGATTCTTGTCAGTCCAGCTTGTACCGGGAATGCGGGGTGGCTGTGTCCCTTCAGGGCGTTCGCTGCCATCTCCAGTCCTTCGCCAGAAATGGAATTGGCAGAGATGTCCAGAAGCCGAAGGCGGGGCATGGTGGTGGTTGTGGCGATCAGTTCGGGGAGGAGGCTGTCGGAGAGGCGGTTGCCGGAGAGGCGCAGCTCTGTGAGGCTGGACTGAAGTTTAAGGGCACGCAGCAGCGGGGTGAGGAAGGAGGGGGGCAGACTGAGGCCACACACGGACACAGAGGAGCTCCCGTCCTGAACCTCACACAGGCGGGTGACGTGTTTGTTCTCGTCTGCGGGGACAGGAGGTCAGGTCAGATTATGCGGTGACACAGAGATCGGGGCGTTCTCCGTGTCCTTTCCTCACCAACTGCCAGGCTCTGACAAGCTTTCTTGAAGCGCTCGGGAAGAGGTGGGAGGTCCCAGGAGCAAACTTCAGCTAAAACCTGCAACACAACGCACCGTCAGCATACACAACTGATGCCCCGTTTGGAGGCCGACTAATGCAAATAAAAACTGTAAAAGACGGTTTGGGGCATCCCTCACTATATCAACCCACAAAGAGCAGATAAAACAATGCCCTGAGTAAACTGCTCACACAAACGAATAAAGTAAAGAGTTGAACACTCAAATTCTATGCATTCCTCTCACTTCTTCATTGGTGTGCAGCACTGTCAGCAGCAAATCTTGTGGTGAAAGCAGAGCGCCTTCCTTCTGCAGCGACAGACGGGGCAGGAGGCCACACTTCTGGTAGTAGCGCTGAGCCGCCTGCTCACATAACCACGACACGGTGCAGGAGTCTGCATCACTGGGACAGAAAGCAGACAAGAATAGACCAACCCACCACAACGCCCCTGTAAATAAGTGTCATCGAAAGCTTCAGTTCATTATGCTACTGACAGAACACATACACAAACCTTTGTGGAACGGGGATGAGGAACACATCTTCCTGAATCCTGACCCTCATTCTGATTGGTGGAGGCATGGATGCAGGCATTGGTGCTACCAAAGCTTGTGTTGGAGGCTAAATAGATTGAGGAAAGCATAATAACATCTAATCACATTTCATATATTGTAATATCCAGGGAAAATATGTACACAAAGGCAAAGTTCCTCTGGATTCTTGCACATCCTTATATCTATTTATCAACCCCATAAGAACCCAATGGGATCTAAGCTCATGCAAACTCTTGAAATGGCCCTTCCTTCTTGATTAACTAGCTCTCATGTGGAGACCCATTTATCACTGTCAAAAGTTAATCAAGGAAAAAAAAAAAAGAAAAAAAAGAAAGGTCCATTCCTGACAAATCATGCTTGAGCTATTTCCTCCAGCGATTCTGAAACATTAATGACCATCTCAAGCTCATCTTCTCCTGAATATCCACGGTAAAATATCACCTTCATCTGGAGCCGTCTATTTGTAGAGAGTTGAAGTGTTTCTGACCTGAACGTGTCTGTGTGGTGGAGGTGAGGGCGTGTCGGGCCTGGCGTCATCATCTGTAACAGTCGGGCTGTGTGACCTGCTGACCTCCCGTCTCCCCAACTTCAGCATCCCTGGCATCTGAGTCATTTTAACCTGATGAGGCTTCTGCGAGCCGTTCCATCTCCTAGAGTCACCCCGATTGCAGGACGAGTTGGCTACAGAATATGAGAGGAGGAGAAGAGTGTAATGAAGGTGACGCAAGCAACAAAATGCAGAGGAAAAACTGAAATGTTACCTCTGCTGGATGTGTGGGGGGTCAACTGCCTGTTTTGACTTCTGGCAGTCAACGACGAAGCGGTTTCCTGGCCTGTCGGCCCATCTTGCTCCATTCGAAGCCTCCTTCTCTTCTTTGGCTGCATTTCCCCCAAATCGTCCTCCAGCCAGTCATCGGCCGTATATTCGTCCTCAGGAACTAAAGCAGATCTGTTGCTGGACGAAACAGCAGGTGTGCTGCAGAACTGCTGCTGGAGAAGAGTTTTGGCACTGCCTAAACCCCGAATGGCACTGTGGTACTCCTGTCTCCCAAACACAGATTGGGTGGGGGCCTCTGCGTTACTTTCCCGCCCTGAGCCCGGGACCGCGCCAGGCTCCCTGTTAGGCGGGACGTCTTTTTGACTTGGATCTCCTGGGGAAGCGCGCCTTGCACGAACGGGACGGAGGGGGCTGACGGGACTGTCTGAGTCACTGTCATCTGAGCTGCCATTGACCTGAAAGCACACACGCGCACATTTTCTGCTGTCATAACTCAGATGGCTCAGACAGAATATGCAAAAAGGAACTGTGCAGTGTTCTCATCTTCACCAAACCCGTTTGTCCGTCATTACCCCGTAGAGGAGCGCGGCCTCTGTTCCTCTGGCTCTGTGCCGGCGGGATGAGCAGTCGCTCTGCTGCCGTCTGGGGCTGACGGCTGCTGCTGCCTGAGCTTCGGAGCTCCTGCTGCTTCGGGGCCGGTGTTGGCTGGCGGAAGAGCCCCCCCCAGTGGCTGACAGCGGCTCAGAGTTCTCTGCATCAAACAGCTGGCTGTCCTGCAGGGCATCAAAGGGCTTGGCTGGGGCGGGAGCAGCAGGCACTGTGGTTTGCACGGAGAGCAAAAAGCAGCATTTGAAAGTGCACGTCAAAGGCAAGAGCAGGGCGAACGTGACAGAACAACGTTGAAGTTTTACCTCCTCCTGCTAGAGCCTTCCTAAACAGTTTCTCTGTAAGGGCACATTCCCTTCTGGTCTCCTCGTCCAACTCTCTACTGTATGTCCTCTGCCACTGACGCAGGGTGTCCAGGGGAGTTTCACCCTGAGGTTGGAGAAAGGAAAAAAAGGAGAAGCACCAGTCAGTCACTTCAGCCAATTCCCATAGTACTCAGTAATATGAAGTGAGGATTTACTGTTCTACCACACATTTGTTGAAGTAAACATGATTATTAGTGGCCTGAAAGCCATATAAAAAAATAAAACAAGACACAGATATGAATGATAACTGAAAGCTGAGAGGGTGGGGGGCTTCAAATGATCTCTACATGCAAGAACAGTCAAAACATCTTGGATGAGAGGGAATTTTTCATGGAAGATGATCCAAGTGCAAAGCAACCCCAGGATTCCTGATTAAGGGAGAAATGCTCACATACGATATGATAGAGACTTGATCATTACCTATATCTATGTTTTTAGGATGTTATTTCCAGTTAACCCTCCCATCACGAAAACGAAAGTTTGACATAATACTTATTTTAGCGGTACATTAGTATTTAGTGCATGTGAAAAATCTAATCTAAGAATTCTCTGATAAGAAGTCAATATCTTTATATCTCCAAATTACACTTCTTTTTATGAATTCTGAATTGAAAAATTAATAATTCATTTCTACATAAATTATATTTCATGGCACTACACGAATGATACCAGATGTTTGCCTTTACCAATATTTACAGTAATAACATCATATTCCTATATTTAACAAGATTATCCATAACATTATTACTATAGAGTAACATGATATTAATAAATTCAAAATTGAGATATGGCTTTCATAAATACATTTAGTGTTTTCCACTACTGCTTCCTAAGGTTAGAGATTATGGTGTTTCTCACAGACACAAACGCACCTTGGAGTTACGCAGTGAGACAGAAGCCCCCCGCTCCACCAGCAATCTCGCCACTCCTAAATTGCCACAAGCGAGGGCGTCATGCAGAGGAGTCACCCCCTCACACAGGGGCCCGCCAGGATCGTTGATGTTGGCGCCTCGCTCCAGCAGCACAGCTACAACATCTGCATCAAAGAGAGGGAAGCCATGGGTACGCCCAAAGAGCACCAGTTTGTTTCCAAAATTAAAACCGTGAAGCAGGATTTATGCTGACAATCAGCAGTCAGTTACCATAGTGACCGTGGTTGCAGGCCTCATGGAGGGGTGTCCAGCCACAATAGTCCCTGGGGTTCACTGGGTGACCCTGACAGGGACACACGTGAAACTTGCCTGATGTTACAGTTTCTTGACATGCTCATTTGAAAAAAATGTGTCAAATGTTTATGAAAAGAACTGAAAATAAAATATTCATCGCTGAGCTGGGCCAATCGCTCTTCTTGAGTTTAAAAGAGAGGTGAAGCGTTGTAATGTGGTAAATATTTAACAAGTTCTGGCTCACAACGCAGCTACGACAAGTGTCACAACCTGCCACGCAGTTTGAAGCGTAAATAGGAGCTCTTGTTTTTTTCCCCTCACCTGCTCCACCAGATACTGGACCTGCTTCAGGTTTCCATCTATACACGCTCTGTGGAGAGACGTCTCCCCTTTCTCATTCCTCTTGTTCCACTAAATCAGAACCAGACGAAGAGAAACAAAAGTTCAGACAGCGAATATCTAAAATGAGGGCTAATGGCTGAATAACTGTAACAACCGCCTCACCCTTCCCGTCTTCCTCCTTCCTGACACCATTTTGTCATATCCCTCCAAATCATCATCTAGAAACCATGAAAAAAGCAATGGAACACAAAGCAAATATGCATGACACGTTCTTTGGAGCAATCTGTCTCTATGCCAGCTCCCTGTAAGCAGGCAGGAAGTTCACAGTCTACCTGAGTCAGAGAGAATGACATCACTGTCATCCAGAGGTTCACTGTTGTCCATCTCGTCCTCTTCCTCCTCCTCTCCATCACTCCCATCTGGACGCCAGCCCTCTGAAGCACAGAGCTCGCGCAGCTTGTCCTCTGTGTCATTAAGATTCGATGAGCCGCGGCGCCTCTGGGACGCCAGCCAAAGCGACAGGACGCGTTTCTGTGGGAGTGAAAGAAGCCGTCACTCCTTTTCTCAACTGAGCACAGGCTGGAGGCTTTTGTGCCCTTTTGCCTTTCTCTTTAAATTGAAAGTTTCTGGACTGAAACACCTCTCAAAGTCTGAACAAATGTCCTTTTATCTAAATCAGTAAGTAGTAAGGTGGCCCATTATGCATCAAGCCAATTTTAAAATTTGATCAGCTTAAATTCCGCTGTTTTCTTTTTTAAGTGGAGGTTCAGCTTTTAACTGTCCAATATAACTCACCTGCAGCCTGGCCTGTCCACACGTCTGAGCACAGCGTAAGGCGGTGCTGTAGCTGTTGTCCATCTCCTCAGAGGCACAGCCGTCCTCCTCCTTAGCCGCTGCGATGTTCAGCCATGTGCTGCACTCCTGATAAACGAGCATGAGCTACTTTACTCACGTAAGATGGACAAAATGATAGCTTACATCATAGCAGAACGTTACAGCTGATTACCACTAGCTCAGGCATCTACTGTGGGAGGATTTTTTTTGTTTATTTCAAATGAAAATATTTTTGTTTATTTCAGCATTAAAATGGGCATTAACTTTATCCTCCATGTACAGAGCTTTGGGGCTTTTGCAACCCATAATGATGGCATTTTAGTGTGGAACGCAGCGTTAGCGGGCGGGCTCATCGTGATCACCTCGGCGGCGCTGCCCTGTCGTAGCGCCAGCTCCTTTCTGTAGTGTTCCACTGCCTTGTTGTGTTGCTTCAGGTCCGTGTAGGTGGCGGCCAAAGACACGTGGATGACTGCCAGCTCCCTGGCAGGCTTTCCCACGGCCTCAGCAGCCTTTAGCTAAACCACCAGAATGCAGTGAATGAGTCAGAATGAAGTGAATGAGGGGAGCGAGAGCTAAACCGGCTTGGGTGTGCCACCTCTCGGCGTTTCCCACCTGAGCCTGATAGGCCTCCAGAGCCTTGCTGTAGCAGCCGATCTTACAATAGAGGTCCCCCAGCTGCTCTGCCAGCTCCACAGCCTGATGGGAGCCCAGTCTCCTGCCCTGGTCTTCCCCGAACTCTTCCTCCAATTTACAGCCCCGGTCAGCTGTGAAATTGGCAACACAAATGACACCATCAATGACACCATCTTAGAAAGTTTGAGAAAATAAAAGTTTCCATCTAAACACTCCCTGTGGAGAGTAAACTGCCCAGAAAACCTGCTGCTCACCACATTTGAAAGCTTTCTTTACTGCTAGTCTGTCTACCGGCTGCTGGGAACCCAACAGGAAAGCTTTCTTCAGAGACCGCCTGGCTGCCACAAAGTCCCCAAGAGACAGCTGCACCTGTTGGCATCATCAAATCGCAGAAGCATTAGAAAACTGCTGAGCGGGGAGAAAAAAAGGCTGCGGAGGTCGGCGGATCTCAAACCTTGCCGATGCAGTGAAAACACTCGCTCTCACAGAACTTGTCCTTCATCTTCCTGGCACACTCTTTGGCTTGCTCCAGGCAGCGGACAGCATTCGAGTGTCGGCCGTTGCGGAAGAAGATGTTCCCCAGGTTAAAGTTTGCACGGTAGAGATCTTCCAGCAGCTGACTCTTCCTGAACAGGAGTTCAACAAACACTGTTCAAAAATGCGACTGTGACCCTCTATAGTGATAAGTAGGAACTAGAAAGACAGACTGAAATACATGTTCTACTATGGTCTTTATGGTCTTACTCAGCAATAAAGACGCTGCGCCGGATGAAGTCGCTGCAGAGTTTGGGCTCCCCCAAGTGATCGCAGACAATACCGAGATTGAGGAACAGACGCGCCTTCATCTCGCTGATCTCTCGCTGAGGAACAGTACCTGCACGTTAAATGAAGATTGAAACAAACACTTTACCACAAAAAAAACACAAACGCCATAAAATCATTCAATATTCCTCATGAGATTTGTAACACCAGTCATCGAGCCAATGGAGAGACAGTACACACCTTCCAGACGCTCATCCACAATGCTCAGGCTCCTCCGGAAGGCGTCCTCTGCTTGCTTTAAACTGCTCTTTGAGTTGTCCGATTCATATCGGAAGAGGTAGGTTCGACCGATGGTGGCCAGGGCCCTTTGCTCCTCAGCGTGATCTCTGACAGAGCGGGCCAAGTCCAGGTGCAATTGCTGGTGCTGGAGGGGAGGAAAAAAATCAAATAAAATGCATTTCACAACTCCTGGTGTACATCAAAATTACCAAGGGAAATATTTGATCTGCTTACTCTCAACGCAGCCTCAATGTTGCCCATCTCTGCATAGCACTCTCCTATTTTACGGTTCGCCACAGCTCGTCCTATCACATCATGTAAGGCCTCGGAGAGGGACAGCTCCTGTTGGTGCTCCCTGATGGCTGCCGGATAATCCCCTGAAACAACCAAAAACACACGTCAGGCTGACCTTTCAAGCAAAAAGAGCATAAAGGAAAAAAATAAAGTGGAGAGGAGAAAAAAACTCACCACTCCTGGAGAGCAGCTCTCCGAGCTGATTGCAGATGTTGGCTTCCTCTTTTAGGTTCCTGTTAGCCTGGGCTTTGTTTTTAGCTTTCTGGAGCTCTAAATAGCCAGTTGAAAACGACGTCGGTTAGGTAAGACTCACAAAGCATAAAACGTGCAACTAAAGACATACTTACGTTTGATTTCCCGCGAAGAGCTCATTTTACTCCCGTTCTGATCGCCGCTGGCTGAGCTAACTTTAAGCTAATTGTGAGAAACCACTCAGCGCGCGCCTCTGCAGCGCTGTTGACAGCCCAAACTCTACTCACAAAGGCAAGAAACCAAGCTTTCATCACATGTGCCTTTCCACATGTCCGAAAATGTTAAGCAGCCCTGTGCACGTCCGATCGTACTGCCTGTCACGGGAAAGAGCACCGTACATCAGTCTTTTTGTTTTAGCTTCGGTTTTAGGACAACTTCAGATTGCCCCGCCAGTAATACGTCAGATGCTACGTTCAGGGGATCTTTTGCCCGTCGTTTTACCTCTCAGGCACAAATTGAAAACGAAATCCTGATACAGTTTGTATTTAATTTTTTTGGTCACCAGAACAAAAGGATGGTGTATTAATCTGAAAAATCATATTTCATTGTAGTGATACACTGCACTTGAACGAGTAATGTTTTCCGAAGTCCCTCAAAAGACCATCCTTTCGAGTCTGACAGACTAAATTGAGGGCATAATAGAAAGCTTCATACACCAAACGTTCATTGGCCAACGCTACAACGTGATGTAGCAGTGGCACGAACAACTTAAATATATTTTCACTTAAAATCCATTAAAAGAGTCATGATATAAGATTAAGACAATACCCTAACACCATGTGACTTTAACAACACACATGAAACCAAATGAGAAGTTTAGGAGTAGCTTAGAGCTTCTTGGTCTGCTTTGAACACTGCGACCTCCTGTGGGGTAAGTCAGGTCTGTTTGATAGAGGAATATTTCTATATCCATCTTATTTTTTCTTGTTTTTCTAGTTTCCAATTTTTTAAAAATGGAAACGCACTTTAAAAAACCTGTCTGGCTACAAAAAACCCGAATTCAGTAACTGATATTAGATACTATATTATTATTATGCGGTTTTTAAAAAAAGTTCCTCAATAAATGTCTCCCTCTATAAGATATTTAGGTAAATGTTTGGTTCAATATATGCTCGAGTATATAATATGATAAACACTTACATTTTAAAACCAACCATTCTAATTCATTTTACGTATTGGAGAGTATACATACAGGCTTGAAAATGAAATCCTTAGTTAATTTTATAATACAAATGAAGGACATGGGTGGCAGCTGTGTGTATGTTAGAAATATTAACATTAATCGGATAATAGTACTATTCTAAAACCAGGATCCACAGATCTGTAACACTAACAATGCCTAAGATTATTTAGACCAATTATTTGGACTGACGTAGCTGCAGCTAACCCAAATTCATGATCTTATAATCCAGCTGTTCAGTCTGCCACACATGGCCAGGCATAGGGTGACGTCAGTTTCATTTTTTTCTCTACTGGTTTGTTCAGATCGACAGCACGTTTTGACAAATTGCAATGCAGCATTTTGACCCTGAATTGAATATACACACTCCTCCTTTCAGTTATTCATCTATTTATCTCTGAGATTGATATTTCAGTGATTAAACCCTAATATTTGGTGTTGGTAGTCAAAAATGCTTTCAGTGCTTCACGTAATACATTTTTTATGAAGTCTCTAGCTTTTATGACATAGTATTCTATATCGCATATAATCTGGGTCTGTAGACACATTTATATGTGTAATCCTTTTGGGGCACCCAGAAATATTTCCCAGGATGAATCCCCTGGGGGGGAAAAAACAAAAGAGCGGAGAAAACCACAGCGTGCAGTCATAAAAACAAGCTCTGCTGGCATTAAGCCAACCAGCAGAAATGCATCTGTTTAATGCAGGATGTCAGCAGGAGGCTTGAGCATCAGAAGCAGCTGAGAAGCCTCTCAGATCACGCAGAGCTTCGTCTCTGCCTCTGCAGGTCTCCGTTTCTACACCGGTGACCCTACAAATGGGGATGCTGCATCATTGTGAGAATTGGTGTTTCTGGGCGGTGCAAAGTGGAGTAGAGCACATCAGAGTGCAGAGTATCAGAGAGCAGCAGAGCACAGAGAGGCAGGCACATCCGCCGCTGGAGGGATCAAATCTGTACCATCTGACGCTCAAGGATTTATGGGTTTAGTCAAAATTGCTTTTCCCACTGTGGAGATTAAGCACCGTAGGATGTTTTCCACTCAGGCCGTAGAATAGCCCAGTGCAGCTTCTGCTGCTGTTACTGTTTTTTCTCCTTCTTATCGGCTCCGGCTCTGGAGAAGGGAATGTCTCAGGAGGGCAGAGTGCTCCAGACCCTTGCTGGGAGTGGATTCTGATTGACAGGAGAGGTCTGTCCTCTGGGGAATGTGAACCATGCAGGTGGATGCCGTCCTTGTCCTCCTCTGTGTCTGGCTAGCAGGTGTGGCTGGAAAGATGGTTCAGTCAAGAGGTCACAAGCTGGAAACCTACAAACAAAGCAGGTAATGGAAACAAAGTGGTGGAGCTACAGCATGTCAGATACAAACACCGGCGTGTGCGTGTGTGTGTGTTGGCGGTTTATGAAAACTGAACTGTTTATGGGAAAAATGTTTATGAACTGATTTGTTAAAGTTGCGCTTGCTGTTATTACTTTGATTTGTGCTTGTAGATGTTTTTTATAGTTCTACAAAATGCTGTCCACTGTTTCCTGTATCACCTGTGCTGCCCCCCCCTCTGAAAAACACACTTATTCAGACAGCAGATTGGAGAGATAAGGGAGGGAGACCTAAATCCCCAAATCTATTTATGTACTATGGCTGAATGCTGTGTTCTTGTGCCCCACAACTGCTGCGGGGCACCGAGTGACCGTTTTCTCTGCCAGCAGCAGTTGTAGTCAATGTCATTTTCAGGTGATTATTTAGGCTAATTGCTGCCTTGTTAATGCGTCCATTGGATTAAATGTTTTGAGTGGGGACTGAACTAGATCTGGGATTCACTAAAGCGCCCGTGTTTCTCTATGTTATTGATTGAAATGGCTTAAACATCGGAAGTGATTTCAAAGGGGATTGCATTTATTCGTTTGCTGTCTGACACATCGTATGTTGTCAAAAAGACGTGGTGCTTGTCAGAGGGAAAAAAAAAGGAAAAGCAAATGTTCACAATTGAGACTCAGTAATCAGTAAAACCGGGTATTTTTAAACAGTGATGGAGAAAAAAAAATCAATTCTGAAAGTAGTTGCAGATTAATCCTCTATAAGAGAGAACTTGATTAATGAACTAGAGCAACAGAATAATTGATATTTTTTAAAACATTTAACATTTTCTCAGATAACATGTCCATCAGATAGAAGCATGATACTGTAACTCCTATAAAATCCGTATCTTTGTCTCGAACTTGCTTGATAGATTAATCATTTTAAATGGCAGCTGAACTGTTTTGGAGAAACAGTCCATTTATATAATTTGATTCCAATTTTGTGACATAAAATAACATATCATCACAATAATGATGTAAAAGGTTCTGGAGCCCATGTAAAACATCCATCCATCCATCCATCCATTATCAATACCGCTTATTCCCTGATGGGGTCGCGGGGGGAACTGGAGCCTATCCCAGTGGTCAACGGGCGAGAGGCAGGGTACACCCTGGACAGTCCGCCAGTCCATCGCAGGGCCACACACAAGACATACAAGGACAAACAACCACTCACACTCACATTCACTCCTAAGGGCAATTTCCCCAATCTACCCCATGTAAAACAGATTTACAAATTCAATAAGGTATTTATGATATGGTGTACCATGGCATTCAGTAGACTGGTTTCACAAGGATAATATCTGTACATCTTTCTTGATGTTTTGTGTCTTTACAACTGTTTTGTATTATCATCTCATTACCAGTAGATCACGAATGCGTCTCTAAAGCCCATTTCCTGCCTGTCACTCCCTAACCTTTCTTAGCTGAATGCCACTGAACCAAACGCCCAATCAAAAGCAACAGAGAGCTCTAACAGAAATGAGAGTGTCATCCTGATGAGCAAACCCCACCAAAACGCCACACAGAAAGGAGCCACACGTGGCAGCACGTGACATTTTTCTTAACCATGTCGTGTTTATGCAGCAACACGGTGGTCCAGTTTGGAACGTCCCTTGGGAACAGGGACCAGGGAACATGGGCCCAGGCTGTTTAAGATGCTGATACAGAGATGAAACTGTTTGAAGACAGACACTCCAGCGTTTGCTCTAATTTCTGTGATTTTTCTGAAGTCTTGGTTGTTTAAGATGGCGAAAAAATTCACTTTTTTCATGACCCCTGCTGAGTCTCTCTAAGCTCAGCTCATCCGTCAGGATACTGTCTGAGGCTCTGAATCGAAAGGCAATCTGACTGCTGTCTACTGCAGATAAGTCACTCACTTATCAAACACACTGACTTCACACAGCCATACTTAGAAAATATTCATTTAATATCTCCATGCCAGACTTGAAACAGTTTCTCAAGTCCTCATATTCCATTTGGAGGAAGAGTAGCAGTCAACATTTTGTTGCATTTTGCTGCAAGAACAAAAAAGGGTGTGTGTTGGACCTGAACAAGTTATTTGCTGCCTGGCTGAGTAATTTCAACAAAACCCATGCAACAGCTATATCGTGTTTTATTGAAAACGGAAAATCATTTTTATTTTCAATTGTTGAATTTAATCGGTCTCCAGATTAACTGCAGATAGATTTTAGATTAGTAAATCTGTCCCAAATCAACCCGTCACAGCTAATAAGAGCCATGGGCCAAATGCCCAGAAAGCAGTGAGATCTTGTCTCAGAAACAATTTCATGCTTTAGCACCATACTTGGTTGCATGGACTCAACACTTTCCTCACGTTATCCTTATAAAACCGCATCCATGTTTTAGGTCATACATAAATCAAAGGCAATGTGGCAGCCAAGCCCATCTGAACCCCCACTGTGAGTAGGTGTTTCAGCTCTTGTCTGCATACAAATGTTTTGCAACCAGCTGAAAGCAACGCTATTAAGGCTGATTGGCTTTAAGAAAGATAAACTCACGTGTCTGCTGACTCTACACACACAAGAAGAAAAGAAGAAAAAGTGTCCAAAGAATAAGAGGAAAAGAGGGGAGTCTTTTCCAGCCTGGAAAACACACATTTGTCTTGCATAGATAGATTCTAATTCTTGCCAACTGCCTCAAGTGAGAATCAGTCTTTGCATTAATATCTACTGAAGATGATAAGGTTTTTCCCGCTCAGGCAAGTACAACATTGTCTGCCCCTGAATGCTATCGTTGTAGAATAATTCCCATCCGCTTAATATATTCAGCATACCCTGTCAAATCACAATTTCTCTGCCTTCATATGAAGTAACGTTTTTCACATTGCAATTGTTATTTATAGATCAGAGGCAACAAAACAAGCAAGACAATATGCTTCTTGCTATTAAGCTTCTCAACCTTTAGATTGAAATAATCAAGTGTGGAATTACAAAACTGCCGGTCCTTATGCGCATTTTGACAAAGCTCTCAGAGTTCATGACACGGAGAGTCAGATCCGACTGAAAGGACATCTGTGAAGAGTTAAAGCTGTCAAATCTAATCAATCCTCTCATTGAAATTGCAGTTATTTAAAGTGATCATCTGAACCCTACAGTGATTAAGATGATCATCAAGTACAAGGGGGAGCACAATCATAATCATCTGTGGAAAAAAAAAGAAGCAGAAGCAACCCGCTGTGCGATCTTTAACTGTCTGTCTCATCTTTTTATTAAGTCTGCCCTTTGTTGTCTGTTGTGTTTTTTTTCCATCTAGTTAAAAGTCGCCACACATCAGTCGTCCGCTGACATGTACAGTCTGTGAATACAAATCAAATGTAAATCTCTCGTTCCTCTTCTAGCAGGGGGGCAATCTGGTATACTTATGCAGAAGTCAAACTCCTCCTCACTCTGTCTCTCTTCGCCCCACTCCTCCTCTCAGAAGTGTGAAATTCCAAAAGGATCTGGATGCTGCTGGCGTGGGTTTGTGGGAGTTTTTGCAGTATTACTCTGTGCATCCGATGCCTTGAGGAAGAAGAACTGAGGGGAAGATTTGTGTAGGACTGAGGAAGCCCACATGGAAAACATCAGAAGAAAAAAACTCATGATAATTAGGAGTAGTTACTCAACGATGTTTTTGGGTCATATTTGGATGAGAACAACTATTTTCTGACTAAACATGGTAACGACATGTTTACTAAAATACATCCACGCTCAGATATAACTAATTGATGATATCGAATATAATCTTAAATGCACAGGTAAAGTGAACACGGCACATTTTGTTTTGATCATGCAGTATAAGAAGTGTTGAGATACGCAAAATGAAAACACCACATCCATATGTTCCATTTAATCCCCTTTATTTTTCAACTTCAAATTCCTTCCTACTCAGGCCTTTGTGAGCTATTATTATGTCCAAAATGCCCTATGTAGAAATTTGACCCAGTAACCGTAAAGCAGCCCCGGTAGCGATGTGTGCCTCCGAGCCCAGAGCAGAGCCAGGCAAGGGCGAAGTGGAGCACGCAGGGCACGCCGGTGTGCAGACACGCAGCCTGCTGGGTGTTGTGGGCAGGCAGGGAGGGGATTGAAGAGGCATTTCTGGCAAGAGGATTAGGAACCCGCAGCTGGATAGATGTAGCTGTAGCACCCATTGGCCCCCAGAACACTGCATCCAGCACCCAGTGAATTGTTATACTTATCAGTGTCATTATTTCTTTCTGCATGTTTGTGTGTGTGTGTGTGTGTGTGTGTGTTAACCCCCCGTCTCTCCCCTTTTCTTCTGTGATGTTTTCTTAATATGCTGCATGTTTTGACAGGGATTTGGCTTTGACTGGAGCAGCATCCTCTTATTCATTAATCCATTTTAGGGGTTTGAAATTCTTTGTTCTGCGTCTCAGCTTGGGGTCTCAAAATGAAGTTTTAGAACTGCTAAATAGTGAAGGGCTTATTAAACCAAGAAATTCAGGCTTTTTCACGATGGAGGTAATGAGACGATGCTCTCTCTTGTTTGTGGTTGAAATGAACTTGATACAACAGAAATTGAAAGAGATTTTGACCATTTACTTAAGAAAGAAAAATTATATTACGTATTAAGTGTGCAACTTTTACCATTATTGTTTATTTACCATTAATGTTATGTTTTATGGTAGATCTTGTTACTTTTGTGTCTCATTGTTACTACTTTGTTATATCTTTTCTTTATTAACAGATCACGGAGAGACACCGGAATGGATGGGGAGGGTGGCCATAAAACTGGCAGGCAAGTTTGAAAGATGTTTTTCTATTGAAATTCCTTTCCAAATAGCATTTTTTAGCAAAACCTGAAATGTTGCATTCCTCTTAGTTACAATGTTACATTCCACTGCTTATGTTTTGCAGCCCAATGTATAAAAGAAGCCCAGATCTCACAAAATCTCCAATGACAAAGTCTGAACAGCTTCTGAGGATAGATGACCATGATTTCACCATGAGACCTGCATTTGGAGGTTCGAAACACTGACCAAGTCCTTTAAATGAAAGTGCCTTTTATCTTATGTAAATTGTAAGCTTGGAACAGCTTCATCTTTGGTCAACAAGTTGCAGCTGGATAAGGTCTGTGACGAGGTCTTTGGTTCGGACCAAACAGTCCCGTTAGCACTAAGCTCTGGAAGACCTTGGTGACACTGACAAGCTGTTCTGTTTCCAACTGAAGCTCAGCGCTGTGCTCTGAGGGATTTTTTTCTGTACATTGGATAGATTTGATGTCATCTTTTTGCATGCTGGGATTATGTTGACAGAAATGCACACAGCCTTTGTTTCCAAAGATACTGATAATGTGTACGCTATATATTTTCAGCTATTTTTTTTTTCTTCCATTTTGAGATGACTGATCTCAAATGCAGTAGCTGTGTTTCACAAAAAATAACCAGCTGCAGGGGCTTTTTTTTCCTTTGCGGCATGTGCTGTTTTTATCATACAACTTTTCATCACACAGCAATCAGCTGCTGAAAACACACGGAGTGATCCTTTACAGCGTCCGAGTTGAACCATGATGTAGAAAAGTGAGCTGGATTTCATCCACTGCTGCATCAACTTTGATCCGTTATTATGACCTGATTGTATTTGTGCACTGTCGGAGGATGATAATGCAGAGTAGAAGGGATGAAATAGGTCAAAAGAAGAATCAAAGCCAGACTGTCACAGTCACAGCACCAGCAGTTGCTCTGTATTTGTTTGATTTTTTTTTTTCCTTTAACTGCTCTAAAACCTTGTTTCTATTTCTGTGTCTGTAATGCTTTTGTGTTCTCATATTTATGAATGTAGAAAAGCTGTTACCATGGTGAAAATAACATTTGTGAAAAGGATTTTCTGACATGAAACATTTCATTTTAGGTCCTCCAATTCCCGTTGGAGTTGATGTTCAGGTTGAAAGTCTCGACACTATCTCTGAAGTGGATATGGTAAGTTTAACTTAAGTATAACTTAAGAACAACATAAGAAAGTTCAACTATAACAATTGGCAGTTATAGTGGAGGATGATATCTAACTATTTAATCAAGCAGGATTTCTTTTTGACATCATTTTGTGCATATTTAAAACATTTATCATGGTTATCCTACCAAGCCCATTTTGTCCTCCTTGCCCTGTACTATCTTTTCATGAGCCTCTTGTTTCCAAACTGTACCATGTTTGACCATGAAACATCTTTATTCATAATTATGGTGATGAAAGACTTCTGAACAAATCACCGACATTTAAGACTCCCAATAAGAGAGGACTTGAATCACAGTCAATATTGCCCAGTTGATCTTAGGACAGAATTGCAAGTAGCATTTTCGTAATAGAATAATTTTGACAATCTTGTAGTTCTTTACACACCATATTCTAAAAATCTGAAACATATGCCATCTTGTTTACATTCTGTAGGACTTCACCATGACGCTCTACCTGCGTCACTATTGGAAGGATGAACGGCTAGCATTTCCAAGCACCAACAACCAGAGCATGACCTTTGACAGTCGCTTGGTGAAGAAGATTTGGGTCCCCGACATGTTCTTTGTCCACTCAAAGCGCTCTTTCATCCACGACACCACCACAGACAACGTCATGCTGCGGGTTTATCCAGATGGCAACGTGCTGTACAGTCTCAGGTGAACAAAAGCCACATTGGATTGGAAAGGTGTACAGGAGTATAGCTTTTGTTTCACTGCAATGCAAAAATGACAGCAAAAAAGAATACAATTAAATGTATCATCAACCAAACACACAGCTTCATTCCATGCACTTTACACCATTTATTTTAGAAGAGATATGTAACTCTTGGCTTAAAATGTATTATTTCGTTAAATCTAAGCATATCTTTTATCTTTTGTTTTGATGATTTTCTTTACAGAGTCACAGTCACTGCCATGTGCAACATGGACCTCAGCCGCTTTCCCCTGGACACACAAACCTGCTCCCTGGAGATTGAAAGCTGTGAGAGAACAAAGACACATAGGCTATATCCAACTGACTTTTTGAAATTTCCTGGGGTTGGCTCAGGTTTACATCCACCAAGTATCCGTATCTCACTGGATTCAGAACTAAACTTGAACAGTGCTGCTTTACAGTGTAGATTTTGAGCTTCTGAATAAGAGAATTGTGTCATTTCAGCTTTAATTTGAACATGATAAAAATGCACAACAAAACGAGTTTGACATGTGTAAAGCACCTGATGATTAATTTAATCTTTTGAAGAATAATATAATATTTTAAGGGGCACAAACCTTTAACCATCTGTTCTTATTGCTTCATCAAAGGTCTGCTTCAAATTTCAGTCTCTTTCCTCTTATTCCATCAGTGGTTATCATATGGTATATGAAGAGCATTCTGCTTTGCATTATAGCCTAGAGGGGGCATCTAGTGGGAGTTAAAGTCTTGTTATATTTTTATCTTTTTCGTCGTACATGTGTAGCACATTACCATGAAGATTTGTGTACGTAAAATATATTCTAATTTGTTTTGGGTTTTCTTTTCCAGATTGACTTAATTTCACACATTTCACCAACAGATGCCTACACAGACGACGACCTGATGCTGTACTGGAAGAAAGGCAACGAATCCCTGAACACGGACGACAGAATATCTCTGTCCCAGTTCCTCATCCAGAAATTTCACACCACCACAAAGCTGGCTTTTTATAGCAGCACAGGTACAGCAACACTACACAAAATCACTCTGGGATCAAAACTTCAATCAATTTGTCCACATTTCCTAAAAAAAGTTTATTTTCCTTTCTCTGAAAACTTGAGATGAGTTCCGTGAAGAATATTTTCTGACATTTTGTACCTTAGTACAAAATCAAATGAGTTCAACTCTTGCCAACCACTTGTATACTGCTGTAACACCACTATCAAAGCAGTGCTGCTTTCTCATAACCATATGTCACATTCCAGCAACCTGAAGCATAAAAAGGATTTTGTGTGCTATCTTTCTCTGCCAGAGTAGCTGGGACACTCTTCTTGTTCATGCAAGTGTTCATGCAGCTCATCGGCAGCTCAACGTATGAAGAAGTGTTTGTAACGGGGATTTTGCTTCTTCCTAGGCTGGTACAACCGCTTGTACATTCATTTCACCCTGCGGCGACACATCTTCTTCTTCCTGCTGCAGACTTACTTTCCTGCGACTCTAATGGTCATGCTGTCGTGGGTGTCCTTCTGGATTGACCGCAGGGCCGTCCCTGCCAGGGTGCCACTCGGTAAGCAAAGCTGTGCTTCCACAGAACGATCTCTGCAAAGGAGCCACGGTCACTGAGATCAGTTTTCAAGAGAAACACCGGAGGAAAAGGTTGCACGTTAACACATGCAAAAGACTTCCAATAATGTGTCTGTGTGAGCACCGACCCCCTCTCCAGACCACTCATTATCATTAGCTGGCATTGTTTATTTTTCTTGGAAAAAACTATAGAGCAGAAAAGTTTGACCAAGCTAGTGTCATGACTTTCCGCAAAAGTCATGACAATAAGTGATGACTGCTTCCACATATTAACATAATTAGCTTGGAAAAGCTCAATCTGCTCTTGTTTGTCAGTTTTGGTTGCACAATCAGGCAACACCAACCGTTGTGAATCATATTTTTTACATGTTTCTCCACTAATATGTTTGGAGAAACATGTAAATGCAAAATCAGAATATATCCCTGTGTGCATGCAGAATGATTTTCAAAAATTCCATCACCAAATTATGTAAATTTAAACATCACATCAACAACTTCATACACTGGAGTGTAAACAATATGTGGAGCAGATGATACAAAAACCGGAACACTGAATTCTATGTCATGGCGACTGTAACGCTACACCATAACAGAAAAAATATTCAGTACCTAACGACTTGTCTCTGAGATATTCTAAAATTAGATTTAGCCTCCGAGGCCTGTGGTCCAATAAATAACAGCACCACGGTGAGTAAGCTGTTTGTTTTCTCCCCTTTAGGCATCACCACAGTGCTGACCATGTCCACTATCATCACCGGGGTCAACGCCTCTATGCCTCGAGTCTCCTACATTAAGGCAGTGGACATTTATCTCTGGGTCAGTTTTGTGTTTGTCTTCCTATCGGTGATAGAGTACGCGGCAGTGAACTACCTCTCGACTGTCCAGGAGAGGAAAGAGAGAAAGCTGAGGGAGAGAGTAAGTGCCTATTTAACATGTTTATTCTATTTTAGCACATTGCTTGCCGTTCAAAAGAAGCTGACTTTTAGAAAAAATTTCCGTTATTACTCACATGAATACTTCTTTTCTTAAACAGACCGGGTCAATATGAATATGTGTGTGTGTGTGTGTGTGTGCGCATGAGAATTTTTCCATATATAAGATTTAGAAGAAATCACCTCCATTTTGCTGATTTCAGTTTTAGATATATACTGCATTGCAAACGAAACAGACATTTAAAAAAAAACAATAAGTCAGTTCAAATGAAGCATCTGCAGTTAAAAATCAACTTGGCTGAGGCTGACCTGATTTTTAATATAGGAACATTTTACACATCAAACTATTTTTTAACTGGAAGAAACACGAATTAATAATTCATGTATACAGCCAATAAACATAAATGTTTTCTAAATTGGCTTATGTCAAGCTGCTGTCAAGGCAAATCATTTCTGGGGCTGCAGTATTGCTATTCTTCATCTGCCAACTGCTGTGGCATATGGAGCCAAATTGCCCACACACACCCTGGGGAACATTTTCAGCACAAACATCTTTTTCCATAAATGTTTCATATTAAAGTAATTTTATTGGACTGCTTAATACCTCTGCTCAAAAAAGAAAAAGACGTAAGAAACTAATCCGTTTCTCTTGTTTTACTTTGTCTTAGTAGCTCTTTGAAAAGCTAATAAGACCATCAAACTTGTGTTGTGTTTTCATCAAAATGTCTTCTCTGTGTGTGTCTGCCCAGCTGCCGTGTACCTGCGGCATCGGGAATCCCGATGAGATGATGATCGACCCCCAGATCACTGGCTACGGGTCCATGGATGTCGACAACATGGGCAATTATGGGATGCCAGAGAACGGTGGGCGCCAAGAACAAATCCTGGCCCAGGTGGCGCTGAATGACCCACAGATCACAAGCCAGGTGAAGCCATCCAGAGGTTATGTCAACATCTGGATAGACACCCATGCCATAGACAAGTACTCAAGGGTGGTCTTTCCTGGAGCGTACATCCTCTTTAACATCATCTACTGGTCCATATACTCATAAGCTGGGATTCCTCAAATGATTTCATGATGGCATAACAAGAGCCCCGCTAGAAAGATGACCTGATTTACTCAGAGAAGAACTGCTCATTACATGCATGGGGCTCTTTAACCGACAGAGGACCATTGCCTTCTTGACCCAGCCACTTAAAACTGATGAATCAAAAATAAGCTACTGTGTTTGTTACTCCATCTAATCTTTGTGATTTCATGTTGTAGCGAAAATGTCGGTGGAAATGTGTGGACTTTGTTGTCGCCAGTGGACCGACTGCACACAGAGATGCAGGGCGATGGATTTGTGAAGTTTAAGTCTACATTTCAGTGCATGCACTGACCAGATTGTCAGCTGATGTGAACTGGAAACAGACAGTGCTTTGGCCAGCACATGGACTGACCCTCTCTGCTAATGACCCGTACATGACAATCAATGACACACTAAGGTTTTTAACTCTCTGAAAGGGTTTCATTAACTTTCTGCTGGAGAAAAATCATCGCTGTCCCGTCAGGGCTACATACTTTAGCATAAATACTGTCATGGAGGGCATATTGCCCAAAGATTTAGGAACTAAGAGTCCCATTGTAATCCAGTTATTATTAACGTGTATTATGCTTTGAGTTCTTCTTCTAAAAACTTTCAAAGAAGGGACATGTTGAACTGCTCGTTGGCTGAGATAAAAAAAAACTTAGGACTTTCTCAGTAGCTGCTTATATAACAGGAATAGTTCAGCACATCACAAACAAAGAAGATGTAAAGTGTGAACAATTGAGCTGTCAAACTGTTTGTTTGGTTTTTGTTTCCGTAGGATAGAGCCTGGTTGGCAGTTTCCTTCTGTTTCTGGTCTGTGCTTAAGTTAACTGTGTCCAAGCTGGAGCTTCATAAATATTATTTAATTAATTACTGCGTAAAAAAGGACAAGCACATTCAAAATGTGTTGAGAAGCGGATTAATGGACAACTGTTAAAAGTTTAAAAATGTTGCGTTTTGATGTGTCTTAAACTTGGTTGTCTCTCGGGCATCCTTTATGTATGAAGAAGGCCTAGAGGGAAGCTAATTATATTGGATGGAAACATCTACTTGGATGTTAAACTGGCAGTTACATGTCAATCACCAGGTTCATAAACCAAGGGTATGCTCAATTTTATAAACTACTGTGAATGGAACCTTTTTACTTCATATAAATTGTGTTGTATTCAACTATTCTTGATACAAGTGATTGACAAAATAGAAACAAATATATACCAAACATAGTAAATCAATCCTCCTTTGCTTTTGTAAGAGTACAGATTTAAGGCACTTTGACCTATACTTTTCACATTCCACAGCGAGAGGGGGTGTCCATTTTCTATGGAGTCTCAAAGAACAGCTCCGCTTTCACTCTGCAAGAAAATCCACATAATTTCCTAAATTGGGGGAAACGTCCATGAAAAATTGGATTTATATAAGAGTTCTTTCTCTCGTCCCAGATTTTACTGCGGCATGTTGGTATGATTCAGATTTTTACATTTTGTTGTGAACTTTGTATCCGTGTTGTTGCTTTGCCACCACGTTGCTGCACTGCCTTTGTGTGGAAAGTTTTAAGAAACAGACAAACTGATGCAGTTGAGTAAAACCACAAATGTAAAAACATGTTCTGATAATCCCAAACACTGACAATCGTATTGACTTTTTAATATCTTTTTTTTTTTACACAGCTGAGGCTCATTTCCTTTGTTTGTTGTTGTGAGGCTTCAAGGTACACAGTGACCTGTTAGTTGCTAGTAAATCATTTTAATCATCTTGAAAAACAAAAAAAACTTTTTTATTTTCAAGTAACACATCAAAAAATGTTTTTTGATGGTTTACTGACCAAACACAGATATACTAAGCTCTAAGATCTAAGCAAATTTCAAATGTTATACATGGAGAAAATGTTTAATAAATGTTCTGTTAACTGAAAATGTGAAAATGATTTAAGTTGAGCTTTGTTTCTGTATATCACAGCAACAAACATGTGTATTTTAAGTGTCTTGCATGTGAAACAAGCAAATGGAATAGTTTTGAGATGCATGGCTGAAAGTTGCTTTATTTTGCCAACATCAATTAAAAATCACTTTGACACAAACAAAAATGGATACACTTATAAGCAGATTTCTGAATCTCTGATCTCATATGCTGAAGATGTACCAGTAAACATTCATCCTTACAGTCTCAGAAAGGTTTTTTGCAGTTAGGTTCTGCGTGTTCTAGCAATAAAAGCAAATGCATCACCATTTTGACAGTTATACTTTCAAGTGACCTTTTTCATCAGGTCTTTCCCTTTTCAGGAATCATCCTTTGGCTCAAATTAGAGAGGTATCTTACCCTGATATTAGAACTGCCTATTTCTTGTTATTAGGTGGTGTTTGGAGATATGGAAAAGGTTTTAACATTAATGGATCCCCATTTACTTAATGAGGGACAATGTCATTCCCAAGACATTTGAAAGACATAATACAAATGTTTAGGATGAAAAAAGATTGTATGATAATTAAGATAAATCTACAAAAACATTATATCTTGATATGCACTCATTATTTTATTTTAGCATAAGTTGAACCAGTGGAGCTTGTACCACGTTGTAATGTGCCCATTACTTCTCCCTCATCTTAAAAGATATTCTGACGATGAGAATGCCGATTGGTATAAAATCATCCAATATTCCATTACACCTCCTCTTCCACAGGCACGCCTTTGTTGCTTATAGAGGATTCGTTTAGCACTCCCTTGTTGGAAGATGCATGGATGTTCCTGGAAAGGTTGTCCTAGAGGCAGTACATTTTGCTCTCAAATCTCAGAAAAGTTTTTAGCATTAAGGCTATAATCAAAGAAATGTAAATGAGCATTGCCAAGGGCAGGGACACAGCTACAGTGTATACCATCACAGAGCCTGGATTTTCAACACAGCGCTGACGGTTCTGTTGATGGTCCTCTCTTCATCTTTGGTTCTAAGAATAGGGTGCCAAATTCTTCAAAAGGACATGTTTAATGCTGATCTGACCACAATGCGCATTTCCAACTATCTGACGATGTGATGGTTTTAAGCCAGATGAAAGCATTTTTCCCCCTTTTTATACACACTTAAGTTTTAAGAGGGATTTAGGTGGGACTTATGGTCTGGGATTCCCAGGGTAATCCATTTCCCTATTGATAAATACAGATTTTTTATGCTTTACTGTCTAGGGACCAAAGATCACGTGTCCATCCTAGGCTTGCCCTATTGCCCTTTATGTGCTAAAATCCCTCCGATTGCTTGAAATCTACTGTAAAGCAAGAAACACACTAATCCCCTCCAAGCTTCCTTTGAGGAACAGTACTATTTATTGTGTTTTTAACATTCCCATTTAACATTCCTTCAGTTTTCAGACAAAGATGCTTCTGAAATAGTCCAACAAAAATCCGGTTGAGTTTCCAAGTCCAATTTGATAAACAGGTGATGGCTAACAAACCAGACATACCACCAGACACCATGGCAGTCAAAGCCTAGAAGAAGGCAGAAATGATATATTGTGCAATTGTAAGTGGGCTCAAGCAGTTGAAAAGATGTGGCAATTAAAAGCAGCAGCAAATTAAGTATAAGTAATTATAAGTAAAATAAGTGTGTTTGCATTTAGTATTTACTTGGATTTGTTTATGTACTCCTGATCCTCCTCATGGTACATTTATCTTGGAGAATAAGCCTCTACAGTCATTACACACTGAATTTCTGGCAAGGATTGCTCCAGGCTGTTCTCCTTCTGGCACTGGTCTGATTACTAATGAGTATTCACAACAAATCATATAAACTGCTGTTTTTCTTTAATACCATTAACCGAAGTAAAAAGATAGATTGAGAAATATGACCTTATTCTTTTAAAAGTCACATATTTCTGTGATTTTTCTGACACAAAAGCATGAATTTTGCTGAGGAAGTTTCTGTGCTTTAAAGCCTGTTTTGATCACAGCAGCCTCCCAAAGGATAGGATGTCAATTTAAAATCAGCACCATCTTCTCCCCCAAAAAAAACTATGAACAAAGGCGTTACTTCATCAAAGGATACAGCATCAAGAAGATGCCCATAGTCTGATATTTTACCACAGCCGAGACCACACTTGGGAAATTAAGGTACTCAATCGATCCATTTAGCAACTAAAAGCATCTATGAAATATTTAGGAATAAACACGCAAATACAACTGCTCATGAATACCATGACATATTTGGAGTCAATTCACCTGGTGAATAGAATTCTAATATATACCTTCTTTTCCATGTATTTTCTTGGTCTCTAAGCACTGCAGGGGAGAGCTACTAATCTAACATTTACACATCATACATTTTTTTATTTTAGAATGACTGCATACATAATGTCAATGGAATGAAAAAAGGAGTACCTTGTTTTTAAAGACCTAAAAGTATGAACTATTAACAGAAGTCATTAACAGTGCATTGCTGGTTCAACTGTTTGCTAACCTATGCTCTTGAATACAAATGGAATCCATCCTTTAAATATCTTGTAAGACCAGTGTATTTATGGATCTTTTGGAGCTTTACTGCAGCCTTCCAGTCTATCTGCCTTCTCCTGTGTCAGTTTGGCCAGCCTGAAGTCTTCTCTCACTTGCTGAAGCAGATCTGGGCAACACACTACATCCACAGCTGTCATAGCCAGAGCCTTAGCTGTCCTCAGGGTGTACAACTGGGCCTCTTCAGCTCCTGGCATCGGAAGGACATCAGTAGAGAAAAATAAAACACTGAGTAATTACAAAACAAACACATCTCGTGATAATGGTAGGAGTCATCTGAGAATCATTTAGGGTAGTTTAATCACAAAAAAACGTGCGTTTCAAAAAGCCATCCGAAGCCATACCTGCTGCTTTGGTGTATTCCTCTGTGTGGTTTAATGCACGAGTGCCAATGTAGAAGAAAGGATGGATACCAGGCACTATGAATGACACGTTGCCAAAGTCTGTAGAACCTGCCAGATAATTACAAAGTCAATGAAAACGACAGCGTGTTGACAACATTAGAGACATTTTGTTAGTCTCCACTGAAACACTTGTTTTTATCCCAATATTCTTTATACCTACCAGAGAAACTAGCTGGTTGCTCTGGAAACTCGACCCCCAGAGCTTTTCCGTTGCTTTCATAGAGGTTTGCTAATGTGGCATTAGGCAGAATGTTGTAGTAAGTATGTGTTGGGTAGTTTATGTCCACCTACAGGACACACAGATATACCTGCATTCAAAGAACATGTATCAAATCGTATTTTACTTTAGTCACTTTTCCTTTCCCATGGTGCACCTTATCTCAGCTTTTGGTTTTCCATCAGAAACACGTCTGATAACTCCTCAAGAGTGTTAAGGCCAGTACACACAGATAAATATTTGTGTAGCATCTCTCTTGACTGAAGTTTCTTAAGCATTAATGTAAAATTCTGCAGCCGTGTTTTCAGTTACCTGGCAGTCAGAAAACAGGATTTCAGTAGGTGTGTAAAGAGCCACAATCCTTTTGTAATGTGAGCTAAACCTTCCTTCCTCTGCAGAATAAGGACAACGACAGCCAAAGGGGTAACAGTGGATTATTTAACTGTATTGCAGCATCTGGATAATATTTACAGCGATAGTTTTTGTCTTTAAAAAAATTAATTGATAAGAGGAGCCCATTCTCCAACAAGGCATTCCTCTTCAGTACATAAACATGAATTCATTAGTCCAACATCAGGAGTATTCCCTGTAAGGCAATAACTCACCAGGCAACCAGTGGCTAAAGCAGCAGCCTTGAAGCAAGCCTCAGCTTTGGCCTTCAGGCCACAAAGGTCCTCAAGCTGTGGGGTGCGCAAATAAAACTCTAACTCAGAGTAGGCGGGGATGATGTTGGGCTTCACTCCGCCGTGTTTAATTATGCCTGTGGTGTAAAAAAAACTGTGATGCAGATGGAGGATAATAATGAGAGCATCATTATATTAAATGAGCTGAAGAAAAAACACTTTGATCTCTGGAGTGCTACACATGGAAGATGACTTGTGGTTTAGCTCCGCGTCAGTGGCTAAAAAAGCCTTGTTTCAAACACAATAAATACCACTGACTCAGTACACAGTGAAATATGTCAGTTTCATGATTTTATATTAACTCCCAAAGAAACTAAACCTGGAATAAAACTATTGTTTTCACAATGTTTTTCACAGTAGATATTTTATCTACTTAGTAGTATTTAGTAGATAGTAAACATTTAATGTGCATATTTACTTTTCAGCCTGCAATACTTTATTCTGGCTCGACAGTCCACATGCCTTGGACTTCCAAGTGTAAAGTCAAGACTAAAGGGTGAAGATATGGTTTCAGCCCTTCTCTGTTCCTCACCATGAAGTCTCCACTCTGGTTTGAGCTGTTGTCTGAGCACAGAGACGTTGTTATAGGCCAACACCGCTGCATCCAAAGCGTTGACTCCCTCCCAAGGGTAAGCAGAGGCATGAGAAGCCTGCCCGTGATACTTCACTGACACCCTGTGTAACATCAGAGGGAGAAACCAGAGATGATGGAAAAGTTCAAAATTCATCTGAGAAGAAAAAGAAACTTACTCAGCGATGGTGACAGTGGGCAGGAATGAAGCATCCTGCTGAGCTGGATGAGCCATGAAGACAACATCGACATCAGTAAAAGCCCCTGCCTGGATTAGGTCAATCTTTCCTCCTATGGCCTCCTCTGCAGGAGTACCAAGAACAGTTATCTGAAATAAATTGTGATCAGTTCAGTGACTTAAAAATTGATCCTATTCAAAAGTTGTGTTTGAACACCAGGGATATATTTCATTCTGACTGAAATAACATGGGGGTTCATAGGTCAGGTTACCTTTCCAGTAATACACATAAATAAGGCTGCTTTTTATTAAATTTTAAGTAAACATTTTCCAATTTGAAGGTTTTGGCTGCACTTTGTCGACTTGCAGTGTATTCTCAGAACTCAAAGGCTACCTTGACTGGGACAGGCAGTCCGGGCTGGTTTTCTAAAGCAAACCTCAGGCCCACTGCGGCCGCTACCCCCACTTCCGCGATGAGGTTGTGGCCGCACGCGTGGCCGATTTCCGGCAGCGCGTCATACTCGCAAAGGAAGCAAACGTTCAGCACGGAGCCCCCCTCCGAGCCGCCGATAGGTCCACAGGTGGCCCGGAACGCGGTGGGTGTTATGTAGTGCCTTTGGACGGTCCATGTGTGGTCCCGCTGTAAAAAGAACTGGACCAGCCTGTCGTGCGCATGCGTCTCTTCCCCGGCGACCTCTGGTCGGCACCAAATGTCCCGACTCAGACTGTGGAGCTCGTCTTTAAGAGAGTCTATGAACACTTGGAGAGAGTTTTTCACCTGCTGTCGTTTCTCCATCCCGCCTCCCTCTCTCTGCTGGCCCAAAGTCCAATATACACACAATTACCCTTTTCTTTATGTCCACACTGTGAAGTAGTTCTTCCTAAACAAACGGCGTGCAGTTAGTCATTAAAATAGTTAAGGTCTCGTATATTTCTTCCCCATGGAAATAAATAACGGAGAGTGGGCGGAGCCTCGCACCGGAAGTGATCTTAATTCCTCGCGCTGGAGATGCTGCAGAAATAATTAGATTATTCAAATTAAATTTTCTGTTGCTCACTTATCATTGCTGTTTTCTGAAATGGTAGTACATACATATGGGGGGGTGTTTATGGACAAATATGCAAGAAATATGAAAGCATGTGTTACTGTTAGCTGTAAACTGGGTTGACGCTCTGGGGCACAAACAAAGAAATGTAGAACATTTTTCTCTTTAAGGTCATTTTATGAGGATGTTGCAATTATTTAAGCGCAGTTTTTAAAGTAGGTCAAATTTTGAGTTTCATTTTTGACGGAGGCAGATATCAAGATATCAATTCTGTGTCAGATACTTTCTGTGATTCACTTACACAAATAATATCCGTAAAATTGTTTTATGTTATGTCTTAGGAGAGATTCTAATCTTTTCCTTTTTATTTGACTTACTTAGTGATTTTTTTAAAAAGCTAAAATTTGTAAACAATCAGTCATTTAGCAACTTTTTGAATTACAACCCAGTGCTAAAGTTTTAAATGTTATTTCTAATCTCTGATTAATTTCTTTCACCAATTTATGAAATGATAACAGCTAGAAGTGTTTTTTCACATATAATGTCATTTCAAATAGTTTCACAATGATGGAATTCCTCATGGCAAATTGAAGTATAGCAGCAACAAAGAGCAAAATAAACCAGGTCATCAGAAATGTGTTCCATGAATCCTTCAACTGAACATAAAGCTGCTCAAAAGCAGCAATGTCCAACAGCTGAAAGGATGAAACCCATGTCATCCAGAAATTCCCGTTTCTAGGGTAAGTGCAGAGACTGCCAACTTAATAAATGAGAAAAAAGCAAAAGCCCTCCAGTGTCTTTTAAGCAAGATGTGAAAGGGTTGCCATCTACTGGAAGTATCCCGACTCATTTCATGTTACTGTTAACTCAAAATACTGTTTTAGGCCACAAAGAACTGCTAAATAAAAGAGAAAGTATTACATGTGGAAAATTACCACCAAAACGTTTTTTCTATTCCATGAAATTACAAGTGAGTGAGTGAAGGTTAAAAGTCTCAAAAGTGAATCCTGTTAAAGCATTGAATTCTTTCCCCTTTTAAGATATTTGAAATGATCAATTTTATGAGGGTCCGCCACAAATTAAATCTGTTTGTTCTATGCAAACTGCATGAAGAGAACACATACGTGTGTACAGACACAAACAAAAAAGCTCCAATCTTAGCACCACTCGCCACACTAGAGGGACCCAGTGTCCTGCACATGTGTGTGTGCAATCCGCAGAGATGTATCAGTGATCTGCTGTTCTTTGTGTTTTGACTTGTAGAGCGGGCTAGAAAAAAACAGAAAGAGAATAACCTAGCTTGAAAAAGAGCACAATGCCAGCAGAGAATGTTTTCTATTAATTTATTCATTAACTGCCTGCAGTTGTAAAGATGCAGCAAACAAACAACACTTCCCACACTGGAAATGAACTGTGATCTGGATTCGAAAAAACAAGGTCAATTTAGTGCTGTTTGAATGAGTATGAAGCTTCACAGCTGTTACGCACCCAGTGCTATGTGCGTGCATGTGTAAAAATATGTGTCTGTCAGAGAGACTCAGAGAGCAGGTGTAGATGTATGTGGTTTCTGTCTGTATTTGAGCCGGAGGTTAATTGGGGGCGGTTGTCAGTCGCTGGAGGAGACATGTTGTACAGCGCTCAGCAAGCTGACACCGCCGCTGCCTCCTGACACGGCCTGTCTGTCAGCCTACTCTCTTGCGCCACTGGTGACGCTGACACTCTCTATTGTGTATCAATTAGGTGAGGGAGGGACCCATGTGTCACCCCATTGTCTTATTCATGGATTTTGCCCGGCGAGCATGTGTTTAATTTCACACGATGACATGTGCTTTCGGCCTTCGATTCTACAAATGAAAAACTTACTTACTTTTCTTCAAGGTATTTGAATATTTCTTATCACGCTCAGACTAGAAGAAACCACCAGTTGGGACAAATCTAGAATTCTATCTCTGTGTGATGTGATCAAACAAAAACCCATCATTATTTTTGCTATAGACCCCTCAGCTTTTCAAGGTCAGCTCACTGAGCGGAAGTGATAGATGAGTTATGATACGAGCCCAGGCTTTGCAACAGCAGGATTCCCCACAGAATGGTTGGCTTTACAGCTGCAATGATTGGATGACAGCATGTATCTGTGAAGGGAGATGAACCAAACAACATGCTTTACTTAGGCATGAAAGTGTTTTGAGTCATTTTCATCCAACGCATCCACGACTAAGTATGATCCAGGAAAGCATTAACTGTTAAGACAAGAATTAAAACTGCCCATATAATTTGTGATCTGAAAATCAACTGCCAAAACCAGTTTTAAAAAATCTAACTCATCTCACTTCTTTTGTTCTTAAATAATAATCTTCCAATTGGTGTCTAAACTGAATCAAATACTGCAAAAACCAATTGAGACTTGAACTCAGTCAAATTTGCTTTCAAGTACATACTAGGTGTTGCTTTCTTTATTATGGGTTAGTGGTGTAGCCGAAAGTATGACAAATTATATCTCATTTGTCATGGTCTGCAGCCAGCTCTACCCTGTTCCTAGGCTATGGTCAAACTTAAAAAAAAAAGAAAAGCATCCTGTCATCATTTCCAAAGCTATTTTCCTTGACCTAGTTTGAAAACATCAGGAGGTTATGGAGAGATGGCGAAAGGACTGAGAACTGACTGAAACGAGAGCTGATGAATAAATATTCTACAAAAATTAATTGGATGCTTTGAGTTTGACAAGTACGAAATACCTTTTCATCATCATTGAAAGTGTCCTACCCTCGCGGTAAGAAGGGAGGAAAATGACGATTGCTTTAAAATTGTTGCTCCATATAATTGTGGGTCAGAAGTCTCCTTTTTCCACTGGATCCAAGGGAAGAAGTACCTTTCCTTGGTTCCACTTCTAAAGAGATAAAATAGGAAGCAGTGAATCTCCTGTATTATTTAGAAAATGTTACCAGCTCTCACCGTGACTGCCAATCAGTTGCTTTCTGGTGATTTCCCCCAGTTAGGAGCCCCCTGAAGGTAAGAAAACTATCCAGCCAGACCTTAGATGTTTTTCTTTGTGTTTCTCGTGGCCCTTAGCTTGGACTATCTTTGTGCATGTGTGAGTGCCGTAGTTAGCCCAGACACCTGCCTTCTTTAAACAAGCTCTGCCGTGTGCTGTCACCTCTCAGCCGCACTTCACATGTTCATGTGGTTTTACTGCAGCAGACTTGAAGGACCTTGACCCTGTTAAAATAATTCTTCCTACCAGCTCTACAATCTTCAGTCAACTTCAGTTTTCCCAGTCCTCTGCAAAACAGTGACAAATCACTCTCTTCTGCTTTCATCTCAGAATCTCTGATCTTCTTTTGTTCCTTTGTTTTTTTTTATGACTGAAATGTGTGACAGTTTATCCAGACTGATAAGGACAAAGGCTTACTTACAGGCCACTAAATAAGGTCAAGTGTTTCTATTTTATGCTCTGAGGAGGTATAAACCTAAACATCTTAAACATACGTCGTTCATAGTGTTAGCATGTTCGACACCCAAGTGCCAAATTAATACCACAAATTCATCGGTTTAAAAATGACACCAAAGCTATATGAAGAAATGAATGTACAAGGTGTAATCTGAAAGCCTTTTGTGGCTACTAATTAATGCTCCATTCTGATTTGAAAAACTGGCAGTTTTTGTCTGATTTGCCATATGTATAATTAAAAAAAACAAGTTATCACTCCATGTTGTGTAATTCTCGTTGTCTGTGGCATTTTTATTTAGTATATGTTCATTCTTTTCTTTTCCTGGCACACATGTACCCCCATTAACCTTAAGTAATTTAGAGAACAGGCACAAACCCTGACAAGCGCTTAAAGAGCGTGATTTTAAACATGAGGTTCCAGCTCACTGAAGGAAACTGACAACGTGTCAGTCGAGCTTATTCTGTGGGATCACTATCAAACGAGACGCACCCTTTGAGGAGTCCCCTGTGACATCTCGCCTGCAGTGCCTGATACTGCAGAAATCCTCCGGGTAGTTAGAAAGTATCCCCTGCGGGCGTCAGGAAAAAGTGCCTGCAGGTTGACAGTCCCACACACTGTGCCTCTACGTTCACCAGGATGAAATACATTCACGCCTCAGTTTATCCAGTTGTCTTGTATCTTCAGTGTGTGAGGTGGGGGTATGATTGCGCTCTACATTATTTGTGTATTTTTTGTGCCGCTTGATGCTGTATCATTAAACACACCCTCAGCCTAATGTGTCAGGCACAATAAACTGCAAAAGCAATTAACGCTGACACCCTGAAGGATTCTATATATAAATTATATTGAATAATCCAGATTTTCATATAATAGAATGTTTATTTCTACCACAAATACATTTGCCCAATCAACACTCTTAATTTATTAGAAATTTTTACATTTTCTTTTTTCAACACTTAGCGACGAAACCTCATCTGGCACATACAGGGTCGTTTATTTTCTCCTCCCAAATGACTTGATTCATGAGCAGATCAATTGAGGATCACTGGAAAGAAGGCAAAAGAGATGACAGTAACTATCAAGGCAGCTGCTGGAGCAAACATTGTCTTTATCTTTTCAAGTGTTACTTGCCCATTAGTGCTGCTTTTGTTTTTTATCTCAGTCTTATCTGTCCCAGCTCAGACACCTCCCAAGTCCACACGGCATGCCCTCGGTCATCCCCTGCCATAGCCGCAGCCTTTCTTTGTTCAGCGGCGCTGGCTCCTGTCTGACCCAATAACATCAGCACTAGTGAGCAGTCTTGGCGACAGTGGGAGTACAAGTAGTCTTTATAACCACACAGGAACCATAGCCAGCAGGGTGTGAGCAGAGTGGAGCTGAATTCAAGAAGTGAGGATGTGTTTTTGCTTGTTGTGCTGTACGGCTTTCAAAAAAACAAAGTTTCTCCAGGAAGACGACAGAAAAGCCTGGTTCGTGGGTTTTTAAACACTGATGGAAGGATTTCACTTCATATATAAGGCTCTGTGATTTGTGTGATTTCCTATCTTTTATTTTCATATCAGGAAAAAAGAGGAAACTGCAGTCAATATCGTGCAAAACAGATGACAAGCCCCCTTCAAACACCGAGGCTTAATTTGTAAAGACACACTCACTGTGTTCCTGAGGGGCAGGATTAATTTTATTTTTCTGCTCAAGAGGAGGAAAGAAACACCCCCTCCTCTTCAGAGGTTCCTCTTGCTCTGATAAGCCAAAAGCCGTTTGAATAAAACATAGACCACAGTGACGCTTGTCTGCAGGTTCAACTGGGAGATTAAGTGGGAATCACTGTTTCTCTGTAACAGTGAAAGGCTTTAAAGAGCACAAAAGAAATATCCGCTTCTGCAATATTGCACAAAATCAGAAGGGACTGGACAAGTAGAAGAGGCAAAGGTATTAATATTCTTTATATTATGTTGCTGTAATATTTCCCCATGAATCAAATCAGAAAATGGAAGCATAAATGAATGTTTTTACATATAAACTACATTTTTTACACTTCCCTGTTAGCCAAATTAGATTAAAAATTAAGCTGAATTTCACCTAAAGAAAGTACTAACCATTTTTCCATCATTTAAAGATATTCTGTGCTGTAAAGTGCTAAACAAACTTATTATTATTAAATGGATAATGTCATTTTAAGCCTCATGCTCATGTCTGCCATAATGAGTCTAATGGATATAAAATGGATATATTTTCCGCAAAATTGCAAAGGATTATAAAAAATATAACAAAATAAATGGTGATTGATACGTCCAGCTGAAGCTGAAATTGAATGAAAATTGGAACTTGAACTTGAAAAGAATTTTGCAAATCACAACTGATTTTGAAGATTTTCAAGAAGGCATAATGTCACTGTAATTAAATGCGGGACAACTGAGGATTGCATAGTACATAAACACTAATGAAACCTGTTCAATGGACAAACAAAGTGTGAATCAAAGCTTTAACAAGACAGAAAAAAGTGATAATAATCAGCCTATCACTGAGGAGATCACCCTGAATTGTGTAAAGGTCAGTGAAGTTGGACCTTTCAGAAGTGTTCCTATGACCACAGCATCACGAGACAAATAGTGGCCGCTTATAGTTGAACATTCAACCGGGGAAAATTCCGATTTCTGAGTTCAAATTAAAAGCAGCATTTGCACTTCTGCCTCACTGCAAAACGGTTTAGGGTTTGAACCAAATAAAGAGTGCATGGCTGTTTGGCTGTCATCCATATACACTGTGTGACACGCTCACGGTATCTTTTGTAGATTTATTTAGAGGCTTAAATCACAGTATGATGTACATTACCATTTCACACTTAAAGAATGACTCTCATCATCTCTGTGTACGCCTCAGCTCTCTCTTAAAGCAGACAGCACATCTGGGAGAAAGCTTGAGTGTTAATTTGAGGCTGTCCCACAGGGACTTGGAGGCGGCTTCCTTGTCCTCTGTATTTATCGCCTAATGCGATTGCCATGGCTCTCTTAGACTCCCAGCTACTCTTGAACAATGAGCACACTTAATATTCCTTTCAGACCCCTGCGACTTATGCATGAGTAATAGTTAAGCGTTCAAAGAAATTACACCCAGACAGCACAACTGGATTTATTGTTGAACCTAAAATTTTGTGGTACGTGTTTGGTGGTTGCTCTGTTTCCATGTTAAGTCAAATGAAACCAGCTTTGATGAATGGCTTCTTCTGATTCTTGTAGATGTTAGTGATCTTGGGAAATCCTCTGAGAGTTTCTTTTATGTAACAAATGCTTTTAAAGAAATAGCCCAACATTTTGTCAAATAAAATAATGAAAGACTGGCTGTCATAATCCTGTAATAATTAGTGTGGCACCAACAGGTAACTAAATAGTCACTTGGTTTATTTTAGAATTGCATTATGTTGGCTTATATTTTCTCTTCATTTAATGTTTTAATGTAAAGCCTACAGCTTCATTCATAGATCACGCATCAGATTTCTCATCTAGCTTTGACAGGGAGATGGTACATAAAAAAGATGTAAAATTGACAATAGATTTTATACCGTAAATAGCGACAGTGGAAAAGACTGAACCCACAAGATGCTTCCTAATACACTCAATAAGAACTAAATGTTAACATTGAATTTATCCTTTTTTCAAAATTCTCCATGGGAGGTTAAAAGATTAGTTTCTAATTGGAGTTACCTTATGGCAATTACAGATGTGCTTAACACAAATGTGCAGAAGACATCAGATTTGTGAAGAAAATAAATAAATATACTACAATATGATATATACATATTGCCTTCTGTGCTGTATGTTAGACATGCTTTCATTGAACGTTTGCCTTCTCTGCTGTGCTTTGATCGTGCATTTCTCCTGCTCACACATGTTTATCTTTGCTCACACCATTGTGTAGGTAATTAGGGATAATACGTGTCAGGGCACAGCAGTATTACAGTTGCACTGTTTTTCAATTCCCTTTGCACATTTGCAACCCACTGAAAATAATGCTGTGCCGACATGCTCTATTAAAAGAGAATATATTAACATAACTGTTCAATTCCTTCACATCTAGTTCATAAAGAAGTACTCATGTGCCTTGTCTCTTGTTGCTATACATTGTGACATTGCTGAGACAGCAGTGTCACAATTAAAACTATTTTATTCCTCCTTCAGTCTATTGCAACAAAGCTGTCATCACAGTACTGACATTTCTGCTGCTGTCACAGCATAACAATGCCATAATTCTGTTGACAGTTGCCTTTCTATTGAAAAAAAAAATAGACTAAGTGTTGATGGGTGGTGGCAGATACATTGTCTTTGCTGCCAAGACTATTAGAAAGGAGTCCAAAAGTAATTTTATGGTGGCTAATGAAAGCTCAGTTAGTTAATTTGTTTTGGTGGGTGTCCAATTTGAAACATCATATTATATGTATTGTTCCTCCTTACTGATTTGGAAGAAAATATCATTGATCCTCAATAATTTAGGATATGAAATTATTCATCATTAAGGAAAAGAAAAAACCCTTCAGGCTTCAAGTTCAGGCTTTAGAAAGTGTTGGTTCCAGTAGCATCTCGAAATTGTTTTTCTGTTTTGTCTGAAAACAGATACCCCCTTTCCCCCTGATTATTTTTTCAAATGCTCTTAACAATCAGGTCTCAGTGAAAATCACTTACTTTATTTCTTAGTATTTGTAAATGGCAAGACGATTAGTGATGCACTGCAAAATAGTGCCTGACTAAGTTTTATACTTAAGCCAAATAAAGATAAATTAAATAAATACCAGTAGTAGCAGTGACTAAAATACTATTTCTGTCAACAACCTTCTCATGAATGTGTTGAGCCCTGCAGAGAGAATCACAAAATCCTCCTACAGGATGTATAGACAGGATTACTCTCCACAGGAGGCTGTTTATAGCCTCATTAGGATACGTACAGATATAGAACTTATCGTGACGATGTCTCTGAATTGTTGTTTATCTTCTAAATGATTACCATGGATGAACAGCAATTTGATTACATTTTGTTTTGCTGATTTCTGTTAGTGTTTTGTTCTATGACTATTTTCAAGACTAGCATTAACCACAAAGATGTGCCTGGGACAGCACAAAAAACAAATGAAATCACACTGAAAGTGTCCCATCTATCTTTATATTGCACATGTGTTCATGAGTGTTTAGTAATTAAATTAGCACTGACTGCATGCTGCATCTGTCGAGGCATTCAGCAGCTTGTTTCGACGGTTTTCAAATTAATGTTCTCTTCTTAAACACACGACTCCTCTGATGGTCATCATTAAACAATTTTCCACATCTTTGTGCATCTTTCAGCATGAAATTTTTACTTCATTCAAATATTTGTTCACATCATGGCTACCTCTCATACCCTGAAAATACCTCTACAAAAAGAAATGAGCGTATGACTGCTACAGGCAAAGCATTTGGCAGACAGATTTAATATGCACAAATTGCAGCTGCAACTAAAACGGGGGAGATTTTCCATGACGAGCTTGTTGGTCAGCTTGTGCAAAAATCTGCATCTGTCTGGGGTGTTGTTGCTATTTCAAAGTGACAAGTAGACTCTTCAAGGTGCGTTTTAGATACCAATGTGACAACCTGCAAAAATATATAAAAACAAATTGTTTTTCTGTGATCAAACTCTGGAGCTGGCTAAACAATTCATGTCCACGGGTTGCATTCAGAATTTGATGAAGATGCTTTCCTATTATGTTTATGTTGATGCATTTGGCAGACGCTTTTATCCAAAGCGACTTACAGAGTAAACACAATATTAAATTTATCATCACTATGACAATAAGCTATACAGAGGAGAAACACTGATCAGAGTCAGTGGTGACAGCAAGAGATAGAGGAAGAGGGGACTACAGAAGGAGTTGTGGGGGGGATAGAGGTACGGGTTAGGATTAGGATAGGATTATTAATGGATCACTGCATGGAAAGTGAAATGTGTTATGGATCTCTGATATGTTCTGTAAACGTCTTTATTAGTATTTTTGCAATATGTTGCTTGGCATTGTTTGATTGGCTTGCATGTTAAGCATGAAACATCCATTCTCTTAATAAGTGTTTTAGTCCAGTGCAACAATAAGGCATGTACCTTCTATCCTAAAGACTTAATAACAGATAATGTGTCTGTTTTTTGTTTCTTTTCAGGCTGCCTTGCCGTGTCTCTCGGTTTCTCTCAGCTTCAAGGTTAAACAGCTTGCTGTACAAAAGAGACACAAAAGAAAAGAGGAAAATGCAGAGATGCTTTAAAACCCAACCTTTCATTCAAGCACCCCCATTTTGTCTCTTCTGAAGCCATCTGATTGGTTTGGCCCTTTAGAACATGTCACAGCAACAAAAAGGGCTTGTTTATTAGCACTGGAACGAAGGTGCTTGTTTTTATGTAATCATGCTGGCAAAATGAGTTATACACAGAAAAAAAACACCAGAAATCAATGATATTCAAACAATGTCAGCAGAAGCCGAAACTGCTGCTTGTCATCGAAATAGTTTTCTTTTAGGTAAAATCTTTATTATAACATAATAAGGACAAATAGGGTTGGCTTTTTTAAAAGCTAAACCAGATGGTTTTTTGGATCCCCATGACACCTGAAAGCTGGAATATCAAACAAATCACTACTAATATGTTTACAGCGCACCAAAACTCCACTAAAATCCCATTTTGTAATGATCAGAGCCAAAACGTGTTGGCTTTGCCACAAGCTCCCAGAGCTCATACATCAAGGAACTGATCCAGACGCTCATGATGCCACAGATCTCCAAATTAATACACAAACACACACACACATGCATTGAAAAGCTCCCTGAGATTGTTGTGGTGATGCCGGGGGTTGCAGTGACACCTAGCACTCAGTGAGTGATAAAATAGATAATACGCGGATTTCATTGTTGAAACGGTTGCAGCTGCGTGACACATCATTAATCAATCAAAACTTAACAATGAACTCTTTGACTTTGGTGGTCATCACCTCTGACCTCATCTATGAACGTGTAGTTGAGAAAGATTGATGAGCGCTACAAAACTGGGTTAAACCAGTGAGCCCAAACGGAAATTATCCTCATGATGAAAGTGTGGCTTGAAATGGAGAAACATTATTTATTATTACATCGAATAATCATGTATGCAAGGAACTGAATTAAAAACCTGACCTAAACTGCACCAGGCAAGCTAACATACATCTCTCCATCCGATGCCTGATACAACTGATTGTTTGGTGGGGTTTTTTTTTCACTTTAATAAAAATGGACACTGTCACTTGATTTTGTCATTTCCACATACAGTTCTCCAGCCTGCTTCCATTAATCTCCACTCCCAACTTCTCAAACTGTTGCCAAGGGCCTCAAAACTGGCCAGTTTAAAAAAAAAACAACTGCCGCAGCCAAAGATGATGTTGTGGAAGTGTAACAGAAGAGAGAAAGTACTGAAAGGCAGCAGATTTACAGATGTTAGATAAATTATTAGGACATTTACATAAACCTCTACCACGTTAAATAAACCATAAATGTAAGGTTTTTTTGCATTTCTTTGCAAGTTTCACGTATCTTTAAACATGTATCGTTAGAGATTCTGTCTCCAAAGAGCTGGAAATATTAAAACAAGTTCAATACAAGTTGCTGCAAAAATGCACGGAATGTGAAATTATGTTTGAAATAATGCTGTGAATGTCCTGTTCTGTGTAATTCTGACAGAAGGCATGGCACAGTGTCCACAAGACAGACCAACTGTTACCCAACAGTAGCAAGAAAGAAAAAAACAGCCTAACTAGTCAGATCCCAATCACTGACCTGGTGATGATCCAAAACATTCTTAATAAACTTTTTCAGATTCATTATTTTCAAACTGATTGCTTGCTGTGTTTCGGCAGATCAACATGGACACACATACAAAAGAACGCCAGAGTAAGCCAGGAGACCTTGTGTTAAAGTTTCCATGGTGATGGGTACAAAATGCTGACAGAGGTGCGGCTCATCTTTTATATTCAGAATTATTTTTGTTCAAATTGAATGACACACACCAAAAGAGGCTTTCTGGAGGGCTTGAGTGTGATTACTTAAGAATCCCAAGGACAGAATTGTATTCATTCCGTTAAAAGGTGAGAATTTTTCAAAAGGCACCACAGACATGTTAGACATCTCAGGCATTAAATGAATAGCTGAAAAAAATTGACTGAAAGCCAAAAAAACTAAACCCTGAGCTACTTTTTCTTTACTTATGAAAGACTGTTTCTTTAAAGCAGAGCCAGCACTGCCTTTGTGTGATGAACCACAGACGATTCAAAGTTTGGAATGTATATGTGTGAACCTGAAGTCAATTAGGGCACAAGCTGTGATGTGATAAAAAGTGTGTGTGTAAAGGGGGGTGGGGGGGATAAGGCGCAAAATGAAGGATCATCTGTGTTGAGCAGCATGGCTGGTGGCTAGCTTCCAACAGGCTTGTTCATACTCTGCAGCCATCGATCTACTTTCCAGCACAGATGGCCATGATTGCTTTTGGAGGAGGATATGTGATTGCTACCTGTCAAGAATAAGATCACAGAATATACCTCATGAAGTGCTTGTCTACTGACACATCTGAGCAGAATAGAGAATGTAAGTCGAATTTCCTTTGTGCATCAGAATAGTTTATGTATATATATATATATATATGAATCAAGCTACAATGATTGATTACAGGCAAACACTGTTGATCTGAACTGTTGATGCTTTTAAGTCTGAGTTTGAAATTTTACTCAAGCAAAGGAATGAACTGCTCAAAAACACAAAGGAATCTTTGTTTCCAAGCATTGCAGTGGATAAAGCCATTATATAAACCGTCTGAAATGTCACCTTTGACAGTTGCCCATCTTTCACCATGGTCTTTGATCGTGAAAGTCACAAAAAAACACATTACTCTCCTTCAAATAATTACTTCTTACTAACTTCTTCGGCAAACATGAGTTCCATTGTGCAAAAAAGATAATTACCACTTAAAAAATATTTTCAAGTTGAATGTTTGCAACTTTCAAGACATTCAAAAACAAGGTGCTGGGAAGAAATTACCACTGGATTGAATCTGGGAAACAAAAGACTTGTCTATCTTCATTCTGACGAGAAATGTTTTAACCGATTTTTTTTTCTCCAATTGGTTTTCCACTCCAGTACTGTATATAATGCTGGTTAAACAGAAAAAGAGCACAACTTCACACATTCTGTAGGAAATCTGTGCAAGAAAGGAGGAAATTGCTGAGCTATAAATAAAATTCAATTTCACAAGTCTTCTTCTCCTTGACAGAAAATGACCAAGTGGATTCAGGTAAAGTGACTGCTGGTGTCATGGCAGTCAGGTTCATTTGGGATTTTGTCAGTCCTGGAAGCCCTGCAGCTGCATGGGGAAAGGGAGTGATTCTCTGGCGGTGAACACAACTGCAAGGCCACTACATGACAGCTTTGCTCTGTTACAGCACCGGCGTTCCGTGATCATCTCATGGGTGTATATTCAGTCGGAAATGTCACATGTCTCCTTTGAGAATGAAGAGACTCAACTGCAACACCGCTTTGACCGAAAACAATGAAGGTTAACACTGGTGTAACAGTTTGCTGGGCATTTCTGCCTCTGTGGCTCATGTAAGCCGGTGGTAAGCAAGCATCCACTGAACCACCTGCTAAGTCTTTGTGATTACAACTGTGTGGGGCTAAGATTTTAAAAAGGTCTTTACATGGTTAAATGGCGCATGAAGGAGATTCTACCCACTGACCATTATGTTGTCAGCTCTGTTCGGCATCAACAAAAGGAAATTCATGCAGTGCAACCTGTTTTTGAGTCTTTTAAGATGCTGATTTGTTTTACTTACATTTATTCCAGAAAAACTGTGAATATACATCACACAGAAATTTGTTTTGGGCAATGTGCACAGAATTTTCTTAAGCTGTACAACTCTCGCATTTGACTTCAAGCTGATTATTTATCCGGTGAAGTTTCCACAGTGTGAAGCCCTTTTAGTCTTTGGAAAATGCATCATCAAATATCTACTTGTATGAAAGTCAGCCATCTTAATCAATTTAAGAATCAAATTTGATATCAAATGAAGAAATAGCTCAAATGTAACTTGAGTCCGTTATCTCTCCCAGCCGTACTGAGTGGATGGTGGTCAGCTTGGCTATAATACGAAGTATTGCCATCTGGGGAGGAACAGAACATAGAAGAGACAGATTAGGAAATGGTTAAGAGCTATCAGCCACAGCCTCCTCTCCTCTATTTATGCATCTCTTCCTCCTCGCCCGTCCTCCCCCTCCAGCCCCTCCAAACAAACACATCGGAGAGAGGCAGCTTGCTTTAGAGCCTCGTCTGGTCGCACGTAGTGTGTAACAACAAAGAGTGCTTCGCGTTTTTTTGGTTTCCAGAAAAAACAAAAACAAATGAAGCCATCAAATAATCCTGATGACATTCAACATATGAGAGTGATCTGATTTTTGGAAATGTAGCATATTAAGATCTTATTTACATTTAATGAATAAGGGTGTGTACTTACAAGGACTTGCTCTTGAGTGAGAGTAATGGTTCCATAATCCTTGCAGCCACTCGTATAGCAATTGTGTATAAATGGCAAAAGATCAATATTAAATAGGCTGCATAATGGTGCTCTCATGTGGAATCCTACAAAAATCAATCAGTGTAAATGACTTGCAATATTCTTCCACCAAGCAAGACCGTTAGGAAAACATAGCAGAAGCACACGCAGTGTGGGCAATTTAGGACAATTGGACTTCTACAAGTTGCTGTTGTGGCTTTACCAAGGCTTGGCAGTTGTGCGTTTTGAATCTCTTCCCTCTGTCTCTGAAAGTCTGACCACAGTGATTACAATGGCAGTGCATCGAAGGATTATCCCACTTCCGTTGTGGGATGATAGGAGCCAAATTCAAAAACCTTCAAGCAAACTGTCAATTAGTCAAACAGAAGAGAGGTTACATTCATTCTACTCTTACCTCTCAGAACTCAGAGCTTTGTGAAAGGAGTATGCTGCATATACCGTTCTGCCTCGGGGATCAATGGCTGCTTGGATCTTATTTCACAGTCAGCATTACAAGTGTTCACTGCCTGTTGGATGTCTCCTCAGCCACCTCTTTTCTGCCAAAAGTGGAGGCTAGCATCAGGAGTTGTGTCTTTCATTGTTTTCCCATGATGTTGGATAGCCAAATTTGATGTATTTTCCACAACGTGATACATGTAATTTGGGAGGTAACACTTCTGCGAGTGCACAGTGGAAATAATTGTGCAGCTGCGTGGGGCAGGAAACAAACTCTTAATGGAGTGTTCATGTGACCCCCCCCCCCTCAATGCTGTAAATAGATAAATAAATGGTGGAGTACATTCAGAATGGACCGACTAAAACTGTGAGTTTAAAATTGCACCCAAATTACACTGTGTGGTTCCTATTTATATATAGGCATTAAATTACTGGTACATCTCTTTTCCATATGCAATATTGCAAGAATCTCTGCTACAATAAATTACAAGTAAAATTCCTGGGTGCTCACTTATAATTTAATAAAAAAAAGCGTACTCTGGATAAAAACATTTTGCATAATAGCTCTTGATTTTCACATGTAAACAGCATAATTAATATTGGAATATCTCTTCTCTTTTAGGCAACATTCCATGATGATTCTCATTTAATATTTGTTTTGCGTCTTATCTTTTCCACAGAATCTTTCGTATTCTCAGTTCATTCTAAAATAATGAAACATTGATGATAAAATCCAAGTTCTTTGAAATTGAAATGTTTTTTTTTTAGGGGGGTGGTTCGTTGAATTTATTTGATCTTTGAAGATTTGCAAAGATTTGATAACACAGTTTTTGAAAACCATTCTGGCGCTCTTGGATATAGTTTGTATACATAATTACTGCCATATTGGTATTTCCTCAAGACATGGTTCTACAGTTTTAGCATCCCTTATCACTTTTTTAAAATGTAAATGTTCATGTTCATGCATTTTGGCAGACTTGTAATTGTAAACTAGTGCATCATTTGTAGACAAAGTAATTCTCAGTTATTAAGGCTCCTTTTGGCTACTGTTTAAAAGTGAGTTGCCTTCCCATTGTCATGGTAAAAAAGTATTTGGCTACAGACACATCCAAATAGTATGCTACATGGCAGAATGACAAAATAACCCATTATTTGATCAGCAGTAGACTCGTCTTGTAATCATTGCGTTTCCATCTGTTCTGTGTCTGTGATTTAAACTGAGAGTACAACAGCACGCTGGATCAACAGTGGAGAGGTAAATATCCACATAAATCGGTTGTTTTTTTCTGTGTTGCCAGCTGCGGCTGTGTTGGTTTTATAAATAGGTGGGGATGATGCTGGCGGATGCGCTCCCTATAGTGCGCTCGAACACCTCAGACCACGTGACCAGCAGGCGCACAAAGCGGAGCCTTAAAACCGCCCGCTCTCCCAAACCCACCGACACCCCACCGGCCGTCCGCCTCCCTCACTGCCTCTGATAATAACGCTCTGAGTTCTGCATTCGGGATTATTCACCTGCTCAATAATAATAACTGCAACTTCGCAATCACTTTCAGCTTTCCTGGAGTTTGGCCACATTTTTTTACCTTCGGTTCAGAATTATTAATTTTCCTCTGGTGCGGATCCACGAGGGATATTTGTTTCGGGGAAATTAAGGTATGTCTTGTTGTTATCACTACAACATATTTTTTTGTCATACATAAATACTTACACGCCGCACGAGACATAAATTGCCTTTATCAATACTTTGGCTCTAATTACTGCATGTCGAAACTTTAGTAAGCCTTTGATTTTAAACGCGTCATGCAAATTTGATTGTTAATAATTTATATCAAGCTCACTGAAACCTTTTCATGGTTCAGGGATCAGATATGTTCACTGTTTGCAGCCTCTCCCATGATGCCTAATTAATCTAGTGATTACCGGAAAAATGCTTGAAGCGTAATGACCTTGTTTAATTAATAAGAAAGCCCCGACCGTCCTGCATGTATAATGCTGCATTTCCCCTGAGGCTGCACAGGTTCATCAACTGTTCAGTTTCCCACTATTGTCTGGGATGCATCTGTTCAGGAGTCAGCTGGCTGATACACAGATTCCCACAGTAGCACATTCATTTTCCAGTTTATTAATCATTTACAACAACTGACCTGATTAGCCAGTGTGTTACAGATTGAAGTGGATGGAGTTGTCAAACACTTTTATGTATTCTTCATGGGAAAAAAAATCTCCTTTTGTCTTTGTAGATGTCCTTTTGCATGTGTCTAATGTTCCGACACTATTCACCTCTTCGTTGAGCATCTCGTAGCCACAAACCAGCCATGAAGCTGACTTTGCACCGTATAGCAGGCACCACGATGAGCACCCTAACAACAGGTGTGCAGCACCTCGGCTCCAACGATGCCAGCTACGATAACCCCTCAGTCGACTCCAGCCTGGTCAAAAATGGATTCCACTTTGAGAAAGCTCACTCTGGCTCCATCGGCACCGCCTTTTCCGAGGTTATCCCCGGAAATAAAGAGGTCATATACGCTGCCCTCTCCCCCATTTTGCCCACCAACATGTCAGACTTCATCCTGGGCAACGGCTCGTCTCTAGAGGGGAGAGGAGCAGCGCAGTGTGCTGAGAACTTAGTGGACAATTTGGAGTGCTTTATGATCCTTACTCCCAGTCAACAGCTTGCAGTTGCCATCCTCGCACTCACCCTGGGTACATTCACTGTGCTGGAAAATTTAATCGTGCTGTGCGTGATTCTACACTCCCAGACGCTTCGATCTCGGCCTTCCTACCACTTCATAGGCAGCCTGGCTGTGGCAGACCTGATAGGAAGCATCATTTTCGTATACAGCTTCTTGGACTTTCACGTCCTTCACAGAAAAGACAGCCCAAACATTTTCCTCTTCAAACTGGCGGGGGTCATCGCCTCATTCACTGCCTCTGTGGGAAGTTTGTTCCTCACTGCAATCGACCGCTACATCTCCATCCACAGGCCCATGGCATACAAGCGCATCGTCACAAAGACCAAAGCGGTGATCGCCTTCAGCCTGATGTGGACCATCTCCATCGTCATCTCGCTGCTGCCGCTGCTCGGCTGGAACTGCAAGCGTCTGGGTACAGTTTGCTCAGACATTTTCCCTCTCATTGACCAAAAGTACCTGATGTTCTGGATCGGGATGACGAGCATCCTGGTCTTGTTCATCATATACGCCTACATGTTCATCCTGTGGAAGTCCCACCACCACGCTGTCCGCATGCTGAGCCGCAGCTCCCAGAGGAGCGTGATCGTCTACACGGCAGAGGGAGCCAAAGTGCAAACAGTGAGGCCTGAGCAGGCTCGGATGGACCTCCGTCTGGCCAAAACCCTGGTCCTGATTCTGGTGGCCCTCATCATCTGCTGGGGTCCCCTCCTAGCTATAATGGTTTACGACCTCTTCGGGAAGGTGAACGATACGATTAAGACCGTGTTTGCCTTTTGCAGCATGCTGTGCTTGCTCAACTCCACGGTGAACCCGGTGATCTACGCTATGAGGAGCAAAGACCTGCGCCGGGCCTTCCTCAACATCTGCAACATTTGGCGGGGCACGACGCAGCCTCTGGACAACAGCGCAGAGAGCGACTGGACCAGCAGAAGTGTGAGAGCCACAGCAGGGGGGGCGGGGAAGAATGGAGTGAGCAGTAGAAAGGCTCAAGCAAAAGTAGCCCAGGTTACAGTTTCTGGAGTGACCGAGACATCTACAGTGGATCCGGTCTAAAAGACGGGCTGCCCTGGTGCAACTGGGACGAGCAGGTGGTGTGGAATAGTCGGAGACCCGTTAGTGGACAGGCCTGTGACTGTGAAATGTGCCAAAATGAAAAGTTCATGCTTTATTTTATTTTCAACAGAAATTTGTAATATCATGATTCGTATATGACAGTGTTTGATGATCCAGCTAATCTAGCCTTTGTTGTGTTTTAAAATGTTCTCACCTAATTTAGGACATGATGTTGCATCATAAACACACACAAACACATAAAAAACATTTAACTTTTTTATTTTTATTTTCTGGAATTTGTGCTTTCTCATTCTCTACATTAAATCAACAGATAAGATTTCAGCATTATAAACACTTTAGTAATTTCCTGTTGTGATTACATTTTTACATAACATATCAAGACAGTAGTTGTAATTCTAAGTCAATTGTTGTCGCTTTAGGAAGAGCTTGACCTAGTCATGCTTGTCAGTTTCAGAATTTTGTCAAATCTCTGCTGTATTTATTTATTTTCAGACTAATGTTTGAAATTTTGTGAAGGAAAATGGTGGGCGTCGAGTTTTGATCAAATCAAAACTCTTGTAAATAGCGGAATGTGACAACCCCCCCCATGATGGTAAAACTATCACAGCAAATTGTGCAAAGTTGTGTACAACCATATTATTGTAGTGCCGTTGTTATCCATCCAAGACAGTAAGTACAAACAAAGACATGCGCTTAATAAATATGAGACATTTGTCTATTTTTATGATGAATATGTTGACATGAATAGCACTTTTTTTTTCATAATAAAACTATGAAAACAGCTTTTGTGCCTCTGTGTTGGTTTCTCAAGGCCACAGGCCTTTGATAGGAAAAAAATAAAGCTTTTACAGTAAGACTGAGTTAAAGAGAATCTGATAATGGTTAATATAAACCAGAGATTCTTTTTTCCTTTTGTCTGCAATTTGTCAGTTGGCTAGCAGAATTGTCAGTATAAACTAAGAGGGGAGCAGTGCCCCCTTGTGGACATTTCTTGAAGTGTATTTAACATTACCAATAAACTCTATTATTGAAGTCGATCCAAACTATGAAGCTACGGCATAAATTTTAATTATACGTTTGTATAAGAAATTTCGTGAGATAAAACACATGAAGCCTTGCTCTTTTCCGGCATTTCACTACATAGCCCAGAATGCGTTGCGTTATATTGTTTCCTACCTGACGTCACGAGCCGGAGAAGCCGATACAGCCTCATATCAAAAACAGGCTGCTCAGCAACGTTAGCTAGCTTCCCCATCTAACGGCTGATAGTTGGCCCACTGGCTGGTCGTCGCTTCAACTTTTGGAAAGCAACTTTTACGACAGCGGGAGTTGGTTAACACAGTCGGGAAGACCTATTCCTCCCTAAAAAGGTACAAGAAAATCATATTTGGCGAAATATACAATAGAAGGTGCTCTCCTGTCAGCAGTGGTCTAAGCTAACGTTAGCTTTGTTTTCTTTTTGATTATTCGCTAGCGGGCGGCGCTAACGTTAGCGTGCTACTAGATATTTAAAGCCCGAGCTGCGCACTATGTTCAACATGTTTTCCTTGGTTTGGGAGACGGCTCGTTGCTCAAAATTTACACCGTAACTGACGAGTTGTGTGAGAGTACCCAAGGGCAGCCTTTATCTAAAGTTACTCCTGTTATCACCCCATTATTGTCCTCACGGTTTTGAGAGCCATCTTCTCTCTTTTTTGTATTTGAAGTCATGGCGTGTGGAGCCACCCTGAAGAGGACCATGGAATTTGATCCACTGATGAGTCCTACATCCCCTAAACGACGAAGATGCATCCCCGTGGCCCCATCGTCTTCATCCCCTAGGAAGTATCTAAGGCTGGAGCCCTCGCCATTTGGGGAGTCGTCCTCAAGACTTAGTGCAGGTAAAATAACTAATGTTTCATAAGTTGGCCACACTTAGCCAATTTCATAATTATCAACATTTACAGCAATACAAACCAAACTGAAACAGTACTAGCGGGTTGGTTACTTAGAAGAACTGATTGGGCTTTACTGATGGGTGCTTTACTGTCTTTTGACCATCTAGAACAAATTCTCAATAACATCAAACAAGAGTACAAACGCATTCAAAAGAGGAAGCATCTAGATGGAGGCTACCAACAGTCAGAATGCAGCTATTCTCCAGAGTCCCCATCCCAGTCCTCCACTATGAACATTTCCAGCATGGCAGGTTGGTTTCAGACTCAATTTTGGACACAAATATCAAATAAAAACAACATTAGTGACATTCCATTTGTTTGATTCTAAACAGGGACGTGCTCAGGAGGTGTTTCTCCAACTAGAAAAGAACAGCCATTATTCACTCTCAGACAAGTCGGAATGATCTGCGAACGCCTGCTGAAAGAAAGGGAAGAGAAGGTGCGTGAGGAATACGAAGAGACCATGACTTCAAAATTGGCAGGTTGGTACATTTTATACAGGACACAGATTTGACTGAGTTAACACAGACACGAGTGTTGTTTCTTTTATCTGATTTAAAAAAAAAAAAAATCAGTTTGGCTTTATTTAAATGGAAAATTCAATTAATTTAGCAGTTTAGAATGGTTAATGGATATTCTAAACAAAGGGCTGAATAAATGTTTTTATCATCTGTGATCAGTACTTGTTTAACCATGGACATAAACAGATGAGTGTGTATCCATGGACATGCACTCTTGTTTGAAAAGAAACAAGACAGAATATTGATTACAAATACACAAAATGCATTCCACCAATGTTTATTTTTAAGGCAAAGGGTTTTTGCAGAGCACTCGTAACCACGACTTCTTTTCCATTGCAGAGCAATATGACACCTTTGTCAAGTTTACACATGATCAGCTAATGCGACGATTTGGGGAGCAGCCTGCAAGCTGTGAGTTTTTAGATTTGATTTTCCACATTCCTGTGTCCCTGGCACATTGTCAGAGAGAAAGTCTGCCTTTGAAGTTTAAACTAACAAGTCTGGTTTCTGTACTCTATTTCATCTCCCGTTTCTCCAGATGTTTCCTGAGTGTGGCCCAGAACCTTTGCAAGACAGCCTTCTCTTTCTGCAAGCTATCATGTGATATTTCAGCAAAGAAAAAAACGTTCGCCATCTTAAGAGATTCAGTTTAGCTTGTTCAAATGAAACTTCTCTCACTGTGCCATATATCTGTCTTTGGGCAAAGGTTTAAATGAAGCTGTTGTTGGTTGTTACCACTTTGTCGTGAGCAACTAGGTGCTTCCTAATGTCAATTAATGGACCCAATCTACCAGTGGCCTCTGTTCCTCCAGCTGTACGCGTTATCTACCGTTATCTCACTTTTGTAATGATTCCCAGAATTCCAGGCTTTGTTTGACTTGTTTATGTTTGTTACATGTAAATGAGATAAAGCAGAGTTTTACACAAGGTCTGCTGGTCGATCTGACACTAAGTGAAAGAAACAAGTTCAACAAAGTGTTTTTGCAATTTGTCCTTTGTTCTCTGCTTTTAATTCAGCATAAAGGGGGTCTTTGCTTTTTTTTTTCTTCCTACTAGTGTTTATTTATTTTGAAAGTTGATCTGCTGGTTTCTCTTAGACACCATTGTACTTTATGGAGGAAAAAACAATAAAAACATTTAGAGTTGAGAATCTTTTTGCATGTTCACATTACACACCAAGTTATTCCGAGGGTCATAGATTATCAACAGATTTCTTTTTAATGATGGAAAATCTTACTTTAGTTTTCAATTCACAGCCTGTTCTTATCACTGCCATGTGCTAACATAAGGCTGTTCCACCTGGAATGTTTGTTGTCTTCAGACTGTGTCTGATATGCATTAGACAAAACGGCACAGAGAACAAAGTGCTCCTCAGGCATGGGTTCCATCTTCAATCTGACAGAAACACAATCCATGTCCACATTTTGAAAGCTGTAGAGGCTTCGTTGTCTTCAGGGTTTTGGTCAGCAGCCTCCCCAGGTGAGTCTGGCCACGTGGTCTGTCTTCTGCTTGGTCGACTTGACAAAACCCAGAAATTCCAGCTCTGACACAGCTCGGATAAACCGAGCACTGCAGGATAAATTAAGGAAAAAAATGTTTGAACTGATCAAATAATGAATCTGAGAATCCCATTTGTCATTAGACAGCAAAGACTGCTTGCTACACATAAGAAAATAAGGATTTTGAGCACACGACCAACCCCGTACAAGTGAACTGTCATGTCATTTGGAAGGACAAACAAAAGAAAGCCAACAAGGATACTGTTTGACTTCATCCACCTTCCCGAAGCTATCCGAGTCCGGATCGATGCCCTCAGCAGCAGAAACCACTGTGGCGTAGGCCTGAAGACAAACCAACATGTCCAGCCATGTCATCCTGCACCGATATTTGGTCTTCTGATCAATATTAATAAATCATTTGTCTTGTTCTGAGGACGGCATTACACTCACTTCTAACCAGTCATACAGGTTGATCAGCCTTCCACACTCCAGGTGGAGCTTGTACGTGATGCAGATATCGGGAGCCGCGTTGGACACGGTTCCATCTTCGGCCTTCAAGCTGTCATTCTGAAAGAGGATGTAGAACTCTGAGAGCAGGTGGGGGTGGTGACCAGAGCAGGACGGGTCTTCTACGTTCACGTCCAGCTCCCAGCCACGTCAGACGCACCTGAAGGTAGCAGAAGGGGTTGCTGAGCGCCGCCTGGATGGAGGTGCGGGGCGTGGCGTTGAGGTGGCGTCTGACGGTGGCAGACGAGCTGTAGTAGCACACCTCCCACAGAGTCTGGGACTCCGGTGGAGGCAGATGGCTCCTGAGGGAGACCACGGCGTTTGTTACATAAAGACTGGCTGTTCTATGCCGGGCCTGAATGCAACGCTCACTTACTTCACCAACGTCTCAATAAAATCCAGAGCTTCATTCCTCAGAGTCTCGAACGGACTCAGTTTCTTTGATCGACGAGACTCGTTCATCTCCAGCAGAGTCTGCAACCAGAACAGAGTTTTTGTGTTAGCAACACCTGCACAGAGGCTGGAAATTTGTTGGTATGAAACAGTGAAAATAGGATATCGTTTCCAGGATACTCAGGTATCTGACTTTCTGAAGCTGAAACAGATCCGTCTTCTTCTGAAGATTTTTCACTGGGGAGATAATGCAGTCCTCCGCACTGGAGCCCATTTCAGAGGCAGCTGGTGGAAAAGGTAGTTCTACCTTGAGTCATACTTTTCAGAGAGAGGGAAAACGCTGCACCTGGTAAGTACTCACGGTCCAGCTGCTTGAATTTGGCGAGCAGTTCCTCCATCTGGACAAGAGTTTTCTTCATCTTCTTTGACTTAACATGCAGTATCTCAGCACACCTCTGGAGCAGCGTAATCAGCTCATCTTTAGCCAGCATCCTGGAGAAAAAGCACAAACGTATAAAAAATAAAAAATAAATACATTAAAAAAAAGCTTCCCAACAAGTACGAGGTGCAATAACCTCATGAAGATGCCTCAATTGGTGCATATCTGAGGGTTAAATGTGTAGAGAACAGCTGCTAAGTGGGACATGGACTAATTACAGTATACACACATACATAAATATTTTTTTAAACACCACTTGTTTACATAGAGCACAAATATTTGGTCTTACCTCAACAGCTTCATGGCAGACTGGTAATCCTCAGTTTCCCACACATTATTTTCTAGACATATCAAATGGAGCTCCCTAATCTACAAAAAAAAGAAAAAAGAAATCTGTCATGATTTGGATAAAAATACTCCCTGAGTAAGTAAAAAGGGGAACTTGACATCCTGTATGTGCGGTACGACAATGGGCTGCAGATTCTTGCCTGCTTTCCAAGAGGATATCGAGGTAACGATGAGGTCAAAGTGTGCAGACACCTCAGGATGGGATAATAGTTCTTGTGGTACTTGTGAAGGTCCTTTATCAGTCTACAACAGATCTCCTTAAAGAAAAAAAATTACATGGATAAAGTGAAGGGTTCCAGCACAGTATAAAATCTTGTTAAAAACATAAACTTAACAAGTTCCCATTAAAACGCTTAAGGAAAGAGAAAAAGACAAAGAATGCACCTTTAAATAGGCGTCATCCGTCATGAGGTGGACCTGCTCCTCTTTTTCTTGCTTCTCTATAAACCTATGACATGAACGCACATCAAAAACAAACATCAGAGTGCCTCCTTTTGTTTACATGTAAACAAGCTGATACAGTGCCTTGCAACCCCCTGCAATCATTTTTTAAAAACGCAGCGCGTACCTCTTGAAGGACGGCAGCTGCCTGATTCTTTCCACGTTGCTGTCACTCAGCTGCATCACATTCAGGAGGGCTTCCTTCTTTTTGCAGCACAGCACACTGAGAGGCTGCGAGTGGAAGTGCTCCAACAGGGCCAGCTGCACACAGACGGAGCGATGACTGCGCGCTGGCTCCTCCGAGCCCCGCCTCCCTCACCTCCCTCCACCTACCTGCAGCCCCTTAATGAAGTTCCTGACCGAGAAGTCGTGGTACAGGAAGATGCTCATCAGCACCTGCATCACTTTCCCACTGAGTTTAAAGGGGAAATGGGATGTGAGGACCAACTGCAAGACAGGGCAAGGCAAAAAAGGTAATTAGAGCTAGTAAAATTGTCCTTTTTTAAATTTGGGGAGATTTCTGTGGAAGCTGCAGCAGCTTGGACTCCCTTTTATTTTGTCAGACAGAATGTGTGGAAGCAGATGAGTCAGTCTTCCTAAAAAAAAAAACAGACGGATGGATGTGTTTTCCCGGGCTGCCTCACCTTGTCCATGACTGTGGCGAGGTGCTGCGTGCAGGACAGGGACTGGAAGAGCTCTATGCAGAGCAGGGAGGACACCGAGTGGGGCAGCATGTGCTGGATGGTGCTGGGTGACGTGGCGATCCCAAAGATGAACATTAGTGGAAGTCGCTCGATGTAGCGGCTGAAAACAGAAGAAAAACTCTTTGATCTGTCTCCTTTCCCTGAACTGAGAATGATAAGGGGGGGGGTGTCTCCAAGCGCTACAAGAACAGCAGCATCCCTATCCATCTTCAGGAAAGACCCACCTCTTTCCTCTCCTAACTTTTACCCATACCTCTATATCCTCTCTACTACTCTTTCTGCACTTCCCTCTATCTCTTTGGTGTCGCCACTGATTCTAACTAGGGATTTTCCTCCAGAGAGCTTATTGTCAAATTGATGATAACTGTAACATTGTGTCTACTGGATAAAAGCGTCTGAAAAAAGCATAAACAGAAGTCTCTTGTCTTGATTTAAAAAAAAAAAAAGCGTGGATTTACTCTTTGATTCCAGGGCTCTTAGTTACCTGCAGATGAGTATGAAGTCCTGAAGAACTTTTGGGTTAAAAGCTTCCAAATCTTTGAAGATGACCACAACAGGAGGCTGCTGCTGCTCCTCCATCGCAGAGGAACTGCGCTTCTTCCCTGGAGTGTTGGACTTCTTAAAAACAAAGTGACCCTTGTTTAAATAAAATTCTTTCAGTGTACATGGCTGTAAATGTAAAAAACAAGCCCCCACCTTTGTTTTTGAGCTGTACCAGTCGCAGAGCGCACTGAGCGAGCAGTGCACGCCCTTTTGGAGGGAGGCAGCACTCTGCTCAGCTGCCTCCTCATCCTCATCGTCCAAGGCAACAACTGTGTCCGTCAGTCTCTCCAGGACCTTCTTCATCAAATGTTTCAACGCTGAAAAGATAAACCGTGCAAAGCACAACCGAGATGTAATGAAGAAAAGGAAAGTAGATCCTAAGTTCCAGATGCACCAGATGTCGGAGTTTTTACCTGCACACTCTTTAGCCTGCACAGAGACAACATGAGGAGTAACAGACTGTTGAAGTTGGTCGGACAAACTCTGGAAAGTCATGTCATGGTCTGGGATGTTCACACCTACAGTTTGAATCAAAAGGCAGGTCAGACTGGGAGTAACATGGCAAAGATGGAAAAATCCTCAGGAAAAAGTTCCTTTCCTTTGTATTAATATTTTTTTAAAGGATGTGCGATTGGAAAGTGTCCAGATACGCTAATCATCAGCTCTAAAGTGAGGAAAAGTAAATAATCTGCATACCCAACATAAGGGCGGCTGTGGGAATTTCACTGCATCTCATCTGGGACATCCAGTCACTGTGTTGACGAGTTAGGGAGCACTTCCTGGTGAACTCCAGCAAGCTGTCCAATATTTTCCTGTTGAGTTCATCCTGTAAAACCTCACAAATAATAATAACATAATTTAAACTGAGTGAACTCACATCAAACTGCCCTTTAAACTGATAAATGCCCAGGTAAAACTGCCCTGTGCAATTTTAATACAAATTTTGACATTCAATGCATTTCTAATGTGGTGCTTTTGTTCATTCTGAGTGTTTTTGTATGCGTGTATGTGTAATTTCTAGGAGAGGTGCAGGAGCTTTGACTCTTGGAGCACTTATGCCTGTCTATCTATCCATGCAGGTATAAAAAGGTAATAAAACATGTAAAAACACAATACCATCTTTTTGCTTATTTGATTCACGTCATCTGGAAAGCGCTGTCAGGTGATGACCATATGAATGTGAATCGGGCCTCACCTCTGTGTCAGTCTTGATTCTGTCCCACAGGTCGTGACAGAGCCTGAATCGTGTGTCGCTGCTCTCTGAGCTCTCGCAGCCTCGGCTGAAGTAACTTCCTGCGCAAAAGCGGCATAAGAAAAGATAAGAGAGCACGAAACAACTGACAGCTCCCGATTTTACTCGTTGATAGATCAATGTCTCCGTGAACATTCAGAAATCTCACCCAGATCTAGAGTCTTCTTCTTCTTCGCGCTAGGTTTGAACACAAAGCAGCCCTGATAGGTCCGCAAAACACAAACGGTGTCAGCACGAAAACAGAAAAAAATATAACGGTGATGAAGCCATTTTGTGTCAAGTCTGTTGCGAGAGTTTTGTCATACTTGTGAGCAACAGAAGGCGTTACCTTTGATACAGACGAAGTCGACATCGTTGCAGGAGCTACACGAGACGGCTTGGGACCCAGGCAACAGCTGCTCCTGAACACCTCACATGGGTTTTTAAAATGCCGGCTGCGTTTGGCCTGACTCGGGCTCGAGTTCCCGCCAGTGTGACGTTTACGGAAAGGGTTGTGTTCAGTAATTACACGATAGCTGTGTTCACGTTTTGTTTGTTTGTTTTTTACCGACGGAGGTACCCACGCAGGAAGAACTGACCTCTAAAAAGTTATAACAATAACATCAACAAAAAAGAAGAAAATATATACTTTATGCATACGCAAGTTATTCGTAAATTTAACACGGTAAATTTTTTATAAACGTTGCCAGCCTTGAACGTAACCCACTACGTTTAAAGCTAATTTAGAAGCTTTGAATAAATTAAGTTATAGTGTATATATACACATAGGCCTTTCTTGCTTAATATTTAAGTAAAATACAATTGTAATATAGTACTACACGATTATTGTCTGTCCAACAACAACAACAACAAAAAGATTTTACACTTCTTTGTACTGTAGATAGTTTGGTACATTTGCAATTTACATTTACAAAATCCTATTACAATGAACTAAAACTGCTACTGAAATGTCTCAATGTAACCCTTGTAGAATGCATAAAAATAATGCCCTCTAACAAAAACACTGGCTAAATATTTGTATATGTTAAAGGAATTATTTTTCAGTTAAAAATTGCTACATTGTATTATGTAATTTGTATTAAGTCACAATGGGACCATGCCTAGAGAGTATATTTTATGTACTGCTAACCTAATAGCCAAGTCAAGAAAATACAATATCTGCAGTCAGTAACTTACAAAAAACCAGTAACATTTTATTGAACACTTTGTGGAAGACATGTAAATATTACAGATAGGTCTACTAGTGTTGAAAAAGAATGAAATAAATACAAACAGAACTTGAAATCCCATAGGGATATATAAAAACAGTTTTCTTTAAAAGTCTCCATTTAGCAAAAAAAGAAAAAAAAACATCTTCAGTACTAAGCATAAATACAAACATGTTTCTAAAATCTATGCCCTATAGATTACCTGGTTATTATAACTAACATACATACTTAAAATCATCCGAGACAATTTTTTCAAGAAGTACAAAATAGGCCATTTCATCATTGACTCTGAAGAACATGACTGTTAACAGTTGGAAATCTGAAGCATTAAGAAACAAATCATTCTGCAGCATAACTTCTCAAATCCTGAGTAAGATTGAGTTGGAAACAAAGTGTGGGACTATGATCCGCTATAAAGCCATCTTTTTATCATAACCATGGGCCTCATATCTTGTAGCTGCTTAAGCAAAAGATCAGCACCGTCTGAAAATGTTTTGTCCATGACAATCTTAACATTACTAACCGATTTGAGATTGAGGGGGTTTCTGAAGTCTATAAGATTTTCACAGCCTCGAATTTCTTCAGTCATTTTATTTTTCATAATAGATTTCTGTTTGTAAGTGTGTTGTCTTTTGGACGGCACTTCTGCACTAGATTTTTCATTTGATTTACGCTTTGTAGGGTTTGTTGACTCCGAGGTTTCCAGAAACTTAAGGAAGGAGTCCTCCAGTCCTAAAGGCTTGAAAGACCCTGACATGACCCCATCATCACGTTGTTCTAGGGCTGTGGGCGTACCAGGATTTGAGTCCTCTCTTGAACTGTTAACAGTCGAGCGGTTTCTAAGGGTCTGTATCCTCTCTGGACAAGCTGGTGTGGGATGTACAGGTTTTCTGGGACGCCCTCTTTTAGATCCACCTTCTGTCCCATTGGAAGCTTGAGATTCTGCACTCTCATCATTGGACAGCTTGCTGTCCTCTTGGCTGATTTTACTCACCACTTGCTCCTCAGTTTTCTGCTCATAGGGCTTTTCGCCTTCATCTAGCTCCATCTCTTCCTCAGAACTTGATGCGCCCTCTGATTTGTCTGTATCTTTGAATCTGGAGCGAGAATATTTTTTGCAGAAAATGAATTGACTCCTCTGATCTTCAATGTACCTTTCTGTGAGGCCATGAGTGGTGTAATGCTTAAATATACTTCTTTCTGCCCGCTCCACTGCATCACAGCCTATGATCATACATGGGTACTGTAGAGCAGACTTCTTGGTGCACATGGCCGATGCCTCCTCGAGAGTTTTTAGTGTAGGCTTGCCAAAACTAGTCCAGTGTTCAATGGACTTGCCCTCTTTCTTTTTAGTGTTCTTCTTTTTCATCTTAAACTTATTTTCTACATTCTCTTTTCCATTGTTAACACCAGGGAAAAGACCAACCGATTTAGTCCTTCTTCCATCAGTAGCTTTGGGATCATAAATATAATCATGCTTTTTGATCAGGTGACGAAGGAGGTTTGATTTTGTAGTGTACACACGGTCACATGACTCATACTCACACCGGAAGGTTGGATCAACTGAGCCGCTCTCAGAGATGGCGATTTCCTTATGGTAATTCTTAATGTGTTCAATGTACTTATCCACAGAGTCAAAGGGGAGAGCACACTCTGGCCTGTCACAGTTAAAAGTGCCTATGGCCATGCTGGCCATCATGGAGGTGGCTTTGTCACGACTGAACTTGTGCAGCAAAAGGTAATGTTGCACCAACCTTGTGATTCCCATGAAAACTCTTGAACAGTTTTTCACTTGACACCTAACTTCGTTATCTTTTCCTATGCTGTCATTGCTCTCCTGTCCCTCATTATCACTCAGCTTTTCAACGTCAGCTTCCGTCTTGCTGGGGGGCAGCGATGCCTGATGCATGGCCCTGTAATGGAGGATCAAGTTGTGCTGGATGGTGAACGCCGCAGAACACCCTTCATGAACACAGCGATATGGTCTATACGGACTGTAAGCATTGTCTGTGTCACACAACTTGAGGCTTAACCTTTTCTGAAATTTCTCTTTTTTCTCTTCTTTTGTGGGTGTGGTTTTGGAGCTGCTGGGTGTATCCGGGGAGGATGAAGCAGACACAGTGGAGGACTTTGGTTCCTTTGCTTTACTCTCCAACACATCCATTCCTTCTTGCTGCACCGTTGCCTTTTCAAAAGGACTTAACTCTTCTTTCATAATGGATTTCACTTTCATGTCCGGACTCCTGTTGCCATCTGCTACTTTCAGCTTCTCTGGAGAGGTCCCAGGAGTCACTAGTGCCACTTCCCCGGGCGGCTTTTCAGTCAGATAGTTTGGAGGTGACGGCAGTCGTGTTACAGTTGATACTTCAGGTGTCAAACCTGCGTTTGGTGCACCGACAGCAGTCATTTCAGTCACTTCTGGATTTTTCACATTGTTCGTTTGAGGTGCGATTGCAATGTCAAGGGGCTCTTGCTTAATCGCTGTTAATACAGTTTCAGCTCGTGCTGTGTGACTTGTGTTGGGTTCCGAACTTGCACAGCTATTAACAGGGACATCTTTGTTTAGTCTGAATGCACGTCTATTTCGAGCACTGATTTTTAACTTCTGCATTTCTGCTTTTGACAATCTGTGAACTTTTTCATAGTGAATTCTTAACCCTGTTGTTCTTGTGAATGTTTTTGGACAAATCTGACATGGGTAAGGAGACAGTTTGGATGGGGTTCTTTTGAGCTCTTCGATCATCTCATTAGAATAATCGTGCATTTTAGTCAAGTGTTTGAATAACGCCTCCTTTGTCATGAAAGAGAACTCACACTTGTCTTGGTCACATTTAAAAGGCTTAGGTACCCTTTCGGGGGGCTTGTCATCACTCCTACACTGTATTTTAGCCTTTTCCAGGTCAGACTTTGTCTCACAACGACTGATATTTTGCTCTAAAGACTTTCGCATCTTCTCTTGTGCAGCTTCAATCAAGTCCAGCCTCTGAAAGGCATGTGACATTTCCATCAGATGATCTTCCTGATGAGGTCCAGTGAGGGGTGGATCAGCCAGCTCAGCTGCTTTCTCTTGCTGGTTTTCAGAAGAAACAGAAAATGACTTAGAATGGTCCATTATATTGGTAAACTGGGGCTCCTGTTTCAACACCATAGGTGAGTTCAGTGTGGTCAGGCTACATGATTCCTGTGAGAACTCTCCATTTGGCACGTTGAACATTGCTCCGTTAGTGTCAGGGACATGTGGATCATTGAGGAAGTCCAGAAAGGATGTTGGCAAGTCTGCTGTAAGGTCAATTTCATCTAGAGGCCTGCACTGAGAGCGTTTCGACAGATGACCGCCGAGAGATTTGGTGCTTGTGAACTCTCTGAAACACCTCCTGCAGATAACTTTTCCATCTTTAATGATCGCTGGCCATTTGGTACGCTTGCTCAATCTGCTGCGCTTTGCTTTCTGTGGGTCAGGGTCAGTGCTCTTTTCATCAGAGGGGTTGGCTTCACAGTCGGCATTACTACAGTCCTCATCATAAGGGAAGTCAGTCGGAACAACGCTGTGTGGAGTGAGTATGCCATCCACAGAGTTGTCCATCTGTTCGTAACCAGGAGTTGACACATTTTCCGTTTTAACTATTTCATTCGCAGGTTTTATTGGAACTTGAGCCTCTGGGCTTAGACATTTTATGGGCATATCCACTGATGAGCACTGAGTAAGACATGAGTTTTCACTTGGAGGATATGGAGTGTGGTAACCTCCATCAGGAAGGCTGTCAATTGTTGAGATACTGTTTCCATTATCCAAGTGTCCTGTCATACTGGGACTGGTTTTTCTCACATCCACACTATCACCAGTACTATCCTGATGCACAAGTCCATACTGATGTCCTCCATTATGCATGTGGCCGCCATTGTCGAGCATTAAGGAACTGGACACATACTGGGACATCAGGCTTGAATCTGAAGGAGCATTTGGCATAGGGGGACCATGTATAGCTGTCGCTGAATGCTCTCTATCGGAAGGGTGAGCATGATATGGGTCTGCTTGCCATTGAGGATAGCTGCGGGAGGGGTATTCATTCATATTAAATGTGTCAGGATAGCAGTTATTCATTGGAGATGAAGACCATGATTGGGACATATCTGACTGCATCATTACACTGGGATTGTTAGAACCCCCCCAGGATGGGTACAAAGTGGGATTGACCATAGGAGTAATGGGAACAGGCTCCATTGATCCGGGATAACATTGGGATGGCGACGTCGAGCATCCCACCTGATAATCCATTTGCTGCATCTCTTGTTTGTTGCATAGTATCCCAGGCTGACTTGACGGTCTGTTTCCCTTTTTTGCTGTAATTTTGGCCACTTTGTTGTATTTTTTGGCCAATTTCCAATCTTCAAATATTTCTGGATGCTGCTTCTTCACATGCCTAGATAGACTTTTGTTTGTGCTGTAAGCCCTAGAACAGTCATTAGATGGACAACAATGCAGGTTCTCTTCACTTCCTGTGGGAACAACCGGTGTGCCAGAGGAATATTCCTGCATTGAACAAGGAATCTCGGTCTTGATTTGACTCGGAGAAATTATCTGTGGCAACACTTTCTGAACGTCGTTGCCTTGAACATCATTATGCATGTTTTGCTGTTGACTCACCGCCTGACTGATGGGACCAGCAGCAGGATACAATGGCGGCACATCTTTTTGCTCAGTGACGTCATGGTGCGCATGTGGTGCCTCTGGTGGTATATCTGCATCGGTAGGGGCTGGAGTGGGGTTTGCAAGTGGAGTGTAACACTTTTCTGGTACTTTTATCCCAGGATCTGCCATTGAACTCAGCATGTTTTCAATTGAGTGCTTCACCTTCATTGGAACACAGTCTTCAGCAACCTCTGGTGATCTGTACGGTGACACATTTGTGTTTGATGCTTCCTTCACATAGACATCTGCATTATTTCTTTCAGGGCTTAAAACAGTCGAACATGTGTCTTCTTCGCTTGGGGTGCTTTGAGGTGGTGGTCCTACATTTGCAGGGATAGGGGGATGTTGATTCACAATGTGAAAACTATTTACAGCATGATTTGCATTATGAAATTCCTGATGGGACAAAAATTCAGACTGTGAGTAGAATATCTTACCACAATTGTCTGTTTGGCAGGTGTAGGTAAGATAATGCTGAGCCTCATGATCATACAATAGATAGGCCTCACTGAAAACCTGGCCACAATTTGGGAACATGCACTGAGCCTTAAATTCTGGGTGTGTTTTTCTATGCATGAGAAGCTCAGAATTTGAATTAAAGTTGGCCTTGCAATCCAGCTGTATGCAGATATAAGGTTTGCTGCCACAGTGCATCTGTAAATGATCATTAAGATGCCTGACATTAACAAACTGCCTTCTACAATACTGGCAAACCACTTTCTGTTTCTGTATTTCTAGAAATCTCATCGCCTCCTCGTCATCCTTGTGAGATCGGACATGAGCCATGAGGTTACGGAAAAACTTAAAAGCCTTTGAACAGTTCTTCACAGGACAGAAACAGTCTTGACTAATCTGTGTATCAGATGTAGTTTGGTCCATCTTAACAGGTGCTGTCATTTGGTCTCCAACTTGAGAATTAGCTTTAACAGGGCTCATGTTTGTCTTGGCTGCAACCTTAGAAATTTTTGAAGGACTTTTAGGGGACTGAAAAGGTTTGGTAACTTTCCTTGCCGCTTTCATTGCAGCCAGTCTCTCTTTGCATGACTGCTTTACATGCGATGCTACATGAGGTTCTAAAACTTCCCGAGTTTCAAAACTGTCAGCACAAATTGGACAAAGATACACTCCGTCTTTGAAATGTTTCTGAGCGTGGCGCACAATTCTGTGACCCAAGAACTCCTTGTCACACAAAACACAATACTGCATGTAGGCCCGCCAATTTCTGAAACGAGCAGAAACAAAACCCTGCTCCCGAAGTTTCTTAGCCTCTCTGTTCTTTTCTTTTTCATCTGTGATTTCATTGAGTTCATTTGTAGTGGTTAATAGAAAATCCTCCAGATCTCTGTATTCAGGGAGTTTGCCAATTGCATTTTCCACTTCCTGTTCATCCGTGTCATTGAGAGTATCAATAGATGAGACAATAGCTGCCTCCTCGCCCATCAAAGCTAAACAGTTGCGTTTCAGCGTTTTCCAGTCCCAGAACTCTGGATCGAAAGGCCACTGTGTCTTCAAGGCCAGCAGTAACTCACAGCGTAAAGAATTGGGTACAGGCAGACTACCGTCCTCCTCAGGCTTTTGGTCGGGCTCGTTGTAAAGTGACTCCACCGCATAATACGAGTCAACAGTAGGCTGCAGGAGAAACTCAGTCAGCTGGCAAGCTCGCTTAACCTCTAGATCGGTTGGTAATAGGCAGGAAATAGTTTTGCAGATGGTGGACTTGCTGTCTTTATGATCACTGGAGGTCATTTTCAGTGCTTGAATGCACATTTCAACACACACTGGAAGTCCAATCTCTCCAACCTAAAGAAAAAAAAAATGTATACAAGATACAGTAAATGCCAGGAATTGTATTCTGACCGATTGATCCAGAGGCAACCTTTGATGACAGACAAAACAATCTCAAAAGATTGAAACTATGTCACAAGATACAGGAACCTAAAACCTGTTATTGGTAATATCCAAGTAATGTATTAGTTACTTACACAAACATTTTTCTTACCTCATTTTGGATGACTTTGATGAGGAACAGAATGTGACAAACACTTCTGCAGAGGAGAGTCATTTGTTTGCTGTGGCTGAGAAATGATTCCGCCGACGACTCCAACCGCATGAGCAGTTTACTCCAAAACAAGGTAAGTTCCCTGGAAAAAAACAAGATACTTCATTAAAATAAACATAAACATGGGTTATGTCAAAACAAATACTTGTATAGTTAGAAAAAAAGAGCCATCATGAATCCAAGGCAGCTTGTCATTAATATCACTATATGGACTGTTTGCTCTGAAAACATGTTTTTATAAACAATACGGACAAAATATCTGGAGTGCTTTTTAAAATAATCTTTTTTATCCATCTGCAAAAGATGAAACACTTACCAGGCACAATAAACGTCTCCTTGGAGAAGCTGTCGTTTAAGAAAGGTGGTACACATGCAGAGAGCTCCTTTCTCGTCTCCCTCTGACTCCAAATTGCAGATCATTTCAAGAGCATCTTTACAATCTATTGATGTAATCTATAAGAGAAAAAGAAATAGGCTGAGCTGAGTTATAGGTTTACTTGGTCACCTAGTTCTTCTCAGTTTTTATGCAGGGGAGCCACACAGAGTTATTGGTTGAAGTATGTTTGATGCAATGATGCTGTGGACTGTGTGAGAGGACATTCAAGACATTCTGATGCTTCTGTCCCCATGGGATATCATTTTCTCTCCATGTGTAAGTGTAGTCTAAATCAATGCACAGAAAGATGAAGCTACGAGTTCTTCTTCATGGCAATAAGGGCATTGTTAAAACACTTGACCAAAATGCAATTACTGTAATGCAATAATCTAAGAGCTCTAACAAACCCCATCCAATCTGTCTCAAACCCATGTCAGATTTGTTCAAAAAAAGAAACAGGGTTTCTTCCAATAGAGCATCAGTTTAGGAATGTAAGTAATAAAGAGTTGACAATGTCTAAATAGCGAGGTGATGACAATTTCTGTTGCTTTAGTCATCTGAGTAAATAAACTTACATTTATGTGGAGAGGAGATTTATTTGGAATTTGTCAGCATTAACATACACCTATGTTTTGCGACTTAACAAAAAGATGCTTCAAGATGGGAAATTGGAAATTCCATTTTCCACTTCTACCAAATAGATATATACACCACATCTCTAGTAGTTTTTTTTCTTTTTTTGCATTTCTACTGAAGGATGGCCCTACTGAACAGGTACTGCTTTAGCACTTATTCAGCCCGGGTTTCATCAGGGCTAAACCCCCCCAGTGGCAGACTGCCTGCTGCACGGCCAGAGAGTTACAGCCACTGCTTCACGTGAACCCCGCCCAATTTCAAAACGCAGCGACAAAGAAATTTGCGATTTCACGTTTCTGTGATCATCTACATTGTAAACGCCTTCTGTAATAACTGATACTGAGGTTATTCAGTGTATCATTGCTGCTATTTCCTTCATTGCTACATACACATTATGTCACTGGCAAATCAGTCCATTTGTATGTTAGGACCTCCGTAGTAATAAAAAAAATGTAAAAACACCAAAACCAAGTCATACCGAGGTGTATTGAGCTATGTAGGGCTGATTAGGTAGTAGTGGAAACTAAATCCTCCATTTTTATTTACATGTTGTTCAATATACATGTATGTGTCCAGAGTCTTTGCCTAAAAACACAGGGTGTGTCTGAGTTTCTCCCTCTTCATAGAGACAAACCTTCTCAGTAGCCCCAAACAGGTTAATGACAAAATGGGGTGGTAAGTTTGCAACAGAATACATACGTAAGGAAAAGTTAGCAGAGTGAAAAACTGTCTTTTACATGAGATTTTGCAAAGGTGACGGGTTATTTGAAAATCTGGCGTAGTATCACACCATCATTTAGGTAAGTGTGAACCAGTCGTAGTGAGCAGATTGTATCATTGTATGATCTCTAATAAAGAATTCTGTGAACTCTAGTAGCTATGTCTTACCTCTTCCATTAGCTGCTCCTGACTTTTTGTCAAGCAGATGCAAAGCAGGTAAGTCTGTTTAAAGTTTCCTTTTCCTTCAAATCCTGGATATTCCGAGCACGTCTTCGCCAGAACAGCTGCTTTATCAACACTGTCCACTTTGATTAGGTGCTTTATTCGCATGTTGAGAAGTGTAGCACCTTCTGATTCAAGATACTCATGAACTGACGAAAAAGGAGAGGGAGAACAGGGGGAAACTGTCATGACAGGAATATCAGACAAATAATTGTAATAAATATAAAAAAATAAAAAGTGTGCTCTTACCTTGCTCAGTTTGAGAAATTTGACTGGAGAGGATGCCGCTTAATGTCGTGTTGGCCCAAACGCCGTCCTGCTGTGCCAGAACTAAGAGCAGTCGGAGCTGTGTGCTCCCAGTTTCTTGCAAAAGGCCGTGTGCCAACTGCAGCAGAACACCAATAAATATGAAAAACTTCAGATGCTAAATCTTTGCTGGAGTGTATGCTTAAAAAAGTGACTCGGTCACAAGGTTTGAGTACTTATTTTCTGCAATATAACTAACATTTGACCCATGTGACTTGCTTATAAAGCTAATCCAAATGCATTCTAACAACTTTTTATCACTTATCATGGCAAAGATACTGACCTTCATGGAGGACTGAAACTCCTCCCATAAGGCACCAGGGACATGCTGGGGCAGCGAGAGCAGCAGCTCTGCACAGCTCCTGTGAATCCAACACAGTCATTTGTTAAATCCAAATTTAGGTCAAGGATGTGCATGCATTTGACCAAATAGGAATAACCATACGAGAATAAATCCAAGGAGCATCCTGCTATAAAGTCAATGAAGAAAATTCCAGACGATCGATAGAAAATAAACTAAGTTACAGGGCCGAAGTAGAGACATCCACATCGAAAACTATCAGAATCTCAGCTTCCGCCAAAGGGTATCCCAAGAATGGGACAATAATATATTCACTATGCATTACAACCTGAAGGATGCTGTCCTGTAGGAGCATGAAGGGAAATACCTGAGTGGCTTTCATAGACGTTTTGTACTACGTAAACAAGCATTATATGTCTACAGTTAAATAGCTTTGTACCTACGATAAAACATTGTGTTGTGTTCAATAAAAAATGTATTTATTTTTCTCATGAAATAAATTTAAATGTATGCAATCATTAAATAACACTCATTAAAAGATAGCAGTGACAAAATAAATGGTAACCTACAGAAGCAAGGAAAATGGAACAGGCTTTGGCATATGTTTTCTAACAGTTTTTACTTACAATGCTAACTTTTCAAGTAAGAGTGGCACATTTTCACATTCGGAGGAGAGACAGGAGGCAGCTTTAGCGAAACTGAGAATGGCCACAGTGTAAACCTCCAGCAAAGGCAGAGGATCCTCATCAGTTTTCCAACGGCCAGCATGTTCCACAAGCACCTAAAGGAAAACACCAATGCCGGGATTAGACAGTGATTCTGAAAGATATCCCAGTTCTACAAATTACCATGCAATATAAAGTTTTGACTACAGAGTAATTTTGGGTTAAATAATAGTAAATAATTCAATTTAACAAGTAATAAACTCAAGTCACAAACCCAATAGAAATGCAGACCATTCTTACATTATAGTTATAAACCTCTAAATTATTCAGCCGTTGCTTTTTATGTTTAGGTAGATATTTAAAATCACCAAGTTTTTAAAGTTACACTTTGCTGTTGAAAGAGAATAGTTTAGCTGATCTAAGAATTGGAACTATAGTCCAAATAATACTAATTCCCAACCCTTCTACGTTTTCTTAATACTGTGTTATAATGGATGTTCTTTCTATTGTATGTTTTATCAAAGCGGACCTATTGATGTAATTACACTTACACAAAATATCCTGACACTGTCACTTTATCTAAATTCAACCTTACTGGTGAAAAAGACAATATTTTCATGTTAATGGCAGAGAACCAAAGACATAAAGAATTAGTTGTGTAAGGGTAAGTCATGGCTTGTGCTCATTTGAAACAAAGTAGTCAAATGCATGAAAGCTCAGCATAGACGTGTCATTTTCACCCCTCGAAAAAACTTTAAAGTTGGAGTCAACTCTTCGTGCAATAACCTGAGATGCACAGTAGAAAAATGGAAACCTCGTTTTTTTGTTGTATTTCTTTACGTGGCCGGGGCTAATTAATGAGGAAGGATGTAATGGAGTCAGTGACCACTGACACACTTTCCCCTTCAAATCACAGTCTCTGCTTGACGCCGGCAAATCGCTTGGTTTTACCCTGCCATCACTTCCACACATTGTGCTGGTGTTGTCTATATAGCATTTATAAACGTTAACTGTGTGATTAGCGACATTAAATTAGTCCAAAAGGCCCGGGCTAGCTCCCTGAAGAAAAAAAAAATCACTGCTCTTTCCGTTCAATGAAACACCTTCGCTAAAGTAACCAAATTTTACATCATGCTACAATTTCATCAAGCATGGATATGTGCCGTTGTAGCGTTTGTGGGACATTTTTAACAGTAAATATCAGTGTAGATTTCATTGCACATCAATGCATTCGCCGTGGAAAATCTCGCTAACGCAGCTATCCATTTTTTGCACAGCATGACCACTGCACAGGACAGGGGGACCCTGCATACCAGCTAGCAACCTTCATCTGCTATTAGCTATCTGGCCTGGAAAATACGAGTAATACTTGCACATTTGGCAGACAACATGGCGCCTTCAGGCCGCACAAATAGTCAGACTTTGCAAATGGGTACACGCCAAAGATGAACATCACAGAGCGAATGGCTGAAAACTCCCGAGGAGGTTTTTTTCCACATCATGAATGCCAGGCAGCTAGCTAGGCTGCTAGCTCCTTAGCTACATTGTTATAGCAAACGTAGACGCGCATCCTCGGCCAGGAAACCAGAGGGGCTGCAGGCTGCCCGGGATGAGCAGCGGGATAACGGGGCTAACCTGGCAGAATTCCTGGCAGAAATGCAAGGAGGCTTCCAACGAAGACTGAGAACTCTCTCTCAAAGCCGTGGTCAAACCCTGGAACCGCTCTCGGAGCTCCTCGATAGCTTTCCGTGTATCATATTCCTTCTCTGTCTCTCCCTCCGCCATCTTCACAACAATCACGACCGCGTACGCACAGATGTTACGCTGCCAGACTTGCACACGCACGCGCACGCAGGGGGGAAGGGAGAGCACAATGTGTGCTCCGCATACACTCCCCTGATGTAAAAAAAAAAAAAATTAGAAATGAACAACACATGATCACCAAATGCACACAGTCTGCCCGACTAATGTTTAAACCTCAGCTCATTTTTGACTGTTCATCCAAGGTTTCCCTGAATACGTGTGATAATTATGAGATACTGCAGGTAAACTATGACCTCCAAGAAGGGACTCTTGCAGCCAAACACACTGCAAGGTGATCACACATCCGTCTGGCACTCTCAGAATCGTTAATCAGCCCCCTTTTACTCCAGGGCTGAAAAGTGTATCCTCCTTGTCTTTTCAGTTTTATTTCTCTTCTTCCTCTTGATCAGCTTCAACAACAACCCTGATTGAGAGTTACTTGAGCATTTCAGGGCAGATGTTCACCATGGACAGGCGGTCAATGAGTTCTATTTCATCCCTAAAAGAAAAGATTTACTGTATTTTTGCAAATGAACCCAACAAGCAGCATTTATTTAGACTTATTTAAGCTTAAACTTAAAGGGGTATAAGTATTAAACTACATTACAATTGCATTACTGTGTCTGTTGAGATAATTCAAACCTGGAAGATGAATTTATAGTAAAGGTAATACAAGTGTAGATTAAATGAAGAATTAATATTTCATCATTATAGACACATTCTTTAACAATTTTTTCCGCTTGACATTTTCAGCAATTCTCAGGTTACATGTGTTGGTCCCAAAAATGATTTAAGTAATAGTAATTAACATGTTTGAAATGAAAAGACAGATGGATGGAAATTGTTTTGTTTTATTGAATAATTTTTCACAGTCTATTAGGGATTTAAGAGCTTGTCCACAGGCTGCCGCTGAATGCCCTATGTTTAACAACATATCTGAAAAACACTAACTCTAAAAATGAGAAAATTCACTTGGACTTCATCTGAAGTATTTTCAATAGAATTAAACACCGAAATGTTCTCAGTTGCTGAATAAAATAGTTTAAAGTCGCTAGAGAAGAAGACAAATCTCTCTGAACGTGCAACTTTTTAGATGTTAAACTTATTCTGTTTACATTAGAAAAAAAAATACAACGTACCTTAAAACCACCATATGGTCAGAAAGATGGTTATCATAGGAAAAATTATTTAAAATGACAATCTTTCGGTGCAAACTTTTATTAATTTCAATTCCACAGGGGGTAAAATACATGTATCGATGCAAAACAAAAGATTATTGCACATCACAAAAACAGAATCACAACACAATACATATTTTCACAAACATAGAAGAGCATCTGTATCTTGAATGAAAAACATTGTGTTGGCAAGCTGAGAGCGGTAGAGGGTCTCAAGTCTCCAGCTGTCATATCTTATGATAATAGCAGGTGCTGCAGTGGCAGTCTGTATGGTTTCTCATTGTTATCTCATTTATTTTTATCTGAAAGAGGAGATGAAGTGTAGGTAGAGAAAAATATCTGTTAACTTTTTGACTGTAATACAAGAGACACACAAAATCCATTATAAACAGAAGTGTAAGGGTGAGTAAAAATATCCATTTTATGGTAGTTATTTTAGTTGATACGTCTTTGTCCTAAGTTAATTTCAAATATATGTGTAAACGGCAGTAGAAAAATAAGAGTTAAATACTTTTTATATAACTTTTTAACAGCACCTTTACCTCATAACTGTGCTTTGCAACACAGCATGTGGCCTCTGAAGTGATGTTCTTTGGGATCATCATCGTCTTCATGGTCCTGAGAGGTGTTGGGTATGCTCTGGAGAAGCAGCAGCCCATACACTGGTAAATTGGACGGTCCCTTGAAAAAAAACTGTTCTTTCTCAGTTTGCATTCCTCACAGCCCACTAGAGAAGGTGTTATAAAAGGCAGAATCAAAACTTGTTAACCACAATTTCTCAAGTCATATTTCATTGACAATCTCTATGAATGGAACAGCGTACAAGACGAAGATGCTATTTTCTTTAGCAATGTCTTTGGTTTGTTTACGACTTTCTTTTGGTTAAAGGTATTTGTAACATGTTTTTTTTGCCATCCTGACACACATTCAGTTCAATAGCAAATGTAATATTTGTAAAAATAGACATTTCTTACTGTCTGAGGAGTCAATGTTGGGGTAAGAATTGACTATGTTAAGAATAAAAGACAACAGAAGAAGAGACACTCCTGCTGATTTCACTGAGCCCATCTTGGTTGTAGCAGACACCTAATTATATGGTAACAAAGGGAAATGGTCAGTCCAAAACTTCAAAAAGAATAACTGTAAATCAAGGAAGCAAACTGTTACCGTGTTGCAAGAATGTTTCTTCATAAATATACTTCCTGAGAGGACTGCTTTATAGTGAGGAGAGCTGCTTCAACTAAATTTATACCAGTGTGCCCGGCAACATCCTGGATTATGTGAAACCTGCCTACCTTATCAATTATCTGAGTGATGCACTCGTTTCTTACCCCATCCCTTGATCCCTTTAAAGCCCAAAATGACTGGAACAAATCATGGAAATTCAAAATATACTTAAACCATCCTGAATATGGACATCACATTTAATCCCCAGATTTCTGTCTCTTAGTAACTGAAGGTTGTTATCATATGTCAGGTCACAGCAAATGTGATGGAAATGAATCAGGGATTTTCCTCAGCATTTGGTTAACTGCAGAGGGACTATTTGTACAAGCTGTAACAAAGTGTTAATTTAGCTAGTGTTCAGGGTTTTTAGATTGACACATTTTATACAAATAATAAAGAAATGTAAAACAAAATGTGTTGTTTTTTTCCACAAGAAAACTTTAAACTTGAATTCGAGGTGGCTTTTCCTCCTGAGTTTTCCTCTTTTTCACAGTAGCGGACTAAAGAAGGCCTTAACTTTTCATTACTTTAACTGGCTTGACTTATGAGAAGAGCTGGTCATTTCTGACCCAAGTTTTCCTCAGCTTTCACCCTCATCAAAAATATGGATTATTTGAAAGCTTCGCACATTTACGTGCACAGTTCAATTAAAGTCCAATTCACTGTACTGTCATATATAAAGTATATTACAGCCATGGGGGCTGCGTGAAGAAAGGTTTAAGGGCTGTTTGCACTTGTAACCTTTTCTGTAAGATATCACTGTACTTTAAATATAGCCAAAATCAATGTAAAGATCTCTTAAAGTTATTTGAATCAGGATTTTGAAAGAGGATGATGTGGTTATAAAATCAGGGTTTGGCCTTCAGACAAAAGAAATTGAACAAACACACCGAAAATAATATGCAGTTAGATCACAGTGTTCATACTAACAGATGCACTCTATTTCCTGTGTTGAGAGTTTTTTGTCACTCGTTTCTTCCTCTTCTTCTTTTGAAAACTAGACATGAAAGGTTCACGACTCAACCACTTTTAATGTCGGCATATTCATCTGGTTTCAAGAAGTTTGACTTTGTACAATTTCAGTACATCTACCATGTTCACATATACTTTAAAAGTCTGGTTTTATTGAATTTATTCATCATCAGATAAAGGAACACACTGTAGACGTCAACGATACTTTGTTGTGGATACACATAAAATCCTACTTCCAGGGAATTTTCCTACTCGTAAGTTGATCATTTTTCTGACTAGTTGTTCATTATTTGTAGCACCAGTCTCTCATCCGGTAGTGTTAATGTACTATCTGAATCATTCTTTGTCAAAAAAGGGATTAATTTATTTCCTGGTTTCAGTCTTTATTTATTTCAAACCCAGGAACAACTGGATGGAGTAAGTTATGAATGACTCAATAGATATTTGATCGCTGGCAAGGAGTTTCCATCTGTTCACATTCAGCATCTAAAATGTCAAGTATGGATATGAATTTACTTTTGATTAATTAGTATCTTGTCTGAAGTGCCCAGTCTTTGTCCTTGGTTGTATAGGGGATAAATCCTCAGCCTACGACTTGTGGGCGAAGCGCGGTGCAAAAGATGATGAATCACATGATGGCGACATGTTAAGAGGCTGCTGTTGGATTTATGTTAAACCTTTTGTTACAAATGCATTCTAACTGTTACTAGTGCTCATAGTACTGATGTCTCTGTATTATTCTATGACTCCAGACATTTTTTAGTCAAATTTGGTTGCAACTTTGGTTGCATATAACATCTGTTTGTTAACGCTTTTTATTTATTATTATTCCCTAAAATATTCTAAATCAGTGTGTAATTGCAATGCTTAAAATAATATCTGCCATTCTTTCAATGCTAAATGCATCAATGTCTAAAAGAACTGTATGAAATTATTATTTAGTAGACTGATAAGCTAATTAGTGCACTGACTGAATGATATCAATTCAAATATACCAGAGCTGTGATGAGAGGTGGAAGATAAAAAAAATTATACCTGAGAGGAAGAATGTTGTATGTTACAGTTCATTGAAAGTTTATGAAAAACAAATGTCTGGTCTGAATGCACAGGGGCTTAGCATGACTGCAGATTTTGTTTCCCAATGCTCTCACTGACCTGAATCAGAGGGTTCTGATTCATAAAACAAAGTGCTGTTTAGTTTATCCTCACTGAGAAGCAACATAATCAAACCGTGTAGCCTACATACTTGCATAACAGTGGCGGGGTGTATCCTTTATTGAGTGATACTCAATAACTTGGAAGGGTGAGCACAGTCACCCCCTGGAGGAAGCTAATTTCAGCCACTTGTATAATTTCATTTTTCAAAATGATCGAGAATACCCAATCCGGTCTCCAGGAAGGTGGGTGTCTGGCCCTACTGAACATTTCTATGCCAGTAAAAAGCATGTGCTGTAAGTATCGGTTTAATAAGATCGTGTTAAACAAGTAGCTGGATACAATTCCTTTGGCCTGCATAAGCTTTTAGTGTCTTCCAAAGGCTTAATAAAGCTGAGACTAGAGGAACAATAAAGATTTGTTTATGTGGTCATAAGACCTCATTATACATCCATACTTGCTTATTGTCCAGCTTTTTTTAAACCTCTTATCTGCTTTTACACTGGTGTTTGCATAGGGTTAAGATGGAGTCATCTGCTTATTTTTCTGCGTATAAGATTGATCAAGGATCGGCAGTGTTACCTATTTACAAAAATGATAAAAGCTTAAATTAGGCTGATATTTGTGAGACTAACAACAAATATTTTCTGCCATTCATTTCAACCTGAAGTGAGAACCCTGGTAAAAAGAGATATAATGCATGTAGTTGTACACACAAATCCTCTGATATGCAAAGAACAATACAAAGAGGAATACTGAATAAGGACTGAGATTTTGTAAAGTCATTCAAAAGCCAAATCAAAGGCAATTTAGACGCTTGGTTTGATTCAATTCAAAATGACTGTGGAACCTCTGGAGATGATGATGTAAAGACGAATCAAGAAGATTATGGGCAGCCCTGACTCTTCTCAGACCATTGTAATACACACCCACCTCTGTTTAAAGGGTTGAAATTCCAAGAATTTATCTTTTGTTGTGCTGTTACTGCGCAAAATTAACTTTTCAGCATGGACTATTTTCAACTATTTAGATTTGAATATAAATCTTGTGATACAAATATACATACTTCAAACTTATTTTTTCAAATGAAGGAGATGAGCTCAGCAGTGTGACAGGAGTGACACAGTGTGGTGGAAAGTGAGACCTACCTTACAACATCAATTCAAACAATGTATGGTATCATACTAGTACAACTAATGTACTAATAAAATATGGTTCCAAATCTGATTTAAAAACTTAAGATTTAATAGTAATTTATTTTGGTATAATATATCAACTAAATTTATTTTTAGGATATTTAAACTGTTTCTAAAATACTATAGTGTTAGAAATTGAAGGACAATTCAAATTAATGAGCAACAGCCAGTATACTAGTAAATAGCGTTCTATATATCAAAGCCATGACAGAAAGATACAAAGAGAGTGAAGAAAAAATACAAAACAACCAAACAAGTCTTTTTTTTTTTACCAAATTGGATTATGTGTCTTAAGTAATTTTTCCTTCTGTGTGATTTTTTATTTATCAATTTCCATCCAATTTAATAATACATTTGTTTTAAAATAAACTATCTGACTGATCCATTTCAGGGTATTAGAGGGATGAGATTGCTGAGATTTGCTGAAGGGTGAGAGGTTGGATACACTGAACACATTGCCTATTCTGCACAGACAACCATACACACTCATACAGATTAACTTCATGATGAATTAACAATTCACAAAACTTGCTTGTCTGAACTGGTTTGAGGTGACAACAAATTACAATTGTATTTTTTTTAAACATTTTATCCGTGTAATTTTTCAATTTATTATTAAAAATGGGTAATTTGATGTTTTTTCGTTTTTGTTTTTGTATTAATATTTAACTACGAGTCATACTATTCGTCCATTTAATTGTTCTGTGCCTATTTTTCAGATCCCTCTGTAGATAGTGGGAGATTACTCCTAAATTATTAATAGAATTTGATTTCTTTGTTAGACTCTACCAATCTTTGTTTAGTTTTCATTAATCTTTCCAATTCTAGCGAAGCCTCATGGGTTACTTTTGATAAGCGCGCTTTTAGTTGTTTTGAGATATTCCTGTTGCCAACAGAAAGGTTTAGTCGTCGTGTCATTATCATCGGTAGTAAATATGATGGATGCTGCGGATGACCTGCTGCTCTACTCTAAAATGCATACAAGGCAAGCCCGTGCAGGGCTGTCCAAGAAACCCCATCGACGAGACAAAACTCGAGGCGTGAACGTGGCAGCCATTTTACATCATCAAGAGTGAATGACTGAAGCCGGACCTGTGCCGGGAGTTTTACACTTTTTCTGTCTTTTAATTATCACATTTATCTTCCTATATAATCAACACCATACACTTTGGTGTGCCAGCGGCAGGTAGGGCGAATGCTTCTATTTGGTCTCGTGAATGTTGCCTAATTGAATGCTAAAAACTCATGAGTCGTGTGGTGCTGTCTCAAACAATGTGGAAACTGGTGGTTGTTGGGAACGAGTTGTCCAGACCGGCTTTTTGAAAATGGACTCTTCCTATGTGGCGGCACGTTGACTAATCGCGTATCCAGGAGGCTAAAACGTTAGCTTTCAAGGCCTCGTGTAATCCGACTGAATTTGACAGGGATTCTTTGTCAGATGGTTAAGTCTATACCGACAAATGACTAACAATGGCCTCACTGATATTCCGGTCGAATTAGCATGCTAGCTTCAGCTAGCCCATTTTGACAGATCATGAAACTGACATCCTCATTGTCATTGCATGCTAGTTGAACCCAAAGACAAAAGGCAGTTATATTAGTAAGAGTAGGGACTTGGTTTTGGCTACCGTAATGATGTACACACTCCCTGCCTATTAGAATATTTATCTCTGGCGTGTTCATATAAATTGCACCCCGGAGCCTCGGGTTATTGTCACGATAAATGTCCATAGTTAGCTGGATTGTTGAGACCTTAGCTGTGCAAACTAGCCCGCTAGCTAAGCTAGCCTCAACGTGTGCAAGTCAGTTCCTCCGCAAATTTTAACATTGTCATAACAGATCCGAGACAGGGGAGATCGATCGTTTTACAGTCGTTTGTAAACGTTAAAATGTTTAGCAATGATTCTGACAGACTCAGAAGTCACTTTGATTAAGTAGTAATGTTTAACCACAGAAAGCACGTGCTTACGGTATCGATCAGCAGACATTTGAAGATATTGGACGCATGATATCGTTGAGCTAATATTAGCAAATAGTTAGGCCAAACCAGATGATTGACCTATACTTTTAGCTGAGTCTTACATTGCCCAATAGTTACGCGAACACTGAAGACTTCCATTGCCGGTCTGCAGAACTTTCTTTTTGAACATTCAGGAGGTGGCGTTGGACTTGGCCGTTAGCACGTTGCGTTTGGGTGTATTTTAGGTGGTAAATCTGTGATGCCATAGTGCCATTTGTCAAAATGGTCAGTCACAGGAAGCCGGGGGCTCAGTATCTGATGAAAACGTATATCACCCCTCTAGACACGGCTGAGGCCGGCAGTTAGAAGGTAAGCTAACATGTAATTTAGTGAAAATAGAAGTCACGGCTTCTACAGAACAGTGACATAAAGGAAAATAAGTTGGCTCTGTGAGCCCAAACGTCTTAAACCTTGCAATTTCACTGGTTTTACCATATGAAGCTTAATTAGTGTCTGTGAAAATTTGGAATGTGCCTGGTCTCTCTTCTGCTCAGTGTGACTTTTGATGAGTGTCTATAATCAGTTTGAGGCTCTCTACTGTATGTAGCCCAAAGGTTGTAAGTTTTAAGTCAATATGGCGAAAGTTTTCCTGACAGCGGCCCAAAAACTTCTTTTGCATGTCGGAGTCTCCTGTTTGTTAATTTGGGCTCAATAGCACACAAACTACATCACATTTCACATCATAAATGGTCAGACCATTTTTATTTATTTTCAAAATGATTGTACTGATTAGCTTGAAGCTTCACATTCTCTTGAAAACATCCAAAGTATTGCCCTTGACTCAGGATTAATTTGGCTCATTGCATTTATACAGATTTCTGGAGACATGGCCACAGAACATATTAATGGAAATGGTCCAGAAGAACCAATGGACACCTCTGCTGCAGTTACCCATTCTGAGCACTTCCAGACTTTATTAGAAGCTGGTTTACCACAGAAAGTTGCTGAAAAACTAGATGAAATTTACATAGCAGGTAAGGAATTATGAATATACTTGCATATTCAATATGCAATTTTTATGTGTATCAAGTCTTGCATGTACTGTCACTTTTATCACCTTTTTGAATGGGGGAATTGGGATCCTGAAGCAACTTTTTGTGGTTTTCTACCAAAATGGGTACTGCAGTGCTTCAAAAAATTTAATTGCACATTACCAATGTGACCAAAAAAATGTGTAAACAATCATAGCATTTGCATTCCCAACATGGTTGCATGATCACTGGTGTCATGGTGAATGAATAGTCTCTCTGGGAGTTTTCTGAAGAACCTCTCAGGGCTTGCCATTTAGTCCCAGGAAGTTTCTCTGCGTCCACTTTAAGTGCAGAGTGATGAGTTGGTATCATGTCATGTGTGATCTTGAATAAGAATTAAACTGTTGCTTTGGGCAGCTTTTATAGAAAGGTTTTGAGAAGATTTTAGGACCTTTTTTGTTTGGTCACACCCAGAAAAGTACTGGTCTGGCCTTTTCAGCCTGATTGGGCTGAAACAGAAACAATGACAGCAGCTGATCCGGTGCGTGGCTGCCTCGGACAGGTGACGGTCCCTCCATAGAAGAGAATGTAGACTGGCTCATTAGGAACTCCCAACCACAGCACAGAGGGGTACCGCCATATCAAGTTTCACTGTCACATCTGTTGTGATTATAGTCTAATGCATGTTGGTTGGAGAGTAAAATTCAGCCTGACTACTGAATTAATCAGAATTGGCTTTATCTAGGACCGTCCCTCTCTTCTCATTGTTGTTATGATTTACTCACAATTAATCTAGAAATATAAAATACAATAAGGGTTAAATATTTGCATGTCTGTCTTCACCCTTTTATTAAAAGCACAAGTACTGAGGCCTTTTTAAGGCTTTCTCGTTAGTAGCTGATTTCTTTGTTGTCCAACCTCCAGGTTTGGTGTCACACAGTGACTTAGATGACCGAGCGATTGAGGCTCTGAAAGAATTCAACGAGGAAGGTGCTCTCCAAGTCCTTTTGCAATTCAAGGACAGCGACCTCTCACATGTTCAGGTATGGTTCTCACAGCCTTTGGTCATTTTTTTAATAATGATTTTTATCCAAGTAAAATATGGCCTGTTTTTTCTGGGATAACATCGTGTGTGAAAGGTATTTGAACTCAAACACTTGTGACTGAGCTCATTGATATTTGAGACAAGAAATGGCTGTGTATCTACCCATATGAGAGGTTGTTTCTTTGATTAATTTTTTATTGGACTTATTCATTTGTGTTTTTCTCGCAGAATAAAAGTGCCTTTCTTTGTGGCGTGATGAAGACGTACCGACAGAGAGAGAAACAAGGGACCAAAGTGTCAGACACCAATAAAGGACCAGATGAAGCCAAAATCAAAGTGAGAATGAATGCATTCAGTGTGCTTAAATTGCATCTTTTTGCAAACATCAGGCTCCACGTTGGAGCACGTTTTATAACTGATTTGTTAAAGTTTTTGAATGAAATAGGGGTCTCTTTGGAATTAGTCTTTCTGTAAGACAACCTGTGGAAATGAAGGATCAATATTTTTTTAGATAAAAACTTAACATAAGTCTATTCCTTTTTTTTGTAGGCTTTGCTGGAGAGGACTGGCTACACACTTGATGTGACCACAGGACAGAGGAAGTATGGTGGTCCTCCTCCAGAGTCTGCCCATTCAGGGCCACAACCCACCATTGGTACAGAGGTACAACACCTTTCACTGTTATCTTTGCTTGTTTATGAAGCTGGAAAATGCATCTTTTATTTACTCCATTTGAGTTCCTGTGAACTGCATTAGAAGTGGTGTCCAAATGATGAAGCTTTTTTTTTCTTCTGTAGTAACCACGGTTACAGTGATAGCCTACCGCTAAGATCTGAAGGGACACCTTTCAGTAATGCAACGTGTTTTCTGCCTTTCTTAGCTTTTTTTAATTGAAAAAGTTGTTTTCCATTTTCCTCTTTTCTACAAACCTCTCAGATATTTGTAGGAAAAATCCCAAGAGACCTTTTTGAGGATGAGCTGGTCCCACTGTTTGAGAAAGCTGGCCCCATCTGGGACCTGCGTCTGATGATGGATCCTCTCAGCGGCCTCAACAGGGGTTATGCCTTTGTCACTTTCTGCACTAAAGATGCTGCGCAGAAGGCTGTAAAACTGGTACGTTTAACGCACGTTCGGTTTGTCAAAACTGGGTTGGAAATTTAAACAGTTGCTATTTATCATGCATTATGCTCATATGTGGAAAAGTGACCAGCAATATTTTTTTCTTTTCCTTTTTTTAAACTTCGACCATCTTCTTTATGTCCGCAGTGCAACAACAGTGAAATCCGACCGGGTAAACACATTGGCGTATGCATCTCTGTGGCCAATAATAGACTCTTTGTTGGCTCCATCCCCAAGAGTAAAACAAAAGAGCAGATTGTTGAAGAATTTGCAAAAGTTACAGGTGAATTGATACTTGAATTTCCTTTTTTAAATTTTTATTTATTGTTAATTTTTGTCTTTTTTGTTGTCTTAGGTGTTGTCAGATGTTATAAATGTTTTTTTTTATCATGTTACATTCTCAGTTTGGTGTTTGACTGAGTTTCAGCTGAACCATTGAAGTTAATGTTCTGAATAAACTATAAAAACCTCAGTCACATCATTTTGTGACTTTTTAAAGCTGGTAGTTAAGTAATGTAACTAAGCTTTACATAGAAAGGTCACTAACTTGTTCTGTGCTCTTTCTCTGCCCCCTACCCTGTTTGTCTCTGCAGAGGGACTCAATGATGTCATATTGTACCACCAGCCTGATGACAAGAAGAAGAATAGAGGCTTTTGCTTCCTAGAGTATGAAGATCACAAGACGGCAGCACAGGCCCGGCGCCGACTGATGAGTGGAAAGGTGAAGGTGTGGGGGAACGTGGTCACAGTGGAGTGGGCTGATCCTATTGAGGACCCAGATCCAGAAGTCATGGCGAAGGTAAGGAACATGGCCTGAGAGGTGTAATATGGATGCATTACATACAATGGATGTATGTAATGCATGTTGTTGCCTTTTGGGAGGACAAACAATGTAAACATTTATCTTTGTCCAGGTCAAGGTGCTTTTTGTGAGGAACCTGGCGAGCACTGTCACAGAGGAGATACTTGAAAAGGCCTTTAGTCAGTTTGGCAAGCTGGAGAGGGTGAAAAAACTGAAAGACTATGCCTTCATCCACTTTGAGGAAAGAGACGGAGCAGTGAAGGTACAGAGGACTTTCTGACTGGACAGATAGATGGGGCAGAACATATACAGTGACTGAAAACTTTAATCTTTTTTGTTGCAGTGAGAACACATGTGAATGTTCACTTGATTGATTTCACAGGCTTTAGCTGATCTCAATGGTAAAGACCTCGAAGGAGAGAACATTGAAATCGTCTTTGCCAAGCCCCCTGACCAGAAGAGGAAAGAGCGCAAAGCCCAGAGACAAGCTGCCAAGACCCAAATGTAAGTGAGAACAGTGTTATTCACAAAAATATACAGAGGCTTTGACATCTGATGCCATGCTGATAGGCTGCTTCTACACTCAGGTATGACGAATATTATTACTATGGGCCTCCCCACATGCCACCACCAACAAGAGGCCGAGGAAGAGGTGGGCGTGGAGGCTATTCTTACCCTCACGATTATTACGGCTATGAAGACTATTACGATTACTATGGATATGATTACCACAACTACCGGGGTGGTTATGATGACCCGTACTATGGATATGAGGACTTCCAGGGGTCTGCACGAGGACGAGGAGCAAGGGGAGGAGTCCGCGGAGGTGCCAGTCAGACCAGGGGCCGTGGTGTTGTTACACCAAGGGGCCGGGGGGGTTTTACCCAGCGAGGGGGCCTTGGAACAATCAGAGGTAAATCACTTGGCACAAAATGGAATTTAAATTAAATCCAGTTCAGTGTTTCCTTGGTCTTTAATTTGTTGACTAATAGCATTATTGTCTTTGGACTGAATGTTTCCAAACATGGATGCTGGAGACTTAAAGTTTTAAATGCTATGGTCAGGAAAACTAATACCCGAAGAGCTGCAACTATTTTGTCGAAATGATGTGGGATTTAAAAAGTTTTGCTTACTGGCTGGGTTAATAGTGTCGTCTTTCAGAGCAGCTAGTCCGCCTGTCTGCCAGCAGACAAAGGTCATTTGAAACATGATACATTTTTAGAGTTGCCAGCTGAGACTCTTAGTTGTAGTGCACTGGTTTCAATGTAATTTTTCTTATTTCTTGTCCTTTCTTTCTGGCCCAGCAGGGAAACGGGGCCGAGGGCGGTCCTGACCTGTTACCAAGGAGACTGACTTGATGAGTGGGGTTACACCGTAAGCTGCGATGGATGTTGAAACAAGACGAAAAAAGGTCCAACGATATTCCAGCCTTGCAAAAGAAGCATTTACCCTCCCTGTTGTTTTTTGTTTTGTTTTTATTTTTAAAAAAAAAATGTTTTCCCTCCTCAAGCTGCCACCTTAAAAAATTTTACCTGAGGATTCAAAGTACGCTCACCACACTGCTCTTTGCTCTGTATGTAGCCCCGATTTACAGGGCTCTATGAATTGCCCTTACAATCTGCCCCTGCCCTGTCCCTGAACATGCCATTTGTTTTAATAATTATTGAAGAAATTGCACTTTTTAAGTTTTTAGGTTTGAAGTGGCTCAAAGGAGCTTGATGCTATTGTATATTTTTGTGCTAATCGCAATTTTTATTGTCGGAATATCCATGTTATTCTTAATTGTTTGATCTGGATGTTTTGAAATAGAACATTTGCAGGATTTTAGGGTGTACCCACCTGGCATGGATAAGTCAGGCATTCCAGGAAAGTGGTTCTTTTCAGAACTTGTCTTTTAAAGGGTTGGTTGACTACCTCAGTACAGAGGACTAAACTACCCGGCCTGTACTGTAAATAGGGAAACTATATTGATGAAAGCAGGGCTTGTTTTTATACAAAATATGCACAAGAGCTGCAGCGCAAAAACGATGTACTTAATGTAATATAGTTCTTTTAGCTGCAGCTCTGCAGACTGCAAACAGTCAAGCTGGGCATGCAAAACAATCTCATATGATGAGTCTGAACAAGCCCTGCTTTTATCCTATTTTGAACTGAATTAGCCGCCTTGCTTCTTCAGAGTATGTAGTTACTGGTTGTATAGTTTTTCGGAAAATGTTACGTTTTGTAAAGGCTTCAAACATCACAGGCATCCAACTGCCTTTGATTTAAAAAATAAAAAAAAATAATAAAAAGCCCTGCAGTGTCCCTTTTGTGCCACTGTATTATTCAGTGGGTTTGTTTTTATATTCATACAACTTATTTTCAAGCATTGTCAGAATAATGTCAAGGAACTGAATCTAATCCTTCATCTTGTAAAATCATGTTAATCTTTAATGATCCCTTCCCAGCTCCCAAGCCAGCAACTATGTAGAAGATCTTTGAAGTAGACCTTGATGGATGACTGAATTGCCATATTTTTCCAGTCAGTGAGGACGTGTGCCTAACGTTAGCTGCTAAGATTTGGTGAGGGATCATAGTCCCATAGTGGTAGAAGGGATACTGCAGTGAATGATTTCAATTTCCAGGTATAGCATCAAGGAAACTGCTCTTCAGTCCCAGTTTTCTATACAGTTAACTCCCTCAACAAAAAAAAACATAACAACCACCTTTTGAAGAAAAAAAAGATGTTAGCAGTTTTAAACTATTGTTGGTGGCCAACAACATTTTTGCATTCCTGCAAATAAATTGTTTTATACTGTAAAATGGAGGTGAGTGTAACTTATTTTTGTAATAAAGTTTTTGATTTCTATCTGTGTCTTACTCTTTGGTTAAAACGATCATGAGTAGTGAAGTTAATGGTGGATGGTGAATGCGGTAGAAGAGCAAAGTGTCCATTCTCTAGTATGTCATCTGTGCACTGCTTGAGGTAGGTGCAAATTAGAATGTCAGTCACAAATTCACAGCACAGTTCAAAAGATCCTGTAATATAATTGCACACAGGCAAATACCCTGAAAATGTGCAGTGAGACATTTTAACTTCATTACAACAGTAAACATGAAGGATCTGACTGTCAAACAATGAAAGCTTGTCAATGTGTAAAAAGTTCCCTCTTATCCCACATGTAATTGCTGTCAGATGTTTCTCAATATGTTGATGCGTTCTAATTTAATTTATTTAAAAAAAATTAAACAGTTGAACATTTTGACAGCATAACGTGTAGATGTCATAGGTCAGTCCAGTCAGTGGAATCTATGGGAATGTGACTTAAGGTGGCAGAGGATGCTGGCTGTTCCCACTCAAATTTGGAGCAAGGACAAACAAAACATGAAGACTGGAAGAGGGTAACAATATTTAATAGGTTTAAGAAACAAGCTGAAGGAAATATGATCTATGATATTAAATTAATTAATTACAAAGAGTTTGTGCAATGGGATGTATAGAAAAGACAAACAAGCAGATTATTTGAGGTTTGCATCTGGTAAAGGAGCAGGAGGAGAGGTGAGAGATGTAAAAAAGTTACATCCTGAAGTCACAGCCAGACGAGGCCCCTGCATCATGCTCTTCACTTGTTTATGATTCTATAATTCTATAATTAAGGATGGTAATATTTGTTTCTCAAATGCGTCTATAAAAGCAAAAAGAAAAAAATAATTAAATTGTTTACATTTATGTTAATTATTATCACCGTTATTTCTACATTAAAAAAAAAAATCCATATCATCCAGGCATAGTGACTACAACATTTTCTGTTGAAAATGGAGATGATTCTGCCTTTGAACGGCATGGTTTTTAGACTTAGGGCTTTCTTTGTGTGGAAACTAACCAATGGGCGCCGCTTCACCCTCCTTTTGGTTTTTTGATTTTTTCTTTTTTTTTTTTTTTTAATCTAATGATTATTCCAATGGTTTCGGTGGGAGGCTGGACTGCAGCAGCGGGCGGAGGTGACATCACGCCTCTCCGCTGTTGACAAGCAGGCTGCTGCCCCTCCATGGATGCCCGCAGATGACAGTGAGAGCACCGCGGCCATTAGGCAAATAGCGACCCGTCCCGGGTCTTGGGACAGTTTCCTGTCCAAGCGATGCCGAAAGGATTATATCTAATCCCAACAGCTGGAAGGAGCGCCTCGTCTGTCCGCCGCCGATCCCCTAATAACAGCCATCAGGCATTCTGCGGACCGCTTTTTCTGCTAATACATAATGGTGTCGCTGGTGGACAACAGTGAAAAACGATCCAAAACATTCGCCACACATTTACAGTAAGTGCCAGGACTTCCCCATTTCCGAATAAAGCCAACGTAAGCTGCTGGGGGTTGGATTTACGCACACATTCTGCCTGAGTTTGTGTTGATTCTCGCCCCTCAGTTTGAAATGGCAGCCTCGGATGTGTTTTTTTCTATTTTACAGTGACACGGAGTAGGTTCATGTTTTGCAGCCGAGAATGGGTTGCATCAGGGCCTTTCTGCAGAGAGCAAGAGGAAAGGTGAAGCTGGACCGGGTCCGGGAGCTGGGCCGGCAATACCCGGTCTTCTGCTTTCTGCTGCTGCTCCTACTGCTGACCACTCTGCTTTTAAACAGGTCAGTGGATGACCTCCCTGACACCACAGCGTCTTCCCTCTCCTGTGGGTAATTTAGTCAGTTAATTGGGACCGTGTGTCATTTCTCCTTGTTAGATATATTCACATCATCATGGTGTTTTGGTCCTTCCTGGCTGGAGTGGTGACCTTCTACTGCTCTTTGGGGCCTGATTCTCTACTGCCCAACGTCTTCGTCTCTATTAAACCAAACACAAAGGTAAGTCAGAAATATACTCTGGCCTAACAGCGACACAGAATATTGGAGCCACACTGACCTGACTGAGTGTTAGACATCTGGCTAATGGACATATACACCACAGATAGGACACAGTATTAAATTACTTCGGCCTCTCCAGTGTGTTGATTCTTCAAGTTAATCTGAGTTGCTTATTTCTCTGGCAGTCCTTCCAGCAGGAGCTATTTCCACTGGGTCACAGCTGTACTGTGTGTGGAAAAATCAAATGCAAAAGGCACAGGTGAGTGGTCTGTTAGCTGCTGACCAGATGAACCCACACAGGCCTCAGATAGAGCGTATTGATGTGGAGGCAAACAAGATAGCTACGTAAAATAGGAAAACATTTCAAGAATGCTCCTAAAAGGCATTTATCAAGTTAATGAAATATGCTATACTGCCTCTTAGTGGTCAGACATGATTCAAATGCATTTTTTTTTTTTTTCCAGACCAACTTTGTTACTGGAAAACTATCAACCATGGCTGGACCTTAAAGTTCCCTCTAAAGTGGATGTTTCTCTCTCAGAAGTAATACATGCTCATTTAATGAAAAATGCAAACAAGCTAATCCCCTTCATGTAACAAAAAAATTTTTTTAAATAACATCTCCTTTTTTTCTGTAAAAGATTCTGGAACTTGTTCTGGAGAATTTTGTGTATCCTTGGTATAGGTAAGCTGCCTTTTGTGATGCTGGATCAGATTTAATGCGTATTTTGGAATGTCTGAAGTACAGATACGGGCTTTGTCTTTCAGAGGCATCACAGACGATGAAGCATTTGTCGACGAGCTTAGGGTGACACTACGGTTCTTTGCGGCTGTGTTGGTTCGCCGGATCCAAAAGGTGACCGCCTGGCTCTGACAGTAAAACCACGGGGTACTCCTCCACTTATTATTTGTTAATCTCTTCTTTTTCTTCTGCTCTTTCTCAGGTGGACGTGGCTTCACTCATCACACGAAAGCTGCTTAAAGTTTCCATGAAACACATTGAGATCATTAGCAAAGCAAGGCAAAAAGGTATCGCTGAGCCACTTTGGCTTCGAGTTGTTTTTATTTTCACCTGATCGAAGACTGATTTACTTCCTGCTGCTGCTTTTTAAGTAAAAAACGCAGAGTACCTTCAACAAGCTGCCCTGGAGGAGTACGGACCTGATCTCCACGTGGCCCTTCGGAGTCGCAGAGATGAGCTCCTCTACCTCAGAAAGCTGACTGAGGTGCTCTTCCCCTACATCTTACCGCCCAAGGCTACGGACTGCAGGTGACTCACAGCACCAGTACAAACCGGCCGAGTCATCGCATGTTAAGTTTCAACATGAATGCATAGTATTGTCCCACCAGGGGAAAGTCTGGCATTGCTGACATTAGACAAAAGGATAGAAGGATCAGGCTTTACTCCTTTATTTTTCTCATTTCCTGCTGCCTTATATCTTCACTCCTCTCAGATCTCTTACTCTCCTGATAAGAGAAGTCTTGGCTGGTTCTGTCTTCCTTCCTTCAATGGACTACTTGGCTGATCCTGTGAGTGTAGACAATGATAAGGGTAGAAATTCAAAGGTGCTGTCACATGAAACCTTCTGTTGATTCTGTACTTCAGCCTAAGAGCAGGTTTGAACAGATTTGTAGTTTGTCCATCACAAATTTGGCACTAACTGTCTGCTTTTTTTTTTTGGCATTCCAGGATACAGTGAATCATTTAATTTTGATATTCATAGACAATTCCCCTGTAAGTATGGCCAGAGTTGTGGACTATTAGAGATCTTTGTGTCTAATCGCATAATTTGCTGACGAAATATTTTAATTAAAAGATTATTTCTGCCTCACCAGCCTGAGGAAGCCACAGAGCCCATTTCAGCATTGGTTCCGTTTCTCCAGAAGTACGCAGATACTCGCAACAAAAAGGCCTCAGTAAGTGCTGCCCTTTGACAACGGGCAGAGCAAAGATAAAACAACAAGCATTACTCTTGTTCTTTTAACGCTGAACAGCATGTAGATTCATGTGGGAAAAAGTCATTTTCAGACCTGCACCAGATTCTCCTTGTTTCTTTCATACTGGCAGTAGCAACAGTTGATTGTAGTAAATGCTTTGCACAAACCCAGAGCCAACGATGAACTGAGGTTTTGAGCGTCTGTTTTCCCAACTACTTTCTTTGATCAGGTGCTGAAGCTGGAGCTAAAGGAGATCAGAGAGCAGCAAGACCTTCTTTTTCGTTTCATGAACTTCCTGAAACAAGAGGGCGCCGTCCACGTGCTCCAGTTCTGTCTAGCGGTTGGTAAGTTTTACCAGTTCAAACGTGGATCAAAGTTACACATTATTTCATCTGTGTGCTCCATCTGCCATGGCCGAAAACTCACCCGATTTCAGAATTTCCTCTCTGTGCCAATTATGTTATCAGGCAGACTTCCTGCTCCTAAAAATTGGAAATCCACAGTTCTGTGTGTGACTCTCTCACTTTCACAGAGGAATTCAACGACAGGATTTTGTGCCCCGAGCTGTCGGACACAGAGAAGATGATGCTCCACGAGGAACTGAATAAGATTTACGAGACGTACTGCTTGGATGAGAGTGTCGACAAGATCCGTTTTGACCCCTTTATAGTGGAAGAAATACGGAACAGTAAGTGAGAAACCGAATTAATTCAGAAATCAAAGTTTTATTTAAGCATGTATACCCGGTTAATCTTCATATGTCACCAAAATAATGACACTTACTCAAGTTTCACCCTATTCCAAGTTCACCCCTTACAACATTCATCGAAAACTTTTCCAAAGCATTGAAACAAACAGACTTTTTAAAAATCAGCTAACCATCCTCTTATTCAACAGAAACTTTCATCAGAGGTTTCTAAAGTCATGGCATAAAACGACAAACTAATACATGCTTTTTTCCCCCAGTTGCTGTAGGCCCGTATACAGAGGTGGTGAAACTGCAGACCATGCGGTGCTTGTTTGAAGCCTATGAGCACGTTCTGTCCCTCCTGGAGAACGTTTTCACCCCCATGTTCTGTCATAGTGACGAGGTCAGTGTCGACGACATAAGTGGGATGTATTTCCAACCCTGCCCTCTCCCCACTTTGTAGTCCTAATAGAATCTGATCTGATTTCACAACCAGTAACAGTAGTAAACTCTAAAACCTGTCGTTTTGATTTGGTCTGTGCGAACAGAAGCCCCAGCTCATTTGGAATTTGTTGACTCAGTGGCCCTATCCTCCTCTGACCTCTCAGCCACCAATCACCATTAGCCTGGTCAATAATGCCAGACGCACAACTGACCAATGAGGAGCGGTGGCGTAATGCCAAGCTGCCAAGCAAAATTTCACCCCTCAGAGGCAGTTTCATTGAATGAAACTGGGCGGAGCCATTGTTGAGCCATTGTTCACAGCAGGCCCCTTTCCTGCTTGAATAGTGTGCTGAAATTCATATTATATTTGTTTTTGTTCCTGTCTTTGCTCCCAAATAAACACGACATCTACCTTATTATTTAACCATGAAATTATATCTAGAATTAGCATATTTCTGTTATTTAAGAGATTTGCTGCCTGAGAACTTGCATCTTTGTGACCTTCTTTGTCTTCTTTGTCCACATCTCTCTTCAGTACTTTCGCCAGCTTCTGAGAGGAGCCGAGTCCCCTGCCAGGAATTCCAAGATGAGCAGGTGGGTTTTACTCCACAAGAATTTGTGATTAAGTAACAAATTAAAATCCTAGTCTAGAAATACTCTGCTAATGTTTTTATTATAGGGAACAAAGCCATTCAGTCACAAAGGGAGTCTCTACTATTTCACTTTGTACACAGAAAATGTTTTTCTTTCTTTCGTATCACATCTTGCTCCATCGTTTTACTGGTTTCCCCTGTAGTTTTTTTTCCTGAGTTTGACAAAATTTTGAAGTTTTACGACTCTGTATCCCCACAGCCTCTGAATTTTGAAGGTATTGTATGATCTGTGCCCAGTAAATCTCCCTAACACCAATGTAGTTCAAGTTTCATCTGCAAAACTAGGGAATTTATATGAGGCCTAGGTCTGATTCCCTTTATGAGGTGTGGTGGGTTGCAGGTGGAGTCCTTCCACTAACTCCTTTGCATATTGTTCCAGAAATAGCCTGAGTCTGGATGATATAAGGTGAGTATAAGGCATCAGTGTGCTGATCAAAACAGTGGCTGGCTTAGCAGGGCTGCACGCAAGATACAAAAGAGAACTCATTCTTGCCTGAAGAGGGCTATGTGCCGCCTTTTTTAACAATTCACTGTGGCCTGGACCCGCAATCAGAATTTCAATGTAGTGAGCGCCAGTTGATAACAGGAGTAGGATTTCTACTTTTATGACTGATATGATTTGAGGGCTGGATGTGTATTTTATTTGGTGATTACATTGTGAATGCAAAGAGGGAAGATTGATGCTGCTCATGCTGAGTCATCATTAATTATGTGTTCATCAACAGTCAAGTGAGTTTAGGTTAAAGTTTTCTGGTTTCTTGGTAAATCACAATTTTCCTGCTTCTAAAACCTGCAAATGAAACATGAGTAACGGTAATGCAGAGGGAAGAATGTTGAATTCACGTTTAGGTATTGTCAGTTGTTTCTGATTTAGATTTGGTTTAGTTATGAAGGCAGCCTCCATGCAGAACAAGCACTGCTCCTCGAAGAGGATTGATACAGCAACAAATAAAGACTTTCACTGGATCAATCAGAGATTCTTTTTGATAAAAACCATGCAACTAAGACCCTAAACTCCTTCATATCTGCAACTGAGAAACCTTCTCCACTTTGCCTGATTGTCTGCCCGTTACTCCATCCTGTATGGCCACCACCGTGCTGTGTCTGTGACTTTATGTCCACTCTGGTTCCTTTACTACCATTCTGCCTGCCCTGATATGATCCACGGTCCTCTCCCACCACTTTGCCCATGGGGATTTGACCCTGTTCTGCTTATAGTTCCTGGGACTGGAGCCCTGAGTCCCTGTCCTCACTCTTCAGCGTCTCTGGCAGCTCCTCACCTGCATCCTTTAACTCCCTCCATGCCCAGTCCACGTTCACAAACTTCCCATATGGCTCGCTATCCCACCGCCACTCATCGCCCAAGTAAGTCAGGGTCCATCTGTGTGTCACAACACGCTCCATTTTCCCCCTCCATGTGGCCCCAGCACCAGTCAGATGCCTGCATGATTGGTCAGCTGCATGCAGAAACCTGTTTGATTTATATACCCCCCCCTCCACCTTTTGCTGTGGTTGTTGACAATGCAGTGACTTGCCTATGTCTACGTACGTCACAATCCACCTTGTGGTTATTTTTTAATTATCTTAATCTCACAGACACCCACGCTGAGCACATGTGATGTGTGCCTTATCTGGTTTACTGGTAATTGATCGCATTGCATTTTTTTTAGTGATTACGGTCAGTAGATCTGTTTTGAATTAGACTTTATTCTATGATATTGATGTTCACTGCTTTGTTTGCTTCAGTGTTTTACCACCATTCTAAGCTTTTGCCATTGTAAGATGTGTGAAGTGACATTTTGGCCTGGGTTTGGCTGTCAAAGCTTTCTCCTCCCATGCAAACATATGCTTTCGATGCAGTTTGTTTTCTTCCTGTTCTTTATGCCTGATTTTCAGATGATAGTCTCACACCGCATGCTCTTCGCTAAACCCACACGCGTCTCCTTCATCAGTCATTGTTCAATATCCTCCCTGTTCGAACTGCAGGAGCTCTTCAAAGAGAGGAGAGTCCTTTGGGATCAGCCGCATTGGCAGTAAGATCAAAGGAGTGTTCAAGAGCACCACCATGGAGGGAGCCATGCTGCCATCCTATGGGCTGGTAGAGGGAGAGGATGATATGGTGAGACTAGAAGTAGTCTAAAAAGTAGTCTTTTAATGTTTTCATAAAGGCCAGGTCATACCAATTATCTATGTGTGTTCTTCATACATGTTAATTGTGAGACGCAATTTGTTTTTTACAGAGAAATATCTCAAATATTGCTTTCTTTTGTTGTTTTTTTAACATAGCAATACATTTGCAAATTGAAGCACATAAAGGCAGCCACAGGGGGGCACTGCTTAGCAAAGAAAACAGAATTATTCTTTTTTTTTCATGACAATGCAGGTGTTGGACTCATCAACAGTGGAAGTCTTTTCCAAACATCCACATAACTGAAGATACTAAATTCTGGGTTTTTGTAGCTGATGGTGCTTGGTTTAATCTATATACGGATGTGTGTAAACCTGACAGCTTAGCTGATTTTACATCGCAAAGTGCTATTCTTCACTCGTCCTGTGCTCCTATCTTTTTTATGTTTTCTATTCTCACTGTTTCTATTTAACCGTTTTGCACTGAATGATCAGCTGTAGTTTAAACAGTCTGCTACTGTACTCCAGAGTGTGAGAGTATTTCTTGAATTGCATGTCCAGTGATTTATGAAAATGGATATCCTGTGGGTTTTGGGGCAGCACCTGTGGTGGTTAGCACCAAAGCCTCACAGCAAGAGGGTTCTGGGATCGAGTCCCAGGGGGGACCAGGACCTCTCTGTGTGGAGTCTGCATGTTTCCCCCTACGTCTGCGTTGGTTCTCCGGCTTCATCCCACGGTCCAAAAACCTGCACGTCGGGTTGATTGGACATACCAAATTGCCCTTAGGAGTGAGTGTGCGTGGTTTTTCGTCCATGTATGTCTCTGTGTGGCCCTGCGATTGGCTGGCGGATCGCCCAGGGTGTACCCCGCCTCTCACCCATTGACTACTGGGTTAGGCTCCAGTTCCTCCCCGCGACCCCATTAGGGATTAAGCGGTTACGAACATGGATGGATGGATATCCTGTGTTTCCGCTTTGACTTCCTTTCCAAATATTAATTGCATGTGTGTTTGTTTATGTGTACTACACTTTCACATTTTCTGTGTAGAAACATTTACTTTGTGATTCACAAGTTTAAAGCATTCAATTGTAAGATCCAACAATGATTTCTAGACCTATTTACACATAGTTTTTTCTTTTAATTCTGTTCAGCTGAACTGCTACATATCTGATACAGAATGACCCTTTTCTACTGCCTTGAACAATGATTCCCTCACTGTATGCAATGACAGTATGTAAATACAGGAGAGGTACACTTTAAATGTTAAAATATTTCAGAAAAAAACAGGGAACAAGGAATAAGGAGCTCTAGAAAAATGTCAGGGAATTGTTTCTGGGCAACACAGTTTGGATTTGGGCAAAAAAGAAACAGGAAATGTCATTCCATCCCTCAGAGAACCATTATGTTATTAGAGGTATGGAAAGAACATGACATCACAATAAACTAGACAGGGAAGGGCAGACCACCTAAACTCACAGACCAAGCTGAAAGGAATAAAAACAAAGAGCAGCAGTGTGAGGTGTTAGTGTAAAGAGCTTCTACGTGACCAGAAAAGCCTTTCTTAAAAGGATGGAAAAAAATATGTTTGCAGTCCACCAAAATGTATTTGAGACTCGCAATGTTTTGGAGGACAGTTCACTGCTCTTAAGTGACTAAAGTTGGAAAAAAAATAACTCCTACCCAACATTGATCAGGGATCATCATCCCCACATGGTTGAATTGTGGTTTCTGAAAAATTGTGTTCATGGGCAGCGGTTGGAAATTTGTCACGATGAAAGAATATTTGATGGTGATTTGGTAATACATGCTCCAAAGAACTGAGTGGGACTGTCGTCAGTGCTGAGGCAACACTGAAATGGCTCAAAGGGAAATATTTAAGTTTTTCTAATGGCACTGTTAAAGTTCAGACTTAACTGCAGTTGAACATTTTTTTGCATGATCTAACAAGCTGGACACGCTGGAAAGCAGAAAAAGACAGTTCTACACAGTACTGACAAAAGAATCAAACACTTTGTACCAGCAAAGTGATAGAATTATATTTGGATGATACAATCCCCCCAAAATATGTTTCGATCCCACCCTCTATGGTTTATTAGAAATACTGCCAAAGGCAGTGAATAGTTCTTCAAAGTACTGCACTCATACTCCAGCTTAACTTGTCTAACTTTCCTCCGTTAAAGGTGGAGGAAGCCATGATGGTGCTTGAGGATGACTCCCCCATGGAGGCAGCCTCTACCCCGAGCACCCCTCGAAACCTCTCAGCTTGGAGCATCACCATCCCGTACATTGATTTCTATGATGATGATATAAAGAGGGAGAGAATTCCCGTGTTCTGTATCGACGTGGAGCGTAATGACCGGAAGGCAGGTGAGCGTGTGCAGAGCTTTTTTCTGGATCCCAAAGTAATGTAGTCTGACAGAGGTCGCTCTTCTATGTTGCATGCTGTGTTAGCCTGAGCTGTGTTATCTCTTCCAAAGGAATTTAATTTTGCTGTGATGCTGCTGTCAGTTGGTTAATTAGTGACTGAACTCAGACCACGATGTATTAAAAGGTATTAATAATTGACCAACAGGCAGATAGTTGATTATTTACGCTCACAAAACAACATCTAAGTTTGTTATTTCACCAAAACTGTACATATGGGGTGGGGGTTAGTATAGGGGAGACATGGGAGACTGGGGCTCGATTCCCTGATGGGGAGATGACCATGTATATGTCATACTTTGTACGTCAGTTTGGGTAAAAGCATCTTTTAAATGCATAAACATATATTTCTGAGATGGCAAAGAACTGGAACACTGTAATCACCTGATGGTGTGGGATGTTGAAGATGACCTCTCGCTGCCCTCTCAGCTCCTGCTATGAATAGCTGATTTGTGTGCAGATAAGAATTAGGCTAAGGGCTGATTCAGTGTATTAACTCTTGATGTTTGTTCTTTTCGGCAGTGGGACATGAGACTGAGCACTGGTCTGTGTACAGACGATATCTGGAGTTTTATGTCCTTGAGTCAAAGCTCACTGAGTTTCATGGTAGGCTTTCTGCTTGTTGGTGTGTTTTTGACTGGAGATCCTGAGAGCTGCTCTTTTGTGCATTCATTTTCATGAGAACGCAAATTAATTTAATTTAATTGCCTAGTTGTGTCTTCTAAAAACACATACCTTTACAACATTAGCTTGAACCTTGTATTTTTAATACATTTTAATAATTTCTTTTCTGCTTCTCTCTTTGAACATTTGCATTGTCTGCAGGCTCCTTCCCAGATGCACAGTTACCTTCTAAGAGGATAATCGGCCCAAAGAATTATGAGTTTCTAAGATCCAAGCGGGAGGAGTTTCAGGGCTACCTTCAGGTAGATATTTATTAATACTCTTAAGACTGTGAGAGTATCAAAGATTGATGACTGGTCAAGGAAGTCCAATAGAAATTAGGTAATATATCATGTAGATATCTTTATATATATATATATATATTACAACAAATGCTTCCATTTAAGTTTTAAATAGTTTTCTTGATTTGAGGAGTCTTGGTTTAAAGTTCAAATTAGATTTAGTTATTATTTTTCACGTTTAACTAGATTTTTTATGTAGAAAATGTGCCAAATTCCCATAAAAAATTCCAATAAAAATACCAATAAAATGAAAAATGTTTTAGATCAAATATTTATCTTCTGAGACAACATGACTCCCTAAAACAATTAGGTGACAAAAAAACTTTCTTTATTAAAGTTTTTTAAATTAATTATTTGTAACCGGTGCAATCATCTATCTTTTGAATATTTCATTAGATGAAACATAGGCATTTCAAGTGAACAAAAATTGTGGTAAGGCTATGCAGTTCTTATGCTGCATAGCCTGGATGTGGACTGTAGCTGGAAAGGATTTTGACTTAGAGCGATTTAGCCATTATTAAGGTGAAAACAGTAAAGAAAACCTTCCCTCTGCCTGGTTATTTTCAAATGTTGATGTAAAAAGAAAAATGCGGTAGGTTCCAGCATGCCAAGGACTCAACAATTCCCTAAGATGCATTGCCAAGTTTTTCCAGTGCACATATCTGAAAGTGATATATCTGAGGTGCTTTCCAGGAGAGCACCTCTATAAAAGTTTTACGTTTACATTCCTAAAGCTCTCCTGGATGTGCAAAAGTCTTTCAGCCACTTTTTTTTGTACTCCATTTTTTTGGGTCAAAACTCAAGCCAGATACTTTTCAGTAACTATAAGGTGAATATTAACTATTTCTCTTTGATGTTTTTATGCTGTCTAGAGTATTCTGAAAACGAAACGTTTAATCACCATAAGGTCAGAAATGATAATGCAGAAAACAGCAACATGTCTCTAAAATTCTGTCTATTGTATACTGGAAGAGAGTTATTCAAAGCGCTGACTGGAGAACTTGTGTCAGTATGTGAGAGACTACATGGAAAATAGTCGGTCGCTTTGCAGCTCTAAAATGTTTTAGAAATCCCTCCGTAGGGAAGTTTGAGTTACATTTTTTATTTTAATTCGAACAGTGTTACCTTAAAAGTCCCGATCAGATTTTAAGCAGATGTGTTAATTTGTTTTGTTTCTTTGCAGAACCTTCTGCAGCATCCTGAGCTGAGCAACAGCCAGCTGTTGGCTGACTTCCTGTCTCCCTATAGCATGGAGTCTCAGTTCCTGGACAAGATGTTACCTGATGTGAATCTTGGTACAGTATGAGGCAAATTTTCTCCAAACTGTGTGAGACTAGTAAGATAAATTATGCGAGAAGTGCAGAACATTTCAAACACTGTGAAAATGTTTGATCAGGCTGACCTCAGGTCACCGTGAAAACGTATGTTTGTGAATTGGAGGCAAAAAGTGACAACACCATACATCACTGAGTTTAAATATTTATGATTCACAGGGAAAATCATTAAGTCAGTGCCCAGCAAACTGATAAAAGAGGTGAGAAACAGAACAGTTTTAATATGTATGTTGCTCTACTTTTTTCTCTCATACAAAATAAACATGTTGAATGGTATTCACCTTTGAGAATTAACCTCAGCGATAATTTCCTCTGCTCTTTTCTTTAGAAAGGGCAACATCTAGAGCCTTTCATCCAGTCGTACTTCAACTCCTGTGAATCTCCTAAACCAAAACCCAGCCGCCCTGAGCTCACGATCCTGAGCCCCACCTCAGAGAATGATAAAAAGGTTGGCAGTCCCTTTTTTATACCTTTAAAACTGTGATCCTCTTTCTCCGTTTGCAAGCCTAGTCCTAGGGTATGTTGACTTTTGTAGGATTGTTTTGTGGAGCTAAAATGCTTAAAGACCAATTGAAGGTATTGTATCAACCAAGATGGAAAGTGTTAATTTGTCTCTTAAAGTAATGATGCCAGTCTTTACAGGATTTTCTCCCAGTACAAGGAAACTAAACTAGAAAAACGAAACATGAAAAGAGTGTAACAGCCTCGCATTCAGGGGGAATTGTAGTGTTTGTGTTTGTTCATTCCATCTTATTGAGGCTTTCAAACATGTGTGCAAACATCCCTCTTGGAACAAACTGGATCAGCAGAGTCATCTCTAGAAATGGTTCAGCTGCGATCAGGTCGGACACTAACGAATAACACTGACAGCATTTGAGTGGTGAAGCTAGCAGACGACGAGTGATAGCGAGTCTAAAAGCTTTGCACATTTCAAAATTCAAAACATCTCTGGTTGACTTAAATGTGATGAAAAAAAGCGTAACCCCGGCTTCCTCCCACCGTCCAAAAACATGCGTGTTAGGTGAAGTACACACTCTAAATTGCTCCCAGGAAGAGATGTGAGTGTGTGTGGTTGTTTGTCTCTGTGTGGCTCTGTGATGGACTGGCGACCTGTCCAGGATGTACCCTGCCTCTTGACTGCTCTCAGCTGGGATAGGCTCCAACCCCCCCGCAACCCTGTTGGGAATGCGCTGAATAGAAAATGGATGGATGGATAGAAAAAAGCATCATTGACCTCTTTTATGTCATCCTGTCATTACAGAAAAGTGCTTTTAGTACTAAATAGTGCAGTCAGTGGGTGTTAAGTGGTCTCCAGACTAAAAAAAACTGCTTTTCTCCAGCTCTTCAATGACCTCTTCAAAAACAATGCCAACCGATCAGAGATGACAGAGAAGAGACACAATCAGAACTACTTCATGGAAATGATCACTGTTGAAGGGGTGTATGACTACTTAATGTATGTGGGTAAGTCAAATAGTTTGTTTTGGTAATAGTTCGCTTTGGCACCCTACATTGCTTTTATTTCAATATTCAGTTCATCCCTTTTTTAACTCCTTTTTGTTGGCCTTTAAATTGAGGGACTTATTTAATATGGGTCTATTTAAATTTAATTTTATTAGGAAAGACGCAAACATACAAAGACAAACTGAGAACAACTTTCACATGTAAGTGTGAAAGTTCTATAGGGTGTTTCTAGTTTGTTCTAAATTGTACTCAGCAGGAGCTTAGGAATACAAAAACGTAATTTTTTTATGTTTAATTTTTACCTGGGTAATGTTTAGGAGAAAATTTATATAAGAAATATTAAATGAAAAGAAAAAAGAAAAGCTATAAACCATTTAGAAATAAAGAAACATTCATGAGTGGTGTGGTTTCGAGGCTTTTGGATGTGGAACTTTAAAATGTGAATGAGTCATCTTGATGTAAGTGACACTTTTCGGCATGTTACACTATACAGCCTATGCAGTGCTAAAGGCCGTTTCTATGGGAAATCAAAGTTTTATTTCCATTTTGAAGAGGAAAAAAAATGATGCAGTGCGAAGTTATGAACATGTTATTTTCTCCTGTCTGGTGCATGTTCCCTTCCCTCTGGTGGAAACATGAGTGGGTGTGCGAGAGATGAACTCCTGAGTGATTGAAATTAAATGTGAAAAGACCACATCTACACCAAAGAAAGGTGTTCTTTTCTATAGAAAACTCTCTTTCTGAAAGGCCTTTCTTTCCAATATTTCTATGCTATTCCACTGCAATGCATTTTCTTACAGTGTTTTTCATTATTATTTACACGCAAAAGCCACTTAAACCTGCTCTCAAATGAGGAAAACATGCCAAGTGTTTCTCTGCTGATTTAGGAATGAACTCCCACTTCATACATCTGAGAAGCTTAAGTGTATTGCCTTTAGTGACGCTAGCAGCACAACAGCAGGAAATCACCTTGTGTAAACACAGTGCACGCCCGTATGTAGGGGTTAAGCCATTTCACAGGAACAGTTGTTGAAGCCACACACCCATTTAAAACCAACCCACACAGGTTCGCATGAAATATGTTTAACTGAAGAACTTGCATGAAAGTCGTGTTAGAACATGTGTATGTATGTTAAGACGACTCACTTTGGTCAAAACAAACTCTGGCAGTCTCCAAATGTTTTCAGGTTACCCCACACAATAGCAAAACTGAGATTTCAACAATATTACATTTTAGCTGGGCGTCTGTATTGAGATGATCGACTGGTGGTTGCTCCTTAAAACTGAATGAGCTTTGAACATTAAGTTCCATGGAAGTTTGGAGCTGAAACTCTGCATACGGCTGTTGTTTCTGCAGGTTGGTCAGGGCAGTTTTACCATTTTAAGTATCAATATAGAAGTGGTAGAAGCAGTATGCAGAGGCTTGAATTTGTATGTGGTGGGTCCAAACCTTTGATTAATGACTTGAATAGAAAGTATAGTTTTGAAACAGAGTATTTTGGGACTAGAGATGATGTCCCCTTTAACTCATCAAGTCTATACAACAACACAGGAGGGGGGCAGTAAGCCTTGAAGCTCTCTTTGTTTTCCCCATTACTGGTGAAATGGGGAAAAGGTGCAGTGATTTATTGAAACTGGTCTGGTCAAATGTAAGTAGAGAAAAATCAGACTGCATCAGTAATGTTGAGATCTGGGCTCTGGTGAGGATGATCTTTTTTCAAATGTCTTGGAATACCTCAGCCTCTTATCTTCCTCCCCTTTTCTAAAAGCGTCTTTGTGACACCACCCTTCCTTTACCAGGTCTTTGCTGGATTTTTCCTTTATCTTAAGGATATCCCTTTCAGAAAAAGTTCAATCCTCTGTTAGACCTTCCACATATTTTGTTGCTCTCCACACCCACAGTTTTCTCAGTCCTTTCATGGAGACACTCTGCATCAAGTTGAGAGGTAGCAAGTCTTCATCCAGGAGCTTTTATATCCCCTTGTTGAACCCCCCCCCCCAAAAAAAAAGTCAGTTAAGTCTCTTTTTAACAGATGCATTATAAGAAATTAGAACCCATCAGGTGTCTCTGTTTCTCTGTGTCTGGCTGTGAGTCAGAAAGCACCTTCAGAGGCAATTTAATGCACCTTTTTTTTGCTAAGCTATTGGCAGTGGACACACACCAGGCAGTTAAAGGGATGAAGTCACAAAGACTGGGCTGAAAATTCATATAAGAAGCCAATATCAACACATTCAGAGAGACTGGAGAACTATTGCTCAGGACCACTTTAAAAAGCTCAATTTTTGCCCACTACTTTGGCATTTTCATGTAGTAATAGGTCACTTGTATCCAGGAATTGAAACTGGTGTGAGGTCCTCAGCAAAGACCAATCTCCTGGAACATTAACCACAACAGTCTATATGGTTCAGTCTGAATGTAGTGGTCATTTCTGCAGAGGGGAGAATCTTGTTGAGCATGCACATCAGATGAATATACGTTGTTTGAGGTCTGCTACCATTTTGTGTTATTACTATTGAATTTCCAAGTGCTAGTTCAATATGTGAAATAAGATATAAAAATTAAAGATGCTTTTTGAAATTTTTTTGTGGATTACTTCACTCCAGTTTTAAGGTCTTTCCTCCTCTTAATCCTTTGCCACCAGGCCGTGTTGTCTTTCATATTCCTGACTGGCTGCACCACCTTCTCATGGGTGGTAGGATCCTGTTTAAAAACACCCTGGAGGCTTACACAGATCATTACCTTCAGCACAAATTGAACCAGGTGGTCCAGGAGCACCGGCTGGTCTCTCTCATCACCCTGCTTCGAGGTACACCTCTATGAGAGAGTGTTTCTGATATGTTCTTAGCTGTTAAACTGGTTCAGTAAAAGCAATGATTATTTGCCTCTTTAGATACAGTTTTCTGCGAGAGCAGCCTGCCCCGCTCTGCCCCGGACAAACAGAGCAGGGCAAAGAGGACCTTCGATGAGATGATGCGCTATATTCCAGGTATTTGTTGGTGCTTCCAGGTGATATTTTCTAACATTTAAGCCACCTTTTTCAACACCCATGACACATTTCCAGATGCAAGGACAATTTTCACGTTGCTCAGACTAAAGATCACTACTCTATTCAGATTTATTGACGAAGTGCATCGGGGAAGAGGCCAAGTTTGAAGGGGTACGCCTTCTCTTTGATGGATTGCAGCAGCCGGTTCTCAACAAACAGGTACATAGGACGCCCTCCTCACCGTTGCATATGTTTGGTCTGCTAGAAGTGCAGTTAGGCCAAAAAAGAACCCAAGTTGAAATGTAACATGATATAAGATGAAAAGTGGGTCAACTGCTTGCTGCACATCTCTGAACACAGTCAAATGTTTGCTCAGGGATGCATTGAAAACCAATTTGGATTGTCATCCAGTTACAAATTTTTCATATTTTATTTGAAAGTTACCGGCCTCATTCTCACGCCCGTCTCCCTCCCCTTTACCTTCCTCAGCTGACATATGTGTTACTGGACATAGTGATTCAGGAACTTTTTCCAGAGCTGAACAAGGTACACCAACAATAAATCCACATTTCAAAACAAATAGAATTTAATTTGAATCATTTTCAATGTATACTATTTATTTTGAGGAATTTCTTGAGAGATTTTGAGAGATTATATCTTTCTATTTTCTCAGCAGGTACAGAAAGAGACTTCTCTGGTGGCTTCATGGATGTGATGGCTTCGTTTTTTTTATTTGAGCTAAGATTCAGGTCTGAAATGAACTCATCCTTTAAGCCCTGATGTTATCATGTGCCTTGGGTTATCCAAGTATGTCATTTCACACCTGGAATTATGAATGAGTCTGCATTCATCTTGACTGGCCACGTGACCCGGTCCGGCTGCACAACCTTTTTTGCCAATAATCTGCATTGCACAAAGTCAGTTGTGGACATTACACTGTTTTTTTTGTCGTAAATTTATTCTATTTATTGATTTCAATTTCAATTTATTTATTGACCAGGAAAATCTCTTTATATGGCAAATATGCTATCAAAATTGGATCAAACTACATTACATGATATAAACTTTTGAAAACTGCCCATCGATGTCCTTTATTTTTTTATTAAAGACCTTGCTTATACGACCAGAATTATTCTCCTCTCTGGTATTGATATTTGAGGCAAAGAGTGAAATAAAGCTCCCTGGGTCAACAAGTCAGACAGATATCTTCTGATACATCCACCTCAACTTTAAATAATCAGAGCGCTATGGCAAAGATAACTTTTAGAAAAATTATTCCAGAGGATGCTGCTTCATAGTGGCCTAGAGAAATTTTTTGTTTACACTGTTAAACGGGCAACATGCACCCCATGTCCTCCATATTATCTCAAAGTTTTGCTTATGCATCTTGTGTGTTTATTCATGTACTCAGACCTGTCAACTTGGACTTTTGTCACCCAAGTTTCATATTAATTCCAGGTGTAAATATGATCTTACAGTAACTGATCCAGATGGTTGCTGTTGCAAAAGAGGGAAATAAAGATTCCTCCTGTTAAATTTGTGTGTAATTGATTTGTAAAATAAGTATCCTAATATAAAAATATTTACAATATAGATCAATGCTAAGAGAAAGTGCAGCTAACAGTGTAATAGTGTGCTTGTGTTTTAACAACTGCTGTTGACTGGTGTATTAAAACCTAAAAGGAAGCTTTAAGACTCACAAAGCTATGGTCTCGTGTTTGTTTACACAGTCACAAAATTCACAGGTTTGTTCAATAGCAACCACAAAAAACCAAACAGATTATAGCTCTTTGACTTAGACATGAGTTGATAATATTAAAGAATAACAGACAAAATAAGCACTCAGTCTAGTAAAATATACCATCCTTCATATATCATCACATTGAAATGAACAAATATCCAACAACTAAGATGAAATGGGGAGGAAAACAGTTGATCATCTATACAAAAGACAGAATAATCAATCTCAGGCATGATTTTCATTATTTTATTTGTCATTACATAGAAATATATATGTGTATTTAATTAAGAATACATTGCAAAAAGATACAAAAACCATAACTGAAAGGCAACATATATTTTCTGTATTGATCAATGTGCAGCTTATACATCCTTATACATCCTGAAAGAAAAAAATGTCTTTGATACAGAGCTTTTCCGTGTATGTGATTAGGTGTTGTGTATTTGAGGGGATAGCTCAGTGGTACAATATTTAACTGCAGATAAAGAGGTCCCCAGTTAAACTCTCAGAGCGCCCCTACTTTGTAAGTCGCTTTGGATAAAAGAATCTGCTAAATGCATAAACATAATGAAATATACCTCAACTTTTTTTTTTACCAAGAGGCTAACTTCTCAGTTGGTTTGTCTTCAAGCATTCCTTAGAAATGGTAAATAAGAAAGGCAGTGACCTATCTCCTGAAGAAAATTTTAAACCTTTCCGTTTGTAATAATATCCCTGTGGAAAAAAGCAATTCATAGGATCAGTGAGATCCAGAGACTCACTAGCAGCAAGTTGAGGCCGCAGGTTAGAAAGACAGCTGAGCTCCTGAATCTGATTCGGCCTTCCACAGCCGGGTACACACGCTTCCTCTCCAAGATATAGTTGGAAAAGACAGAGATGTCCATATCACCTGCAAAAGCAGAAAGAGACATATTTTTTATTCTATTTTGCAGAAAGTGTGATGATTCTTTATAGCACATAAACAGGAGCAGGCATAAGATGAGAGGTATAAACATGAAAGGTTCCTTGGGCCATAATTCAAGCTTGGTCTCACACACATATACCATAATTGAATTGTCAAACCTTGCTTAGCATTCTTGTACGGTAACAGAGCACAGCAACATTGGAAATTTAAGTAAACAAACCATAAGAAAAGGCTTTATACAGTAATAATTGTGTTTCTTCACCCTGCAGGCACACGGATGGAATCTATACACTGGTGAGGTGGAGAAATACTCTTTAATGGAAGTGTTGATGGCTTTAGGCGATCATATAGACACAGTCACTTAATGACAGGACATCCAGTGCACTAGAATTGTTCATTAATGGTGTTGGTTTTGTTTTAGTAGTAGTTTCCAAACATTTCACTACAGAAGAAACCAAACAAAAAATAAACAACACGCAGATCCATATTCAAATAACGCTGAATCAGTAATTCACTTGAGCAGAGATGATGATGTCAGATGTGTAATCATAAATAATCAGGTGTTACTTGTTGGTACATAAATCTCTTGTTACAGCAGTTCTAATCTCTTGATGAATCTAATGCGTGGCATGCAAATGCAGAGGAGTAACTGAAACTGTGAAAGGGTCTAGAGAAGAAAAAAAAAATCCTCCCTCATTTCAGTAAATGAGTGTTCCACTCCTGATTTTTTAGCAAGTCAATTTGAGATTTGAATGGCCCCAAACAGTTTGCAAACACCCCATTCTTCTGCCATTATACTGGTTTCCTCTACGTGCTCTGCTATGCATTTTCAAACCATCCCTAGCATACTTCATAAATCTTTGTTGGTTATAGTTGCTACAATCATTGCAATTGCTACAATCGTGGGCCACCATAAGAAGAGTAAGTCAAACCAGTTAAACACAATATAGAATGGCATTACTGCTGAAATAGGGGGGTCTGGTTATTGCAGTTGGAGGGAAGAGATAGTGCAGTGTAATAATGTTCTTGTAGTGGAAACAATTCGCTGGAGGCTTTTTAATGATAAACAGTTATCTGGAAGCCACCTGGATCACTGTGGTGATTCAGGGGAAATCCAACTGTGTCTTATTGACGCCAGTGGATTTCAGCCTAGTACACCCTGCTAAAGACTGATATGTCAACTCTTAAGAAGCTCAAATACTGTACAAATCAACAGAGAACTATTGAACATGCAAGGTAAAACGTTTAACATGACCAGCCATCTTGAAATTAGCATTAATAGACTTTTTATTAACTACAGTGTTAGACCTACAATATAAGATGATTGCATTATTTGACATGGAAACTATGCACAGTGGCGGGGAAAATGCTGGAGGATTTAAGATGCCTTACACCATTAACATGTTTACTCCGCTGACCTAGACAACAGAATGATTTGATATTTAAACGGACGGAGAGACCTAAGTTCAACATCACAATAACATACAATGACTAATTAGTAATCTTCCCTAATCTGCTAATAGTACTGCTTGCTGATCTGCTACTGCTTTTTTAAATGTCACATCCTTTAACAACAGAGAAATTAAAACGCTCAAACATGGCTAAGATGAAGCTCAGCACTCAACCCGAGAACAGCTGCTGAGTAGGTGATTTAACACTAAAATTCTTCATGTGACCTTTGTGCAGATAATGATTAAGCTGGTTGGTCCACTTTTGCAGAGTCTGGAATAATTAAAACTCATAAATATTCAAGTCACTGCTGAAGTGCAGTGTCTGTGGGATGTGGTCCTGTTACTGTAGATAACATTTGAGGATACAGGTGACGACAGACTGGTTCCCACAGCCCCTAAGAGCAGATCGTATTTGCTATAAAATATTTGCTGCTAAGTGATTCATCTTTGCTTGGCTATCCTTTTTCATATCATCCAGTGAATAAATGAGACAAACTACAGACAGACACAAAAAGGAACTCACTTACACGATAAAAAAGAACACCCACCTGTGTTATGCTTCAGTAGCTCCTCCTTGATCATTTTAAAGCCATCACCTCCATCCACCATGTACGAAGGCATGACCACAGTGTACGTCCTCTGCAGGTCCAGGGGTTCGTATTTGGGCACTCGACACTCAGTGCAGAGCATCGAGATCGAAATGACACGCTGATTTGCTGGCTTGGAGAGGTCGTACTCTACATGAATACCTGTTCAAATATTCCGTAAAAAAAGAAAATATCATTTATTTTCAGATGGTGAAGTGTTTTTTTGTCAGCTTGAGGGGTTATATTGGGAAAGTTTAAAGCTGTGGCTGAACTGAACTTAATTTGATTTTGTCCAGAACTTAGTCCGAAATCCACTTGAGTGTAAAACATCCACCCCTCTATTCTCCATACCTGTTTATTTAATAATTCAGTTCAGGTTCGCTGGAGAAATGGAGCCTATTCCTCCTTCCACTGGTTAGTTACAAGTAGTTAAATTATGAGGATTTAAATGATTAACAATGCAAGAAAAAAGCTTTTGCAAACTTAGTTCTCACTAAATTAATCAAACTTAACAATACTATTGCATTGTTCATTGTCCTCACTTATTTCCCTACTTTTTATATTGTTTTTAATACGTTTTGTCTGTTTTGAATCTGCTGATATGAAGCACACGAAAAGAAAATCCCCTATTTTTATTTCTGTCAGCTACCAGTTCCATGTTTAGTCTTACTGAAATACAAAACTGACCTGTCACCAAGCCTTTAAACAAAATCTTACTGCAGTTTTTTGTGTCTAATATTTAAGCTTCTTTATTCTTCTAATGTCGTTTGGCATCCCAAGCAGCCAAGTGAGCAAAGATGCTTGTAGTGTCCACTGTGTGTAAGCATACAAGTGGTGAACCGTCTCTAGCAATATTTTCAAATCTAAAATGTTGCTGATAATAGTCTGACGGATAGAAAGGGCTCCATGCTGGAGGGATGTCAAGTACAAACCCGAGACTTGAAGAAACTCTCCAGACATACTTCCATATCTATGGACAGAGTGCTCAAAAGCTTTTTTCACAGTTGATCCTTTCATCTGTACCAAGTCAAAGGTTCCTCCAAATGGTAGGACAGTGAGGATCTCCTCCATTGTGATGGTACCTGTCACATACGAGAGAATTTTGGCATGTTATGAAATCATTTCAGAAACAGAGCAGTGGCCGCTGTGAATCACTTCTGAAAAGGAAAAGATTGAAAAACCCTTAATTACCATTTTTGTAGCGTTCATCTATTGCAGTTCGTATAGCCCCACTATTCAGCATACACATGCCCACATGATTCCACTGCAGCTCGTCCGGATACTTTATGTTGTGATATATCTGTTAATCCAAAAGGGAGATAAGTTAGACAGGAGAAATCCTTTTGAAAAGTCTCAGACATGTTGTTGTAACCTTTAGTGAAAAGGTCCCGTAAGTACATGGGCCCGACCAGAGTTTACAGCCAGTCCAAAGATAAGAGTGAAAAAAACAATAAAAATGGTTTCAGTAAAGCACAGGGTTCAGAATGAACTGTGAAAGCAATGGGAATTCTCTGCATTTCTTACCATAGCATCACAGATCAGGTTTCCAAGGTTGCACTCCCTAAATCGGCACTCTTCAAAAGTTCCGTTGAGGTAGACTAAAGTCTGCCCGACATATTGTGATGAGTAATGAGTCAGGTTTCTCTTCCACTTCTCAACGTCAGCAAGAATCCCTTGGTCTGACAGATTACAAAGTGATAAAAAGTTCATTAAAGTATTCAAATCATAAGGATAGTAAAGGTGTTTACTTTCTACTCTCAGTGTTTACCTTGAGGTATGCTATTGTCCAATAAAATGGGGTTTCCAACAGCATTTACAACATTCCCAGCCTCATCAAAGGTGATTTTTAGGTATCCAAGATATTTCCCAAAGGCATATGCCTGAACCACTGGCACTTTTTTTCCATCGTCAGACAGCACCATAGTAGGATATAGACCTGCGGGAATCTCAGTGGATGGAGGTGTTCCTGAAAAGAACCAAAATCATAGGTTTTTAGGTATACTGCTTCTTGCCTCTGGTGACACTAAAGTTGGAAATATGCCTTAAATTAACTGGCTTAACTTGAAAAAAAGAAAAAAGAAAACAAGTCTAAGCTTGAAGTTGGAGCAGCATAAAAATAGAAATACCAGTGTAGAGGAATGTGTTGGTATGTCCTCCAATCACAACATCAACACCTCTCACGCGCTTGGCGATGTCTCGATCCACTTCAAAACCAGAGTGTCCCAGGGCAATGATCTTATTAACGCCTAGAGTCTCCAGCTTGTTTACTTGCAATTGAAGCGCTTCCACCTCATCCAAAAACTTCAGATGAGGACCTAATACCAAGAGGAGACACTTGTTTCACATGGTCACAAATGTGCAGGCCATATACATTTTTAACAACACTTTACATGACTGATGAAAAGAGCAGAATATGACCCTACCTGGGACAGACAAGAAGGGGGTTTCGGCAGTGGTGTAGCCAATCACTGCAATTTTCTCAGGACCTACACTGATGATGGTGTAGGGCTGATAGTAGCCTAAGAGTTGCTCTGCCAGCGTTCGGTCAGGTTTGATGTTGGCACTGACAATGGAGCAATTTACGCTCTGAAGGAAGGGCTGGATCAAACCTTGCACTCCATTGTCAAACTCGTGGTTTCCAAAAGCCTATTTGACATTTTTGAAAGATGTGGTAGTTTCTTAGTATGTCACATACTGACAAAGTTAAACAATGTTTACTGCTGCAAAAAAATCAGCTCGTCAGAATAGTTCGTTCTCACCATCACATCATAACCAAGTTTGTTCATAAAGTATGCCGCTTCTGCCCCTTTGTAGAAGTTGAACCAGACAGTTCCCTGAAACTGATCTCCAGCATCCAGAAACAAGACATTTTTGTCCTTTTTGCGTATCTCCGACACTTTAGTAAATCTCCGGGCAACACCGCCGAAACACGGACCCCCGACTGGACACTTCCCTGAATCCTTGCTGGTCTCTTCAATACGTGCATGGACGTCGTTGGTGTGAAGCAGGGTCACCTCGAATGCCGAGGCGTTGTTCCCACAATTTAAAAGCAGACAGAAGAAGATCGATGCTAGAAGGTCAATACTGGAACACCTAACACTCATCGCGTCGTCGTGCGTAAAAACGCACCGCTGTCCCAAAGTTTCAAAAACGCAAAAAGGGCGCGTCGTTTCCAGCGCAGTGGGATGTGGCAAAACCACAGAACACCTCGTTTCTTAAAAAAATAGGAGTATACGTTTAAAACAAATTCTATATTTGAAACTGATGTGACACATTTCGAATGGCTGAACATCTGGAAATGGTTTGAGATTTTTTTTTCCGACAGAAAAATAAATAGAATAAATTAGAACATAAGAATCGATTCATTTAGTCTAGAGAAAAACAATGGAATGACCTTCATTTGGAATTTCTAACGCACACACAGATTCAATTGTGCAAATACCCAAGAGTCCGGTTAGAACTGTTGGACTTAACTTCCTGGAGATTTTGTTCTGCGTCAGGAAAAGAACCAGGGGAGATGGCAGGAAAATAATAACAAAATGAAATTGAATGATTGTAATTATGAAACAGAAAGTCGTGGAAACCCCCTAAAAAGAAATGTGGAACGTTACCTACATTTTATACATTATTTTACGCTTTCTAAGTGTGGTTATCCAAATAACATTTATTTTGATTTCTTCTTTGCTAAACGCACATATTAATAAGTGAACAAATACAATTAAAGGTGATCAGTCACATTGATTTTATTCGGCTAGTCAGCCCTTAAGAAAACTTGTCCTTTCTGCTGACTGTTTTATGCATATTTTCAAAGCCACAATAACACCTTATTTTGGACAAAAATAAAAAAATAAAACAGCTGCCGAATGATATGAATGTGGCCTTGTATCTAATAATGAACACTATATGAAAGCTTACATATAGTCCCTTTGACTTTAGTTAAGATACAACTCTGACGACAAGTCCTCACTAAGAAGTGAAGACTTGTTTAACACCACACAGCCTTTTCATTGATTAGCAGAAGTTTTGTTTCACACATCTAGTAGCGGGGCTATGTTTCTGGTCATCAAGTCACTGTAAGACAACATATGTGAATGTTGGATGTGCACAACAAAACTGTCAACCATCAGCACCCCTTAGTGGACAGACTTACCAAAAAAACAAAGTAATGCAATAGTTCAAAGATGGTAATAAACCTAAGTTAAAAGTAACAAAGGATCATGTTGTACACATGTACATATTTGTATATAAAGACATAAAAAGTAATGTTTTGTTTAAACATACAATGTGTGAAATAACTAACATTGTTTAGGTCACAGATTAATGAGGAAAAAATGGAGCAACGAAAACAGCAAAGCTATCATAAACAGACACCCTCGTATGATCCAACAATCCAGGCATCACGGCTCAAATGTTTCTGCTTGGATTCATTAACAAATCTCTTTGTGTGGAAACTTTACAGCAGCTGAGAGAGATAAACATCTGTCATGTCAACGAGCAGAGTTATAATTAAACCATGTTACATGTGTGCTTTCTGACATATCACCAGAGGATGTCACTAATTCATGATGTGCTTATGCATTCACAGGTGCATTGCTGCATGTGAAATAAAGCAGCACATGACCGCCTAGTCAAAACATCCCTCCATGCTATCACGGATTCCCCTGGTATCTATCACATAACTTTATCAAATGCAGTCAGGGTCAGTTGGCTCTTCCTCAGACTGTTTCACCCAAAACGCTAAGCTGCTCGCACTCCACCACCACAGAAAACCCACCGCTCATCAAGTGATTGATGTGTAACCTCTTGTAATTTTTCACCACGAAGAGCCAAAGGCAGCATCTGATGCAGCCTGACACATGCGTTGGCGCAGACTGACAGATGTATTGTACTTGTGAAGTGTAAACATTCTTCACATGTAACACCCGATACCCCCGCTCTCTTCCCCCCCCCCCCCCTGCCTTCTACTGCTTGCTTAGATGGCTAAAAGCACTATACAGACCTTAGCTAATAATTCTTTATGACAAGGAAACTTTCAGCAGATGCAGCTCTGATGAAGTGGGATGAAAGTGAATGTTCATGGGAAATGAGCTGAGAGACGTTAACTCGATAAATGATCTGTTGCACCCTTTTTCACAGTGTTCCTGGAAAAAGAAACCAACTAAATTGTGCTTCAAACAAACAACAACCCTGTTTTTTTTATAGATAACACTTAGGCCATGCATTTGTTCGCTAAAGAGCAAGAAAGGCAAAGGGAGATAGATTCCATTTTTCAAATGTGTCATTTGAAAACATTCTAAAATTTCACAAGGACATTGTGGTGTCAATGTTTTTCTGCGGCTCCCTTTTCTCCATATTACTATGAGTGATGAATATATTGTCTGCTTTGATATACAATGAGTGGTTAAGCATGTATGATATCTGTGGTATCTAAATTAATATAAACTAAATTAGTAAGTAAATTATATATATGTATATGCATATTTCATCTTCCGACAAGTGTTTCAACAACATACAATTACTGAATACCGATAAATAACTGTCACCAAGCCCCATTTATCACATGACATATATCCTTTTGTTAATAAGTCTGAAGATTACAATTACAGTGCGTCACACATTGAAATTGACACTTCAGTACATTAAAATAAATTGCTGCAGTTAAGCTATTAATCAATCTTAGTATTTCTGCATTGTATAAACATGGTGGGTCAAAGTTCCCCCTGCACGCCCGCTTGATTTTCTGAGATTGCTGACAAGCTGATTCAATGTCAGCTTTCTTGTGTCTGTCCTGTTGCTGTTCACACTCTACGAGGCACGGCAACAAAACAAGTGTTCACAGCAAGTGTTATCGGCACTCGTCTGCCTACAGAGGATTTGATTTTGCGCACAACATCACACATATAACACCTCCAGGAAGCAGTGAATTTAATTAATTTCATACTACACACATACATCATTAACCCTCCAAGCTGGTTATCAGTGTGAGTTTTGTCTGAAGTCTACCAACAAAATGATGCTCATTGTGATACAGGCCTTGTTTTCTTCCATAATGTTACAGAATCTGTATGACAGACACGGTTGTATCAATTTGCGGTCATGCCATGGCTTATTGAAACAGTTCTGGGCTTGCATTTTTCCTTTTAAAGCTTGGACTGGCTCCACTATTAATGTCTTCACTGGCTGATGGGAAATTCCCGTATGGATGATTTTGAACTGGAGTTCCAGTCAAGCCAAAATGAGTCTGGTCTGAGTAGAGTCACACAGTATCAACACCACTTAGCTAATGTCCTGTCACATGTCTTACTCAAGGGGAATTAATACTTTTTTACATTTTAAACACATTTAACCATCTCCATTCTAGGCTGCAATGTTTCGCAAGTGAGCAAAACTACAGAATGTGTTCAAATAGGGCACAGCTCTCAAAAAAGTAGCACAATCCTCTACATGGCAGCAACAGCGCCATCGTATGATCGTCACATTCAGAGAATTAAGTGAAAGCCCTCAGTTGTAAATGGATGCACTTTTCTCTCTCAATATATTTTTAGCTGGAGGCTTTCGAGAGCTGATTGGCAGAGCAGAGAGCATCATGTCCCATTAGACCAGTCTTGGAAACCCTGCAGAGGGATGGCTTCTGTTACATGCCAACATGTGTCCTATATTTGATGATCTCATTGTACCTGAAAGAAGCATTTAGATGAGAAAGTCCTGGAAGAAGTCATCAGACTTTACAGCTGTGTAGCTAAATAAGAAAATGAAACGGAAAAATATAAAAAAATTGCATCCTAACGAATGAACTGGTTTAGTTTTTTTTAACATTTTTATTTCAGTTTGTATTAGTTCATTAATGTAACAAGTGAAGCTAATTATTACTTCACATGAGATGGAGTGATCGTGTTCTCCTCCAAAACCCAAACTTACCTTACTGAACATAGAAACTGGATGGATGAAAAACCCATCCTTGCAATTAAAGGGAACTGGGCCATTTTGTTGAGATAATTTTGGTCCACTTTTCCTGTTTAAAGCTCCCTGAAATTCTTGAATGATCACCATTATTATGCCATGCATACATATTTCTACCCTAATTGGGCATCCTTTCCAGTATGAAAAGGCCTACATTAGAGGATTTGTTCAGCTAGCAGCCTAATGGAAAATGCATGCTCATCCCACTGTATTTCTAAAGCTGTATTGATCACACAATTATTTGCAACCGATTGACATGAATGCAACATCAAACTTCCAGTTTAGAAATTGTCACCATCACTCACGATGTTACTTTCACAGTTACAGAATAAATGTAGTCATACATTTACCCCCTAAAATCAATGTCTGTGAAATATATCATACTACACGGATGCTTATTTTAAGATGTTACTGGTCATTTTTGGACCTGGCCTGTGGGGCAGTAGCACAAAATTAGGATTGAGGACTTTTACAGGAAAACAGGTCAACAACATCAAAAATCCCCTAAAGCAATACCAAAAACCCTGCAGAGACAAGAAGGGTAGACATCTTCTGGAAGCGTCAGTGTAGTTACATCCACTCCTCCTGTGGTGCAGCCAGTAAAGGTAAATAAAGCACAGAACCCCATGCAGCAAACAGCCACTGGCACCACATGTCATGATTGGAGCATAAAACATGTTCCTGCTCATCGTAGGAAAAAGACAGAGTAGAATCTTTTTGTTCTCTTTAAATATATGTAGCCTACTGTATATAAGTGTGTGTGCATGCATAGATAACAAAATAATATGATTCTTAAACTTGACATAATTTCCCAAATATTTCAAATGGTTAGTTTTTTTTTGGGTTATACTTCTACACATGAAAGAAACTTGCACCATAATGCAACGATGAATTGTTCTAAATTGGTGAATAAAATATTCACCACTTATTGTATATATACATAACCCATTGGATTTCTCTGCTAATCTGTCATCTGATGTTGATGAAAAATGTTTGCCTATGCTGGAATTATGTTTAACTCCAGTACGTGATGTGGTTACATTTTGATTATATGATTAGAATCTAAATGTATGGTGTGGCTAAATCTGGCTTTAGATTGAAGCCCTCAGGTGCCCGTTAGGTCTGACATCAGGTTTTACTACACATGACGCAGGTTCTGTTTAAACACTGCTCCTCCACCCTGCTTGAATCCACATATTTCATTCTGCAGCTGTGGGTGCACTTTCAGGCCCCAGATTCCAAACAAGACTGACCTAGCTGCTCAGCTTGGTCATTTCTCCCATGTCTCATGTCATAAACACACGGATAAGAAGAAGCCATTCCCTACAGCGATGGTTTTGGGTAAGCAGGGAGAGGGAGGGGTGAATCTCGCAACAACATGGGATCTGCCCTGATTTCTGAGCCTGGCCTATTTGGCCTCAGCTGCTACAGCTGTCAGTTATCATGGATAGAAGTGGAAAAGTCACATGAAGTCTACTTCACAATATAAGTTGCAAGTGATTGAGTTCAGTCTGAAAAACATAACAAAGGTAAAAAGCCTCCTAAGTATAGAAAAGGGAGAGCTTTAACCAGGTTACAAAGGGTTATGTTTTGAATCACTTGCACATCCAAAGGGATTCTCAAAACTACACTTTTCTAAATGTAATTGAAGTTTGAAATGGCCGCGCATTATGGTAATTATCAGACTTTTTCAGTTAATCAAAACTTTCATCACTGAACCACAACTCTCCATAGCAGGGGGGTGTTGGGCTCTCCAGTAAAACCCCAATAATTGCACACGGCGTCTGCCATTTGTTCCTGAGGTGGTAGTGAACATTGACAGAGAAGTAAAATTAAAATGATTCAAGCTTTTTTTCATAGTCTCCAGGTGGTTTAGAGCTCAACACAAAACTTTGCTAGAAATCTCTTACAGCTGGCATTCCACAACAAAATTCTCTCTGGATTTTACTTGGCACAAACTTCGTCTATACTGACTAAAAGCTACTCAGGATACAGAATGCCATACATCCAAGACACAAGGAGCAACTCACACCATATGAAATATTTCTATAATAAATATGATCATATCCTATATATGTTTAGATTTTTCAAATATGACTTATCTATTAAATATTTTGAATAAGTCCACTTAATAATTTAAGTCAACCAGAAAAAAGGATGCTTTAGACTGAAGGAGATGGTCTTTTCATTCCTATGCTACAAATGGCCCTTTAAATATACATGCTTCATTGGCTGATTAAAATAAAATTGTCAAAGTCAGCGTGAGACTTACTTGTAGATATATCTGCTGTTCTGCTTTCATCCATCCATCCGCATTATCATATCGCTTATTCCCTGAGCGTATCCCAGTAGTCAGTGGGCAAGAGGCGGAGTACACCCTGGACAGTGCGCCATTCCATCGCAGGGCCACACAGAGACACACAAGGACAAACAACCATGCACACTCACTCTTAAGGGCAATTTGGAATGTCCAATCACCCTAACATGCAGAGTTTTGGACAGTGGGAGGAAGCCGGACAACCCGGAGAGAACCCACGCAGACTATGCAAAGCCCACACAGAAAGGTCCTTGTTCCCCTGGGGACTCGAACCCACAACCTTCTTGCTGTAGGGCGGCACGGTGGTGTGCCGCCCTACTGTGTTCAGAGATGAGATTAAACAATGATGACATTAAACAGTGACCTGGACACAAAACACGCCTTAACAAGTAACCAGAACTCCTATTCTCGTTTTGCACGTTTACCTTATTTCACTTTATGTTTTATTTATCTAACTATCTATTTTTCTCTGAATATCTAACTGTAGAGATCATTAAAAATGATCTCTCAACTAAATTAAAAAAATAATTTCCACCAAAATGAATTTCAGATTTTGATTTGTTTGGCCATCAAACAGATTTCCACTTAGCCTCACCTCATTTAAAAAGAGCTCAGGCTAACATTTCTTGGTCATGTTCATGGTTTCTTCTTCTTCTTTGATGTTAAACCTTTAACCTGCATTTGCGGATGGCATAATGAACCATGTTCGCAGACACTGACTTCACAAACAGGGTTCCTGAGCTCATGCAGTGATTTTCATGCCAGAATCACATTCATTTTTAATACTAAACTACCTCAGCCACCTGCATCATCACATGTGTACCAGAATGAGGAATATTCAGCCCACGTAATTGTACATTGAGGAATTTTATTATTCATTTTATGATCTTTCCCATAATTACTTAATAAATGTTTACAGGCTGATGAAAGACCAAAGAAGCGACAACAAAGCTAAACATTTCAGAAAAAAAATACAGCAAACAAACAATATCACATTCCTTCTTTTTTGTCATGCTTTCATCCATTGTGGCTGTCTGTGGGTCTCTGGGGTGCTATGTAAGAAAAAAAGCGTGTGCTTTTGTATAAACAGTGGCTTTGCTGCACCACTGCCTGTGCATTTATGGTGCCAGGCAGTCATGCTTATTCAAAGGGCACAATCATGAACTCACAGGAAGGTTTGCTCCACTGTGCTTCGCCAGCCTGAGGTTATTCTCCGCTTCTCACACAGAGGGATGATTCGTCGCTGCCTGTTGGGGGAAGTGTTAAAAAACAGAAATCCAAGAAATACAGGCTTCTTTAAAAAGTTAGTAACCTTTGATCAGTTGTAGCAAAAAATATACTGTGAAATTATATTTTATGTATAATCCAAAAAAGTATTCCGACAACATATGTGGTCAATCCATTAACCCCCAGAAACTGCTGGAATCACTGAACAAATAAATCCATCAGACGTATTTTGTTTACTTTTATGGGTTATTGGTCAATAAAACAGACATTATTAGACTGTTGAATGTTCAGTTTCCACTGGAGATAACACTTATGTGATATTCAATTTTCACTAAGCTGTCACATGCTCTTTTAACCTTGTAAATATTGGCTTGTGATAAAAGCAGGTATGAAAATTGTTATAAGCTAGAAAACTGGATTTTATAAGCAGAAACAGCCATCTGTGCTGAGCTGAAATAGAATCAAATGAAAATATGGAACATTAAACGATCTCTGTGAGACACTGTTGCACAGATTGCCCTATTCCCCTTCCACAGAACCCCACAAAGACAATGAAGCAAGGGATGTGAGTGTTTGTGTGATGCTGATTCTGGTCAGTTCAACAAAAAAAAAGGGCAGCTTTTTGTTGCCTCTGTAGACCTGAGCCCTGATATGATGCACTAGATGACAGGAAGATGTTCAACCTTGTGTTTAATAAACGGTGACCCAGTGCCAGTGTTAATGACAGCTTCTCTCACACATCAGACGAGCCAAAAATGGCAGGACCCAATGAGTGTGAACTCTTCAACCTAGATCTTTTCCCCTTGTTGCAAAAACAAAAGCTACATAGACACATTGTGTAAATTATGATGGAAAGGAGTGAGCAATTTACAAGATCTAATATCAAATAAATATTTTGTAATTTTTTTAAAGCAATGAACAAGTCCCTTAAATTTAGATGCAAAATTACCAAAATCTGAGGTTTTGTAACCCTTATGAGCAAGCCAATTTACAGAGAAGTATGCCACTCCTGTGCATGCAATCTACAGTGAAAACTGAGGGGCTCATAATTTTGATTACAAGTGTCAGATGACACTGTCAGAGGCATTTCTGTAGAACCCTCACAAACACGTCTGGCACTGAAACAGGTGATGGGAGTTTTTATGAGGACAACAAGGAGAGAGAGCTGAGACAGCTGTGGAGGGGAGAGTGAGCGGATAAGTGAGGTATTCATGCATACCTTCTGAAAAAACAGGTTCATGTTTTAGAACCATGTTTGCTAAAATTAAGGTTAAATAAACCAAAAAGTATATTAATACTTTAACTGTTAATGATAGAAAATCTCTTTAGATTTACACATAATTTATGATGGTCATAAACTAGTCATTCAGTGGCTAATTATAGAGGTGGACTGAAAAGACTTGGCAATGGTAATACAAGCAATAATTACAGCTTTTGAAGTCCTTGCAAGATGACATCTAAAATGAACAATTTTTATGATAGACTTTATGTCACAAAATACAAACACTGGGCACTATGACCCAGCAGAGAGTGGAAAAAGAGAGAGAGAGACAGAGAGAGAGAGAGCGAGAGAGGAGTAATGTGACTGTGGTGCTTGTTTAGTGTCAGTTTGTGTAAAACTGAGGCTTTGGGGTGGCTCTCCATTCAACCACAAGGGGCTTGAGGAGTCACAACTCAGAGCAACTTCTACCCTACATGCGGATTATCTGTGACTTCCTCGAGATGCTGAGACGTTGAGACTTCAGGAACATTTAGGCAGATACCTTCTGTCTCTTTTCTGCGTATGACAACGACCGAGGAAGTTTTCCTGTGAGGGTAGAGGACAGGAAAGTTGGATTTCCTGCGATAAATGGATATTTGCACCTATATTTTATGTGTTTATGTTTTGCATTTAGCAGACGTTTTTATCCAAAGCGACTTGCAAAGTAGGTGTCAGCACATTCAATTCTGATGCGAGAGATGACAATAAGGAAGATGGGAGAATTATTTCAATTCTCAGGCTGGCAATGCCATTTATCTGAACAGATGGCACAGATAAGGTGGTGTTCATCAAAAGAGAGAGTTCCTTAATTGACATATGTCAGTGGGTGAAATTAAAGTGACCATGGAACTCCTCAGTCAGGTCGAGCCAAGTCAGCCCATGAACACCACCAACGATAGTTACATTTCAGATCCATCCAGTGTTGATGAGAACGCAGAAAGTCTCGTCTATCAAGTCAGCCTGGCTGTGATCCTCTCGATTATAACACTCGCCACCACTTTGTCCAATGCCTTCGTCATTGCAACAATTTCCCAGTCGAAGAAACTCCAAACTCCTGCGAACTTTCTGATTGCCTCCCTGGCCGTCACAGACCTGCTGGTGTCTATTCTGGTCATGCCCATCTGCGTGCTGTACACGGTGATCCACACCTGGACGCTCGGGCAAATAGTCTGTGACATCTGGCTGTCCTCGGACATAACGTGCTGCACCGCGTCCATCCTTCACCTGTGCGTAATCGCTTTGGATAGGTACTGGGCCATCACGGACGCGGTGGAGTACTCCAAGAAGCGCACGCCTGCGCGCGCGGCAGGGATGGTGGCCACGGTGTGGGTCATCGCCATCTCCATCTCCCTGCCGCCTCTGTTCTGGAGGCAGGTGAAAGCGGAGGAGCTGACCAACTGCAGCGTCAACACGGACCACATCTTTTACACCATCTACTCCACTTTCGGGGCTTTCTACATCCCCACGCTGCTCCTCATCGTCCTGTACGGGCGGATATACGTGGAGGCGCGCAAACGGATCCTGAAGCAATCCCCGAAGAGGGTTGGCAAAAGACTCACCTCTGCGCACTTGGTGACCAACTCCCCTCAGTCCGTGGCGTCCACCACCTCTCTGCAGTACGGGAGACACGACACCCCGTCCAGCGACACCGGCTCTTCAACGAGCGAGAACCTGGTGAAAGTAACCGTGTCCGACGCACTGTTGGAGAAAAAGCGGATTTCGGCAGCCAGGGAAAGAAAAGCAACGAAGACTTTGGGGATAATCCTCGGCGCGTACATCGTTTGCTGGCTTCCATTTTTCATTTACACGTTGCTGGTGGCAACATGTGACACCTGTTTTAATCCCGAATTGTTCGACTTTTTCACCTGGTTGGGATATCTAAATTCTCTCATTAACCCGATAATATACACCATGTCCAATGAAGACTTCAAAAAAGCTTTTCAGAAACTTATGCGCTTTAAATGCTGCAGATCTTGAACTGATGCTTCAGCCTCCAATGAGATTTACTATTGTGCTTTAAAAAAAAGTTGTCAGAAATCACAGTGCAAGCATTTATCAGTGTCTTCATGATTTAAACATTGTATAGTACTTATATGGAAACATATATCATTTGGGAAAAAATGAGGTTAGAAATATTTCTTTGTACCAAAAAGGAGTAAAAATTAAATTGAGATGAAATGTTTCCATATAAATTGCCTATAATTAAACTTAATTGCAAAAAGAAAAATGGACTATGATAAATAAGTATTTAAAAAGATATACACTGTTAAAAAAATAAATGAAAAGAAGCTGCTCGTATAAATTTAGATTTTTACATAGCTGTGGTTGAGCACCTGAGATTTACGCAACTCAAAGAATTACCTCCAGTCAGCCATAACCGAATACGAGTCGAGTCGTTCTGTAAGGATGCTGCTGTGGACTGTAGTATACTAAACACGCTGATCACATTTTGATAAAAGTGTGTAATCAGGCAGTCAGTGAACATCTCGCATGATTTGCTATTTCTTTGCAACTAAATGCTGTATTCATAAAATGTGGATTTGTTGAAATACACGGTGTCAAATTGGTCAGTCCATAATTCCAACCTCCCACTGACTGCTGCTGGTGCCATCTGCATATCCTTGTGTGAGATAGCATGCACTATAGCTGAATAATATATGTCAGAGCTCTATTTTCTGTCAAATGTTCACTCAATATCAAAGTCAAACAAAGTGCTACAGGAGAGCCACAATTCAATTTGACTGAACAAACAATTCCTTTGATTTAATGTTGATGTGTAGGTCTGTTTGCGGCTGCATTAAATTTGTCTACAGCGTCTTATAGGTTGTACTGTTATTGTCAGATACTGATTCAATTGTCACGTCCCACCTGAAGAGATTAGAAAAAAGAAGCAGAATATTTGCATTCTTAACATGAAACCACAGTATTTTGTATTAGAAATGTGTGCAATATTTTTTCTTTTTAATTGTCTGGTACGTGTGTTTTGACTACTGGTTTTATTGCAGTCTTTTGATGCAGAATGAGATATTCATGGTTTTAGCGCCATAAAATGATGTCAAAGTAAAAGTCTAACAACCACTCGTCTTGTAAATATGGTGAGACAGTCAATTTATAAAACTTGGAATCATTCCACAGCAGTTCCTCCTGGTGTTTTCTTTGATGTGTCCTGACTCCTTCTCATTGGCAGTTTAGCCCTTCATCTTTGTCCTGCTTTGTAAGTATTTTTGCTGTCCTCCTCCGGGCACAGGAGCTCACATCTGTGTGATCAACGCCTATCAGCCAGTTATGATAGTGGGTGCTCCAACCTACCTCAGATAGACAAGAGAAAGGCACTCATATTATTTCTATACAGGCATTCTCACAACAAGCATGAAAAAAAATATGTTAGGTGTGCTATTTGCCTCCCGGATCTCATATTCAAGTCAGCTCACAAAGTAACTGGAGATATTGTCTGCTCATTGAGAATGTCAGTGTTCCAACCTACAAAGTTTTTGTACGCATAGCATCCATGAGAAAGAGAAGAATTAATTAAAGAATTGTACCACAAACACAAACTGTCCTAAAAAACTACGCAACATTTTATTAAATAGAAAGTAGAACCAAGACAGAGCATTTCAATATTCAATATACATCCTAAAGAAATTATTCTAAATATTTTTAATCAATTAAACTGTATTTTACCCCCCAAAAAGTCCGTCTTATGTATCTAGTAGCATGTTATTTTGACACTTGGCCATTTATTTAAAATAATAGTGTATAGTTATTCCTTGAAGATGAAGACTTATGTATATAAAAATAGGTTTCAATTTTCTGACCTATGGAAATGTCTAGGCCAGTGCCTCACAGGACCGCCAATCTGTGCAAATTCAACTTGAATACCTTATTTTTTAGTAGTTATTCATTTAAATTAATTCACAGTTATTTCATTGATTGTAACTAGTGGTTATTGGTGACCTGCCAACGTCAATGTGAATCTTCAAAATCACTATAAGGAAAGTAGCAGAGCCAGCCAATTCTTTTTCTCATTCCAGACCTCTACCTGGGACTAAACTTGACCGCAAGACAATTTGACAGCACAGAATGTGACGGAGGCATATCGTGTCGAGCAGCTAGCCTCAAAATGAGGTCAGGGGCAGGTTACAGAGCGTGTAGCTTCTTTCCTCTTCCTCAGCACAGCTTTTTTTTTCCTGTAGTCTTCAGCCCCCACTAGATATGATTCACGTGACATTTCTCAGCTTCCCTTATTCAGTGTATTAGACTTCACAAAGCGGCCTAAGGTTTTCCTCTGCAAAATCAGACCTTGGTATTTGAGTTTGGTGGAGTTCTGTGAATATACAGCTCAGTCCAGCGAAAATAAAATGGTATCTCTAAATGGTAGGAAAGGATTAAATAAATCAGAGATTATCTACAATCGACCGGTTAATCTTTTATGCAGGATGTCGGTTTATATTTTTATAAGCAGGATTTATGGATCTGTATAACCAGTAAAGTATTGCATTGCTCATGAGGGCAGCAGCAGTGCTGCAGCTGCAGAGCAGCAGACAGAATCCTCTTTCTCACATGAGGTGCCGGCACATATGTTAATTAGACCGCCACTTTTTTCATTTAACTGAATGTGCTGCGTTACAGATGTAGCACGGGTCACCGTGGAGTGAAGGACACATGGGCTATTCAGACACATATGATGAAGCTATACAGTTTTCCTTGACGGTAAATTGTTTTGGTTTGCAGTTTTATTGTTTGGCCCCCTCTGATTAAGCAAGGCCTGCAACATTAATGACCTTAAGGAGGAAGGCACAAGAGGCTCCTGCTATTAATAAAGAATCCATGGCATCCATGCAATGTAAAAAAGGACCCATTATAATTTCCATAAATTCTGTTGGATGTTGAATATTGGACATGTAAACTGTAATTAGAATTTTTTATTTATGTTTATCCACTAAAAGTTGCATGCTTTGCAGTTCACCAAGTTACAGCTTTAGGGTTTCGATACAAAAACTGTACAAAAACTGTACAAAAACAAAAAAATGGTTACAATCCAAACTTGTTGGCAAAACAACAAATCTGCGTTCTGATGTCTGAAGTTGAAGTTAAATCAATTTGATTCCTCATTTCCACACTAATCTGAGTTTATGTGCAGTTGAAAGTGTCACCAAGAGAGTACACTACATTCATAGCTATTGTTGGTGCAGACATAAAATAGACTCAGCTTTAGTGATCAAATCTCTGTTAGAACCTTTCTGTGTGGAGCTTGCATGTGCTGTCTATGCTTGAGATCGACTCCATCTTTCTCCAACTATCCAAAAACATGCATTATTATGTCAATATGTGGTTGGCTTCTTGTCTTACTTGTTTGTCATGAGAACTTTCAGTAATCATACAGGTCAAACATTGTTTTTATCTTACTATGTGGTGCACTGACACTATAAAATAGATACATCATATAGTGTGGATTGCTGTGTCAAAGTGCATTGAAGAAAACCTCTGACATAATTTAATTTTTATGCGTTGACCTTTTGGTATCAAGCATGAGAGAGAGCACTGAAAAGGAAACTTTACATCCTGTGTTTCTAAATCTCAAATTTGCTCGGTGCCACTGTATGCATTATTCAGGAGTTTTCTTGTTTTGAAAATAATTATTTGCATGGCAAATAATTTTACCAAACAAATGTTCTTGATTATCTTAAATATCCAACACCAACTTTTCAGTCTTTTTTTCTGGCTCTTTCCATCTCTGTTCGGAAGCAATCTAAAACTCTAAGATGAATAGAAAATATTTATTTCTACCTAGAATTTTTGAAAGTTACAACATTAATGCCGCTGACATGTGATGTGAGAAATATTGATTTTCCTCATTCCAGAGGAGCAAATGAGTGAACAGGATATGTAAGGCAACCAGTCACATTTTGAAGATGATGCACTCAAAGCATGAAAATTGGACAAATGGAAGCAAATGATGGCTCCGATCTTGAAAATGGCACGCCTTGCAGAATGTTATTCAGTTGTTAACCAAAATTTAGCCTGTGAGCAAGCCGTAGAATCATGGGCATCTGAGATGCAGCAGTGTGAGAATGAATTGACGGACGTGTGGTCTGCTTCCAGCCACAATACTGGCTGATGAGAGGGAGCAGGAGTGGACGACTCATCACGGCGAGCTTTGTATCGGAGGTGTGAAAGTCTGACTGTCAGCGTGGACACGCTGAACTCTGTCCACTACAGAAAGGCATCAGAACTGGAACAACAGAGCAGGAAGGTCAGCTCTGACTGATCACAGCTGGTGTCCTTTATGTTGTTTGTCCGGGGACAAGCCGGGTACAGGATGCAGGATGTGGGAGCAAGGTGAATGCAGGTGAAGGGATTATGATACTGGGGAATCCTGCACCCATTGTCCATGTGAATATGACACTGATTATATATGCATAGCATTTTAAAACTCCCTCGCCTGTGGCTGAACAAGAGATTCAAATCCAACACTATCAATCAACCGTACCAGCAGTTGGCAGAGAACTCACAGTCTGATAGTAGAAAGGTGCATTCTGGTTTTACCAAGTCATCTTTAGCAGATTACAAGCCATTTGGAAATGTGTCTCAGTCCTGAGGTGCATGTCCTTTTTAAGTGAGCAAAACTACCATGAAGGAAAATTGATGGGAGAGAAAAAGATCTGAGGCAAATTTATGGAGACCTGGGACCTTTGGAATCGCAACCCTCAAATTAACTTTTTCTTAACAAATTATACGATTATAATGGATAATTGATTATTGATTTTGATATGGCCTATGAACTAAATGTCATGTCCTCAGGCTGCCCCTCTGTGAGACTGAATTGAATGGACCTAATCATTTTTGTAGAAGCTCATGGCTGATAAGTTATACTACAGTCAGAAAAATGAGTGTGCTAGGATTGATCATTTGACAAGTGGGTAAACCTTCCCTATGTAAACATTACCATGTATGCCGTATTGGTAATGTCAATGCCAATGATATCAAACGTGGTGACAGAGCCTCTGAAGAAAACAAGATCTTCTGGTAAAGCTCTGCTGATACGATTAAATGTGTGAGCCACTTCACGGCTAACCCAAAATTGCTCCCAAATTCACAAACAAAAACAAGCACACAAGTGTATAAACCTCGGGGCACCAGATCTTTCTTCATGTTTTTGTTATATTTATGCACCAAATCTGGTTAAATGAAACCTTTCAAATGTCAGGTGTTTTCTGGAGGCCGGTGCACCTTTTTATGGGTTTATGTGTCACAGTCAATTAAGTTGCGCTTTCTTTCGTGTTCCTGTGCGCTTTAAGCAGGTGGAGATTAACAGCTGGACATAATTGGATACCCTATTCACTGTCAGCTGACCTGACCTCCTTCTCTGCTGCTCTCTCACTCTTCCCTTCTTTCATCCTTTGCCACACTGCATCGTGTCTCTACATTCATCCTGCTAGTTTTTCCATCTCCTTTATTTCTGCTTCACACTCTCACTCTTTCTCACTTCTTTTCCTTTCCTGTCTCTCAACCCCTTTTTCTATTTCACTATAAGAGCTGCCTTCCTTTCCACAGTCTTTCCTGCTGGGCCACTCCCTTCCCCACAGATAATAGGAAAGCCCACAGAGAACTTGATGAACAGGCCCTCATTTTAGTGGATTTTCATCCTTCAATCAGCATGAGAATGCAGGCTTTTAACTCCGCTTCAGCTCAGAGAGTTGGAGGAAAACCTCCAGGGTGTCTACCCTGATTCTTATGAAGAACAAAAGAGAGGCATTACTCCATTGACTTTGACTGGTTAACTTTGCAGAACTTTGTGCTGAGCTTTTTAGAAAGCTGTGAGCCTTTATTTTTACATCATGCAATGTATATAATGACTTCATCAGAAATTGAAGTTGTTTTCATGATCCTCTCAAAACTGACAGATTTGTCTCTTATAATATTGTCATGAAATCATCAGGTGAAAGTTTAATTTGCTTAAGAAACCCGTTTTCCAAGCAAGATCTAAAAAACCAAGGTGTAACGTGTATTAACTCTGTAACTTATTGCTCTTTCCCAATTAAAATCTTTTCATGGCTTTAGCTGTCGTAGATTAAGGAAAATCATTCAGTAAAAAAAGAAGTGAAACTTCCTATTCTATGTTATTATCATGCAAAAAGCAAGACAAGTATACTAGCCTTACTGTAATTTTCAGACACTCTGAACCTTTAGAGTTTGAGCATAAGGGAGGATGATGGAGGAGAATGAACACAGATGGAAGCATTAGAGGTCCTAACTGTTTACCTGCAGATTGTTGCTTATTTACTAAAGCCTGAATAGGATTTTTCATCATTCAAAATGTTTGCTGTGTTTGGCATTTTTCATTGGAAATGAACAAATACCGGTACCTTACAATGTTGATTGTAACAGTTTGTAACAAGATTGTAACAGTTCTTGTTATTCAAAAGAATAAAGGGCAAGCTGTTACAGACAGGGAAGTAGGTTATCGTAGGAAGAATACACTTGGATGGTCACAGAATCTGAATTAATGGCTTTGAGCATCATCATATGACCACGAGAGTGGATGCCTTTTTGGGCATCCTTGTAACCCCGGGGCCTGAAGGCACTGACCATGTGTAATAGCTGTGTCACTGGTTTAAGCTGCTGTGTAGACCTTTGCTGCATGTAATCCCCTCTCTCTTGTCTTCTCCTTTTTCAAATTCCTAAGGCAAACACAAATAAAAATGAATGTATCTCACAAGTGTTCTCACAAATATGCTGTGGGCACATTAGAAAATTCATGAGGACAAATAGAAAATAGGTAAATGCATTATTTCTGGTCACTTCAGCGAGAATATTCAATCAGTTTCAGTGAAAAACATGTTTTGCTGAGGCAATTTTCTCAAAAATAGTGTTTTTGTACAGCTTTGTGTGATTATTTGTTCTTCTAGTACTGACAACACACAGTCAGTTACTGGTAACACATTTCAATGCATTAAAACATTTACCTGTATATTGGCTGTATACACTTTTTGTTTATACAGCCCATAAAACATATTTTCACATCTTGAATTGAGAATGCTGCCCTCTGTTGGTTTGTCAGTAATTGTGGCCTCTTTTGTTGGAAGCACAATGATGAGATCCCTCTCAAGTACAAGATGTATGGAAAGGCATCATTAAAATGATTTTGTTTATATATATCTAAGTTGTTAAAGTTTCCTATTTTTTCATGCAAAGGTACAATCAATATTTCGTCTTTTCAGTGATACTTTCTCTATTCTTGGTCTACCTTTCTTGAACTAAACCTGTTCATTTAAAATGTAAACTGAATGCATTATTTATCAAACAAATCATGAAAAATTAAATGGCACCAAATATTAGAAAGAATTGTATTTCTGCTGCTGGCTCCAGTAGCTGCAATCTGTTACTGCAGTCACTGACATTCTCTGAGTTTTGATTGATGTTTTAGGATTTGGTTGGGCTATTGTGTTTCTTTTTTTGAGCAATGCACCTTAAGGCAACAGCACAATATAATCAGGTTCAACATCAGTTATATCTAAACGGATGTTTTAGAGATAGATACTGAATACTTAAATCCACTTGTTCTGCTTGACCTTAAATCTTGCATGGATGGTGAGGTCAACAGAAACGATAGTCCTCTGATGTTTATATATATATCACTAGTCAGAATGACCACCAGCATTCCAGACATTTGTCATGCTGACCACTGAAGTTTACTGTCCACATAGCTTTAATGTTTTTTTTTAAAACGTGATTTATTCTACTACACTGTTGAGCAAAGGGTTGTACTACATTGGATTACAGGCTCTGTGAGGTAACTTCAGGTTCAACTCTGGGTTTCAGTGTCACAAAGGTAATTAACCATTCAGTCATGATAAGCAGCCCAGTTAAAATAAATAATTTGGATTTGATTGAAACGTGTGATTTGTTATCAAGTATTAAGACAGCAGTGGTAATAAGTCTGCTGAATTTAATAATCTCAAATATTTTTTAAAGAAAACTTTATGCCAAATATTTACCTTGGCTTTGACTGTAGCTGCAATATTTTAAGAAAGACTTAATCTATTAAATTTGAGATGATACTTATATATTTTGTCAGCATGACTGTGTACATATGTATTACTGTAGTTGATACACAAATTTATTGTGATGCTGCCTTGCATATAAGGGCTGATCAAGCCAGATTACTAAAACAATACCTTGATTATGTTGAACCTTGTATTGTTGTACATGCTCTGGACTTTCATGGTAGCCTGCTCAAGTATCTCACCTATTTCCTCCAGTACCAAGTCATCCTCTGATGTTATTAAAGGAATTAGCACACTGATAGTGACACTTTCGCTGCAGCAGGTGAAACAGATCACGGTGATAAGCAGCCCAGGGTGGATTTTCCCAAAGAGGAAAAGTATTTCCGTTACAGCTGAAATAAACTAATATTAGACTGCGGTCCTCTGTGCTCTCACAGGGCACATTAAAGCCCAAAAGAGATTAGAGGTTGCTTCATATAAACACTGCATTTTGTGAGTTTTTTGTAGAACTTCACTTTTTGTTTCTGTCGATTCAGAGAATACTATCACTAAACACTATTTCTAAACAGGGCTTGTTAGATGCTGTAATCCTGCATCATCAATATCTCTGTAAGGCCTGTGTTCAGAACATGACACGTATTCTTAATTGTCACAGTTTTTGTATGCTTGAATTGAGTTGATCTGCATTCTCACACCAGAATTATGTTTTTGATGATGACTTTAACTTGACTTCTTCTGACAACTTAAGTGATAAGTATCCATACACATACTGTATTTTATATCCAACAAATTTCCATGTCAGGTTACAATTGAATAATGATCAAATTTTTGTATCAGATTAGATGGTGGGTAATTTATATGTGAACACAGATAAATCAATCCTAAGAAAATCAAGTTCACCAAAAGGATATTTGGTGGATGGAGATGACAGCAGAGGTTTCTTGTTCTGTGCCAGACATTGTCAAGCAAAGACATGCTGGGGTCGTCCCAGATGAAGTGACCCATTCTGACAGATGGTAAGTACCACGTTCACTCTGTTACATAATTAAAACCAAAGCAGCCTTCCTGAAGTCATTATCTGGTAGTAGAAGGTCAAAGTGGTGAATAAAAATCCTGGATGAGATCAGCAAAGATTTGTTTATCTTGGGATCAGAAATCATAAATATTGAGTACACTTGAGAGAGATAGTTGTATGAACCACATGTGTGAGAAATAATTGCTAAATTATGCTGCATTGGGCATGTGGCACTGGTGCAAGTTTATGTAGACTTCACTTCATTAAATTAGTTCTTGATCCACCTTGAACCTAAAATTATTTACTTAATCTTGACCAAGACCCGATTTGTGACCTTGGCTGTAATCCTTTGGGATTTAAGTTGAGGTCATAAACTGGAACGGTGCACTGGAACAGTCCGATCTGATTAAATAGAAGGTGCCGAGGGCATGGATTAGTTTAGTTGATTTCAGTTTAATTCAAACAGTCCCCATAAATTTGAAGGGGGTACATATAGAGACTTTTTTTGTATATATTGTAAATTTCACAACTCTATCCAAAGAACACTTCGGATAGATATTGTTGAATCCAGGACATGGCCCTATCAAAACCATTTTGTTTGGGTCAGACTATATGTGGTGGTGGGATGTTTTTCTAGACCTACCCCTGCCTCTTGCCCCATTGCAGGCTTGATAAGTGCCTGTTCAGTTTACAAACCTAACCAGTGTTTGGTGGGAAAGAAAACTGATTACTGATGGAAGTGTTGCTGCTGGACTCAATAAAAGACTTGTGACAAAATGATTACATATCGCTAAAACACTAAAAATGACCAGAAATGCTTCACAGGGTAAGTTGTGAGTTCTGGACTGATAACAAATGTCTGTCCTACAGTAAAGTCAAACAGCTTCCAGGCAGGTGTGTGCAATGTCATGAAAAAGTGTTAAAATAATGTTTCCATTCATGATTTAAGGGTAATTCTGATCTCCTCTTGATACTTCAGTTGGTGAAGCAAGATATACCTTATAGAAATCATCGTGAGTCAGAAAAACATCTCAACAAGCAGGTTTTTAGAATAAGCTCTTAGGTGATTAAACTCTGTAAAGTGGAATATTTGAGTGAAGTTAGAAAGGCTAAAATTCTACCTTAGCAAGGTAAAGTATCAACCATTACCCCAGATCATTGTGTCAGAAACCTATCTGGATGGATTATGTATATCATGAACAGGCTTATTTACAGCAAACAAATGGCTAGCAACCAACAAGACTAATCCTCTTAGGGGGAGGAAGAGAGGGTAGAGACCAAAAACATGGACCCTTCCTACCCTGATGGACGAACAGCAATAGAAACCTCTATAGCCATCTCAGTTTGAAAGACACACCTTTGGTTTCAAATGCAGCATTTCTTGCTAAAAAATTGAAAGGGATACAAAATGGTAACATGATAACTACTCCAAAGAAAGTTGAATAAGATACTCCTAGAATTCTATTAATATATTGCGATGATCACAAGTAACCAAGTACATTAGAACAGGAGGAGGATGAATGATAAAAAAAAGGTGCCATTCAGAAATCTTGACTTTAGTTCATACCCCCAAGATCACTGACTGTGGAGTCACTCCACAGAGGACAGGACTGAAAAAGAATTAAGGTGAAGTAATGTAACTTAAAGAGGTGTGCAGGAACACCAGAGGAGGCTGCGTATCAGTGATCAGGCCACAGCCATACTGGGGAGTTGCCAGATCCAAGTGTCAGTTGACAGATGAAGGTCCAGAAGGTGACTAACAGGATGAGGCCAGTCAGCCACGTGGCCCCACAAGGATTACAAGCAGCAAGAAGAAGAGATTAAACTCAAAACGAAGCTCGCCTTTTTAACCTTGCCACTATTGTCACACGGACTGCGTTGAAGGCAACTCTGAACTCAAAATTCCAACTCCCGACTCTCCTTCTAGCTCCCCTCCCTCCCTCAGGGCCACTGCTCATTCATCCATGCAGCCACCACTGCCGTACAGGGATCAAACAGCCCAGAGGAAGTAACTACGAGGAAAACGGAGCCAGAGTACCAATATACGAGAGCACTGAGCTGCGTTGTTGGGTGTGTGCTACAAGTTTGTCAGTGCTGATGAAAAGCCTTTTGCTCACGCTACTAATGGACTTAAGATAAGGAGATTCTGGATTCTATTGTTGCTTGAAACTTTCTCTTTACAAATGATTACTTCGAACTTGAAAGAAAATTAGCCCCACCATGCTTTTAAAGTCAGGAGTGTTCTTCACTGTGTGTCTGCTTACCCTCCAAGCAAGTCAAATCAAAGGTAAGGACCCTGTGAAGAGATGAATGTTTATTAATTGTGATTTTTTCTCTTTGATTTACTTCAGATT
>CAJRST010002224.1:8592706-8642989 GCA_907169785.1 Menidia menidia | reverse complement strand
ATAAATATGAGTCTACAAAAGTACGTCTGCATATAATAAGTTATCATTTTTAGAGGGTAGAATAGAATTACATATTTTTTGTATTGAGTGATTTCCAAACTAATTATAGCTATACGTTGTGCAATTTATTATGCTCGTTGTGCAGAACTGCAAGCAGCATTCGAAATCCAGACATTGTTAGAGAAAATTATTGCAGAGTATAGTATTGATTGTCCTACTATAGCCACAGTATCTATGAAGAACTCTAATTTCAGTCAGGAAGAAGAAAATTACAGTTTAATCAGACTTGGAGGTTTGATTTTCCACAGAGATGCTTCCTGCAGAGGCAATGCATCATTTTAACAAGCAGCAACCTGCCCATGGTCAGGTCATTACAAACTCATGCTGTGCAGACAAACTTTGTTAAACCAGAACATCATTTTTGAATCAGGTTTTATTGACTCAGGTTTTGGTCTCATATACACATATGAGATCAATAACCCGTAATACATCTATATTTCCATTCATTCATTACCTATACTGCTTATTCCTAGTATGGTTGTGGGGGGAGCTGGAGCCTTTTCCAGCTGACATTGGGCGAGCGGCGGGGTACACACTGCACAGGTCGGCGGTACATCACAGGGTCGCACAGAGACAAACAACCACACACATTCACACCAATGTTCAATTTAGAATTTTCAATGAACCTAATATGCTTGTTTTTTTTATAGTAGGAGGAAGTCGGAGTATCCAACCCTGACTTGTTTTTTTATCTGGCCTCGAATCCTAATGCATTGTCCTAACCCTCAAACAACATTTAGAATTTGAGTCAAAAAGTGGAGACAAAATAAAAATCTTCCATTTTCCAAAATGCCAAAATGACGTTTTTCAGTTCCCAAAATTGCTATATACTGTTTAGTACAAATAAGATTGTAGGACACACTCACTCAATCAGAATGAGTGGGAATGTATGCCTATTTACCCTGTTACTAGAAATTTACATCCAGCTGTAGCCTGAAATTTGACATTTTTATTCTCTCTACATCCATCTCTAACCATATCCAATTTGACTGAATAAACATGGTCTCTGCTAACATGTCAACCACATAGATGTGAGTGGATGCATATATTGTACCATGTGCAAAACAACTCATGATTATCAAATCACTCTTTTGTAAGGTTCTGCTTTTCAAGAGCCTGAACTGACTGATGAGGACCATCCAGAGAAACAGAACGAGTACTTTTCAGTGACAACTCAAGGCCCTCACCCTGAAGAAGTGCTGACAGATGTTCCTACTGGGGTTAGCCTTGACCAACCACAGCCGAGTGCTCCAACAGTTCCAAAGATATCTGCCACTGAGGCAGCAGCTCCAGCTTCCACTCTTCCATCTCCTTTGGACACAGTCCAAGGCATTGAAGCAGAATCAGAGCGTGATCCTTTACCATCCTCAGTGGATAGTGGCGTAGCCCCTCAGGACAGGAGCGATTCAAGTGAAGGGTCCAGTGGAGTGACTACAGTGGACCTGCCTGCAGAAAATTCAAACATTCAAATCGACACAAGACCGAGTGGGAACAAAACAGAAGCGGAATTAACTGAGCCACTGGAAGAGGAGAGTGGGAGTGGGCTTGCTTCCGAGTTTGATGATCATCCATATGAATCCACAGCTGCACCCGCCATGAGACAAGTCAACACACCACTGATGACCGCAGTGGACAAGAGCAAAGAGTTAGTGGTTTTCTTTAGCTTGAGGGTCACTAACATGATGTTTTCTGATGACCTGTTCAACAAGAGCTCCCCTGAGTATAAATCACTGGAACATACATTTCTTGAACTGGTAGGTACACAAGCTTTTGTGTTGGATATCATGTTTCTCCATGCTTTAGTTTCATACTTTTTTTTATAATTCTGAGCTAAACCAGGTGATAAGACTTCAATCGTGTCCGATGTATATGAATAGACATATTCAATATTATAATGTATTTTTATTTAATCATCTAAGACTTTAAATGTTCCCTTTGGGTCACAAAGCTAATGATTTTGGTTAATGTCTGAACGGTGGACAAAAAAAAGCTGGTGAAATTGTTTTGTTTTACTTAGACACAGCACTCTGGGTCCCAAAACTTGCCAAACACTGGAGCATCTAGTAAATCTGGGCCTAGGCGACAGACAACTTTAGCCTCCATACCGGTATCTTTCTTTTTTCTTTTGGTGATTCTTTTTTTTAACCACTCCAATACCTCAGAGGCAATAGAGATTAAAGACTCTCACTTTCCTCACTGACCTTTTCCAAATGCAGTATCTAAAACTCTGAGGGCACCTAATATTTCTAACATTTTTACACTCTGACCTTTGCTTTGATTGACCCATTAGAGGTTAGTATATCCTGCTTTAGATGCTCATGTCTACTGGTTTTGTCTCTGAAGCTGATCTTAACGTGTATCTCTGTAAATGTTGCCTTATTGTTTAAAGTGTTGCTGTTTTTCTGCTTTTTTCAGAGGTTTTTCTGGTTTAAGTTTTTACAAATATTCAGCTGAATCTCAGTTTGTACTTTATGCTTGGTGTAAAGTGTGGTCCCAGGTTTGATAAGTGAAATGTTGCATTGAAGCCCTTGCCAAACTAACTTACATTGAGAGCATGTACAACCGTACAAGTATCTAAATTTAGCAGTTTTCCAGGTGAACTGGAGTTTCAAATCTGTGTGGTCTTTGCAGGTCTGCTTCAGCAGTGGTTTTGTGTTCTGCATTTGTTAGGGTTACAGACAAGGACAACAACAAGTGACAGAGACAGACTGAAAATAAAAAAAAACATAATCTGGCTAAAGACAGAAAAAACCTCATTGCTGGTATCTAATTTTACGTCCATTAATTTAAGAGGTGTTTTTTTTAAGTGACTTACAAGGGGGAGAGTATTGAGGTTCAGTGTCGGTCCAAGGATACTTTAAGTCCTCATTAAAGCCAGTTTATTTTCCATGATTTTTTACATTTAAAATAAAAAACTTTTGGTGCAGAATAATCTTAGTTTGTACTAATGTATGGCATTACTTTATCAATATGTGTGGTATGGTTACCTGTGTAAATGTTCAAATGAAGGATATACAGTATCTGGTGCAGTATTCATAAAGCACATTAGCTATTAACAAAATATTCTTCTTTGGAATATTTGTTCTTCACAACATTTGCCGGAATTTTGCATGTCGCCTTAAAAATAAACCTACTGATTGAACGACTTATTGAATGAATGTGGGGCAGAATAATATGTTAATAGGCTTAGTAAATACATTTGGAATGTCATGCTTCTTTATGCATTTGGTGTTGCTAAAACTGTTGCATTGTGCAAGGTAGAGAGCAAGCTAGCACAGAGTAGTCTGAATCATGGGACTTGTTTGCCTCAGCGACTGGTTTCTCAGTGGACGTAAGAAGCTTTAAATAATTCTAGTCAGTTCCAGCAGCACACACATTGTGCTAATATTGGTTTCAATCTCCTTAGTGTGATGTCAGTCAACTTTGTGTGGACATCTCCATGCATGTTGCAGGACTCAATGTGTAATCTGATATAGACTGACTGTCTGTGTATAACTGCTATAGAAAATATATTTCCTCAAGGCCCTCATTTTTAAACATCTGTTGTTGTTATTTTAGTGCTCCCAATTTGTGAAATGTCATATTTTGTTGCATTTATAGGAACCATCTTTTCTGTTTTTCTGTAAAAACACTTCTGAATTGGCATAAGTTGCTGTCATGCAGGTGATGACTCTCTTCATCCCTGTGCTGGTTAGCGTACATCAGAATAAAAGGCTTCACTTGACATCTTTATTTTGTTTCAAGGCTTAGTCACAGGCTGACAGAGACGACACACTGTATTTTTAGGCTTGCTCAGATGTGCCTTGAATTCAGTGTTATACAAAGTCATTGGCCTCACACTTAGGAGCTCCATTGATACAAATTGGATTGTGCGGTTGATGCAAGGCAAAGGGACAGAGGGAATATGAGGTCCTTTGACAGGTATTCATAGTTTAGAAATTTACACTTAAGACCACTTAGAAGCCATGTATTCTGAGGATTTAAAATGAGACACCTGGTTATATATCTTTGTGCATATTTGTATATAGAAGGCTATTTTTTTAGCCTTTCGCTGTGAATATTTGGGATTACCCATAGTGGGATAAATAAAGATGATCTTAATTTATATGAAAGTTTGATGTTTGGCAGTTCATGTCATGGGCTGGTTATGTCTTGATTTGCTGAAATAGGTTTTTGCATAGTGCTATCAAGTCCTGCGCTGTATCAGGAAATTTCTGATGTTAAGGGATGGGAACAGAGAGATAAAGAGAAATGCACTACAGAAAAATCTAAACTTTTTCTAAAAACAACACTCCATCTCCAATGTTTAGTGGTTGCCCAAACCTTGGTTGCTGCACTTCATGTTAATGATGATGTATTTAGCTCCCTGGCAAACCTAGAGATGTCAGATGAACCGGTAAGTCATTACTTTACTGTGTGGATTGTTTGACGACCAATTTAGATTTATCAACACATCATACATTAAATGGGCTATTTCAATATTTTCTTTCCATAAATTAGGTATACATATAAGGTAGCTTATTTAAATAGATTTAATGACTTGGTTTGCTGAGATAGGTTCACTGTTTATGCATATACATCTACAATAATAGATGACATATATATTCATACGAACAGACACACAAACACACAATATGAATACAACTAAGCATAGGTGTATAAAATAATTTGTTCCACAGTAGCTTTTAGTTCCCTTGTATTTATTAGCTTCAATTACTCCTGTACCTACTGGTTTGTGAAGCAACCATTAAAAGTGGATATGGAGTTTGAATTTAATTTGCAACATTAAATAAGAAAAAAAATAGATACAATAGCATCATATTTGACATGAATGATGTATAGTGTCATTTTTGGACATGGGTGAGGGAGTATTTGACTTGGTTTGAAAGAAAAAAACAAGAACCAGTAGATACATGTGTAACTTTGTGTAAGAGTATTAAATATTGGTTGTGTTTGTTACTTGCTGTTTATTAAGCTTCTGTATACATAGAGGACATTGGAATTTTGTGTTGTGTTTTTAGTTCTTAGGTTTTTTTAAGCCTAGAGAGTTCTGGGATTTGCTATGAGGAAGCTGGGTTCTGACCTTGTGTGAAAAGTAGTCAAGTTATAGATAGAGTTGTATCAGGGACTTATGTAACCATAACACTGCATATTGAAACAAATGGATGTCCACACCAAAGTGTATATATAGTTGGGCTGCCAGTTGTTCCGTTTTTGTACTGAAAGTTGGTTTCCTTGGTTGACAGTATCAGCAAAAAACCTCATCCCTTTAGAAATTGTGTGCCAGTGATAGGTGAGGTAACCCGATCAGAGCGGAGCTCCTTAAGGAGCCTTATCTTTGGTTCGACAGCCAAGAATGTTGGAGTGTCATAATCTCTCCCACTCACATGGTAGCTTGACGTTGGCCTCATCTGTCTTGTACACGGTGAGGCTGGGAGAGGAACAGTGCAGATCGATGACATTTACACAGGTCCAATACTTTTGCTGAATTCTGCCCAAATACCACCATCATCTTCGAGTTTTCAAGTAAATGTATCAATGCAGAGCGTAAAAGTGAAATGGTAAAACATGGTTTACTAGGTTTTTCAGGATACATGGAGATGACACCACCATAAAAGTGGAGTCCTTTAGTTATTTAAGATCATGTAACAGGTTTAATAGAATGATTCGTTGTCTACAACATATTATTTGATTAGATGGCAAATTAGAGTAAATGAAGGGCTGATAGACTCTCCTGGCACCACTGCTGTTTATACTAGTTTCTGTAAACATCTTCAGAGTATCAGTTAAAAAAGGATCTAAACATTTTATGAAACCTTTCTCAGGAGATTGTCATAAGTCTCTCTTAAAGGCCTTTCTATTAACTCTTCTCTGTCTCTTTCCTGAATAGAACTTGCATGTTCTGTACATTATTGATTATAAACTTAATCTTAATTTTGTTCTTGATCTAATTACGCAGTTAATGTCAGAATAGCAGGCTTTTCATGTTTGTATAAAAGATTATAGATAGAATTCACAAAGTAAACACACTGTTCAAATGAAGAGGGAGTAACTAAACAATCTGCTTTTCCTGTCCTTCTACACAGCTTTTGCCATACTTACAGTCCAATTTGACTGGATTTAAGCAGCTGGAGATTCTAAACTTCAGGAACGGGAGTGTTGTGGTAAACAGCAGGATGAAACTGGACAAGCCGGTTCCTTATAACGTTACAGAAGCAGTGCACTGCGTGCTTGAGGACTTCTGCAGCGCAGCATCTAAACGGCTGGACATTGAGATTGACAGTCGCTCACTGGACATAGAACCAGGTGAGATTTTGCTGTCAATATGCCTCACGAGCACAACCGCAGTATCATTCCTTCTTGCTGTTTATTTGTGCTACACAGAGTAAAGTCAATGTTAATTGACTGCAGATATTGACAGTTATCAATATTTTATTTATAGCAGATATCTGCACTCACATCAATCAAAATCCATGAGCACTTCTTTTCTTCCTCCCTTTCTTTTCCTCTTTCGGGATGATCCTTATTTTATCTTCAGCTGACCAAGCAGACCCTTGTAAGTTCCTGGCCTGCAATGAGTTTTCACGCTGCGTGGTAAACAGTTGGACCAATGAGGCAGAGTGTCTGTGTGATCCTGGCTACAGCGCCGTGGATGGATTGCCTTGCCAGAGCACCTGCACACTGCAGCCAGACTACTGCATGAATGGCGGCCTTTGTGAAATAATCCCAGGTCATGGAGTAACCTGCAGGTACACATAATCTGAGCAGTGACAGATAACACAAACAACTTGACCTTACAGAGGCCATTCATCCTCTCTTAGGCCTGTCTGCCCATGTATGCATCAATTTCCTGTTAGTATTCTGGAGTAACTTGACATTGGTACATGGTTCTGTTTTTTCCTTTTTGAGTTAAAAAAAAAATCTTGTTCTGTAATGCAGGTGGAAACATGTGGATTTATATAAAAAGAGAATCATCCTTGATTGTTCGTTCAAAGGCATCCGAAATAGGAGAGGTGACTGATGAAGAACCAATCATGAACAAAACACAGGAGAAAATAAATTGATTAAATATCAGCGTTGTGTAAAGAAGAATGCTAGTGCAATTATTCCTATTTTGCATCTGGCTCTCAAATATTTGATGCCTGGTCAAAAACTTGACTGATCTGACTGTAAGTAATGTGTACATGGTGCGTCATATTTAGGAGATACATAATCAGTTATGATGTAAATAACAAAATGTTGGGAATGACAAATTGAAGGAAATCTTGAAACATTAATAGAGACCTTGCCCACTAAACCTGCATGGAGTCGAGAAAATCCGAGTTTGTCACCTGAAGCAAAAAGGAAAACTCATACATAAAGGACATTGTTTTATAGTTTGATATTCTGACGCATCATCCTCATGTCTGAAGCATTCAAGCTTTCTGAGGCACATTGCATACCATTAGTACTGCTCTTAGTAAGCAATGCGCAACCATTCGGATGTCATACTTTTTCTTTAGTTCTCCAACGTGAAATAAAAAGCATCCATTATTGGCAAAAAAACAGGGTCAAAGTGTATATATTTGGAATTATGGAAGAAAGCAGTCCATGATAATTACATTAAAGTTACATATGTTTGTGCTATGCTACCGAGAGTGTGGAAGCTTTGGTTTAATATTTTCTCATTTGTTTCAGATGCCTTTCAGGCAAGCACTGGCACTACCATGGGAAACGCTGCAGTGACCTGGTTTCCGTGCCGTTAGATCCATCCCTGATCGTAACCTGCCTCGTGGGAAGTCTCTGCCTTGTTTGTGCCATCATTGGAATTCTGATATTCATCAACAAGAAATGTGTAAAACCCAGAAAGGCCATTACTTTGGTGTAAGTATGAACACCTTATCACAGGGATTTTTCAACACTGGTAATCTTGCAAAGTTTATATTATTCCCTGCTCCAGCATTGGGTTTACATTGAATAGATAGTTTCAAATTCTGAATTTCTTCACAAATCTGCCAATGGTGCATTGATTTGAAGCAGGGAAAACTGTATAACGGTTTGAGATCTCTGCCTTATCACCTACTTTACATAACCACGATGTATCTCCTGCTGGTCTAAAAGCATTTTTTTGTCATTACCTCATCTCCTCCACATTGTAGGCATACCTTTGCTCCCTATGCCTTTGAGAATACTTTGAGGGAGAACCCAGTATTTGAGAACGATGATGGTGTCTTAACTCAAGTATCCACATTGCCATATCCTTCGAGCTCAGCCTCTTCCCAATCCCAACATTCTGAGCAGGAACATTTTGCCTCAATTGAAAATATACGTCTGAGTATTGAGGTACACTGTGTTGCACAGAGTAACTGAAAGACTAATCTTCTTCGCTTAATTTATACAAAATGCAAATGCTTTAATAAACTATGCACTAATCACTAACCTCTTTTCATCAGAACAAAGCTTGATCTCTGTTTTCTTTCATTATCAATATATCTATTTGTCTATGTATATAGCATCGATCTTAAAAATCAATTTAATTGTTATAGGTAGCTGCTTACAATCACACAAAAACTGTTGAACTGTTTCAGCACCGACCTGTGACACACTGGCAGTAGGCAGCTTCTTCGGACTTTGCATGAACGCTTGCTTTTACTCACCTTACATATTGTCAGAGTGTTTCTGGATTATCAATATTTTAATGTAACACAATAAACAAAACAAACTCAATGTCTTCCCAGATCCCCAGACAACTCTACACAACAAGATCAGAAAAATTAGTCTCAGAAATGGTGGATTTTCATCACTGCATACCACACAATGAGGTAAGGACTGAGTGAAACCTTACATCTCTTCAGAGTCAACATGTACAACTCAGGAAAACCATAGTCCAGTGAAGGAAGCAGAGTATTACAAAATGCTTTCACTCTTTATGAACAGTGTGGCCAACTACGATTAACGCTGACAATAAATATTTTTCAGCTCTATGACGTGTGCAAAGGTAAAAACTTCCAAGCATGAACCTTGATGATTTTATACTCACAAAGCAAATCACTGTGGAGTTTTGTGCAGCTTAAGTTTCTCTTTAACACCTTCAAATGCTAGAAACGTGACAACATGAACAAACGTTCTCTCAGTTAAACAGTGGTGATCAATTCTTTTTTCGCCATGATTCTTGAAATTGCAGTGCATGTGATCATGATGACAAACAACGTAACATTGATTGCATTTACCTTCCTGAAATGAGCTGTTTTTACCTCTTCTTCTTGTCTCCTCCAGACGTGGCATCTGCAAAATGAATACAGAACCTGTTGTCTTTTAAGGGCGTCAGACAGCGACTGTTTTGAAGTAACAGTTCTATGAAGATACCTTTCATATCTGAACTGCCTGCACAGTTCAGGGCATAAGGATTGAAGGACAAATGCTGCTATCATATTATGTGTAGTTTCCTTGTGCAGATGCAGGTACATTAGACCATAGTGATGAATGTCACTTGTTAAACAGTGAGAAGCTTATATTTATTGTATATTTTGGACTGTAGGAACATTTCCTGTACTCCCTTGGCAAAGGTTGTTCTTTCCTCACAATGAGGTATTTATTATTTACAAACTGATACACATGGCTGTATCTATTTTTAGAGTGTGAATGTTAGGCTATTTGAACGTGATTCTTTAAAACTGTTGTGTCCAAAAAAGAGAATCCACTGTATAAGCTGTAGACGTGGCACATAGTTTAGAGAAACACTGGTTGCTCTCTGTGTCTACATCGTCACGTCCTGTTCACAACTTTCACCAACTTTCAATTTGTCTAATAAAATCGTGACAATATTTTTTATACATTTTACATTCGAAACAAAAAAAAATAAAATGGCTTTTTTTTATAATGAAGTGATCCTTAGTTTGGGTTCCTTATAATGTGTTAAGTCTCAGTGATTGACCTGAACTCATGGTGCTATTACAGTTGTACGCAACATTCCGTGAAAAACAAAACTATTAAGAGTAGTCCATCTGAAATGACCTCTTCCCCTCTCTTGTTTGTTTTCTGACAATTCTGCATTTTTTCCCTTCCTGTTTTGTTGGTGCTCTGCCACAAGCTGCTTTGACTGTTAATGTGAATGTATTGTTTCACTGAGTTCCCAAATCTTGCCAGTTATTTACCAAACATGAATATTTCTGTTATTTTCCTCATCTGAATGTCTCCATTATGTCTGTGCTTCTCATCATCTTATAATCCTGACAGTAAGAAGTATCTTCAGATGAAAAACAACAGCCAACTTCAATGAGCAAAAAAACAAACAAATAACTCCTAAATCAACGTCTCTTTTCAATAATTCATTTTCAAACTAATATTATTCATTGTGACCATAAGCGCATGACATCCATTTGTCAAACACTGACCACTAAAATTTTTGTTATCATTCTTACCAGCAATTATGTCCTATAAAGAAAAAACAACAACATTATGGGATTATGTTTATTTTCTACAGTATTCCAGAGCAATAGTCCTCACACAATATAAGATAGAATACTTAACTCAGCAGTTAAAGTTCAGTGAAAATAATTATGTTCTAGTACATAGGAGTAATCACCCTAATCAAATATGACATGAATAAACACACATAACACACACACACACACATTATATTACTGTAAGTAAGACGACCCAAAACCCATAAAACTGCAAACATGAAAACTTTCTCCTCTCACAACAAATGAGCAACAATACAAAAAATGTCCCTTTTTGAGAATTTCCTGTCAACAGACAAAAAGTACTGAATACAGAGCAAAGGAATAATGATTTAAAATGCTTTCTTGACTTTTGTTACAGTTGCTTTTGCATCATATTTGTAATAATGAATGACATGATGTTTAAATAATCTCTATAGTTTACTTATTATGACATGTTTTTTGCATGAGTATTATATGACTGTGTAAAAATTAATTCCCGATCATATCACCATTATTTATCTTAATTGTTAAATATAATAATTTGATTCAATGACAGGGACAGTTCCACGCCTTTAGAATTATCTCTGCCTCTTTCATTGTCCTTGTTGACCAATAAGGTTCGAGGCACACAGCTAGAAAATCAGAATAAGTTAAGACTTCTGTGGTTCAACCATATTGCAGATTAAGGCCTCACAGTGTGATTTTTAATCCATGCACAGTCTGAGGAAAAGGCTAAACACAAATGCTAACGCAACACCATTTAGACATTCCACTGCAAAATGTAAAGAATAAAAAAACAAACAAATATAAAGAAGTAGTGTCAGTGATTTGTACACTGAGCACTAACAGGAAGATTGTATAGCAGGCATCCTCGCCTGTGGTTACTTTTTCAGACACCACAACAATGGGTTGGTGTGCATCAGCGTTGTCTTTCAGGGCGAGCAGAGTTCTCTGGTTCATTTGAGGAGACTCTGCAGCATTGCAGTAGCATATGTGGGGCGGGCCTGCTTGTTTTCTATGGCTTTCTTCAGGTACTGAATTCCATCACAGCGTTCCCAGATCTCCTCAAACTGCCTGGGCAGGATCTCTGCCCCTCTCTTCCTGGTGAGACCCGTTTCCTCCAGACTCAGCTCACACATTTCCATATCATCTTTGCCTGAGTGGTGGACAGAGAATAAGGAATGATGTTATTATTATCATTATTATTATCATCAAAACTTTTGACATTTCAAGAACTATTTTGGGGCTTTCCCTTAGTTTAGGGCATAACGCACCAACATTTGTAGGACACAGTGTAAAAGAAAAAGGTGAAAAAGAAAAAGGTTAAAACTGCATTCTCTTTAGTTCAAATTGTGAAATGACCAAGATGGTATTCAGGAAATAGATGTCAGTTTAAGCTCGTCCAGGAGCTTTCTTGATCAGTGATCACTTCCGGATCTACCTCAGGCAAATTGGGAATTATTCATTTTCTTGTTAGAAACTGTATGTATGTGCGTATTATGTTGTCAGATTTGTTCTTTTCTTTCTTTCTCGTTTAAAACAGCATATTGGACAAAGTGATGAAACTGCCCATGCTCATCAGATGAAAGGCGGACCAAAGATGAATTTTCCTTTTATGAGGTTTTGCTTTAACAGGACAAAAAATGAAATCACTGACTCACCCGCAACCAACACAATGGGCTGTTTGTCTGGATGAAGCTCCATCTGCCTGGCTATCCAGGGTCCATCAAAGTGGGCATACCACCAGCCTTTCTTTTTATTCTGTGGGTCCTTGTATTGGTCAGCAGGCCGGATAAAAGGAATGCGAAAATAACGCTGTTGCCGATTCATAGCCACCTCCTGATGCTGGGTTGTTGTTGGAGGGGCAGGGTTCTGCTCAGCTGTAGAGTGATTGGAGAAAAATGCTTGTAATATGGGAAAATTACAGCTAATGTTCAAAGTAGCTTCTGTGATTTAGCCTTACATACATGAAACTCCAGGGTTTTTCAAAGATAAAAAAATGGTCTGAGCTGTGCATAAAACTAAGCACAAAGCTTTCTAAACCACACAAGATCAAAACAAATGTCTGAAATGCACAAACAAATATCACATGGCCTCTTACAAAAAACCCTCAGAGTGACCTCTGCTAAATCACAAATGGCCAAGAATGAGACCGAAATGTAAAAAAAAACAAAGTACAGCTTTTATGAGATATATCAGGATCAAAGGTGGGTAAATATTTTGAATGTGGAAGTAACAGAAAACATTCCCGTTATCCTCCAGTACTAGAAGAAGCAGGAAATAAATTAAATGTGCAGAAAAGCATTTATGTGCTTCTTAATATGTGTTGGTTGCTACTTGGAACTGATAACGAAGAACACTAAAGCTATTGCATCAGCTACTTACTGTTATAAGGCATTGCTGGGAGTTACTTGCTAATTAGATCAAATATTTCTGACAGAAGCCAGCTGCATATTTAAAATTCAAGATTTCATGTTGGGTAACAAAAGTAGGTCATTTTTGCAGATTATTAATCTTTGGCAATAAAAGGATAAAACAACAGGAGAGAAGAATAAACACTTTCCTCTTCTGGAACCTGAAATGCCTGCAGGGAGGTGTGCATGTGGGGCTGCAGATGTGCATGTGCTGCATTGGTGTGGGGTTATGTTATCATTTCCACTGGTGTAGCACAACCTTTACATAGAGCTAGCATCAGGGTGACGTGTGAAACATTGCCCTTTACTAACCATAGTCAGTGATGGATTTCGGAGCCCTCTGGTCGCTCCCATCATCATTACGCTTCTTGTTCTTGGACTTCCAGCTATGGTAGACCTTCAGCCGACGGTGAAACTCCTCTCTGCAAGCTGCCAGCAGCTCAATGTCTGTTCACACAACACAGTTTTGGCAAACACCCAAGGAGTGAGTCACTTACAAAGTTCAGAGGTTCATTTTATTATTTCTGTCAATCTAAAGAGAGTAGATTGGGGTAAAACCTATTCTGAATAAAAGGACTTTAGATTTCGTAACGTTTTAGGGGTTGGTAATACATAATGCACACACCACATCTATTTGTGAGCTTAAACACAAGACAGATATAACAATACAATATGAGATTGTGAGGGTCCGTGAGTTTTAGTTGTGTTTCTGGTGTTACAATGTCATTTGGTTGGCACGTGCTCCGTAGTCAGGCTTCTTTACATGAATTTAGGGTGTCAGTTTGTATCATATCCTGATTATCAGTCATTTTTTAAACTTCTTGGGTAGTTCTTGATTGCCGATTTTTCCTTCACACCTGGCTTCATCAAGCTGATTACTACACCTGCGTGTTGTTACTCACCAGCTTCCATTGTATAAACACTCTCTGGTTCACTTTGGTACTTCCTTCTATCAGTCTGTGCTGTAGATGTGTGTCATCTCAAGTTTAGCTTCTTTCTGTCTTATCTGTTGGATTATTGTGTCCTGAGCTTAATCCTAAATTGACCCTTGGAGCGAGTGTGAATGTTCATGGCTGTTTGTTTCTGTGTCAGCCCTGTGATTGCCTCCGACTTGTCCAGAATGTACCGTGCCTCTCGCCCAGTGGTAGCTGGGATAAGCTCCACACTTATCCTCACATCCTGCTTTATATCAAACGAACACTCCGAAATAAACTGAGAAAGTCACGTACGCACACAAAATAAAGTCTTCCAAAACTAAAGTGAACTTCTTATTATCATCAAAAATGCTTCAAATGCACAAATGAACCAGATGTCCTTGGAATCACTTACACTGATCAGAGAACAGTGTACACTGGCAATAGTAAAGGCATCAGCAGGAGCTAATTTGCTTTTTTTTTTGCTGACTGAGAAAGAAGTACTCTTTCATCATTTCCCTCGCTCACTAAAACACAACCCAATGAGCCAGAGCAGTTGTGGAACACTCTATCTCTCCTTCGATTTTCAGGAACCACATCTCTTGTTTACTGTCATGTTTGCATACTGCACAAATGTAAATCCTGCACAGAGAAAGAGCATTCTGGTTTTTTGTCCCAAAACAAGATCTGCGTTGTATCATTCTTATTGAAAGATGGGAAAAACTTCTGTTCTGATGAAATCTGATTGAAATGGAATGTTCAGAGCACAGAAAAAGCAATCTCATGCTGATTCTGGATTCAGGTTTCTCACCACAGGAGGTGTTGATGACATCTCGCAGCTCAGCATACTTCCACTTGCTTAGATCATACTTTTTCACACCAGCAGCAGCTTTCGTAGCCTGCACTTGAGGACCCCTGAAGCAGGAAGATGAATGAGAGTAAGAGAGAAAAAGAACATGAATGTACAGAAAAGATTTTGGAAACTCTTAATCTATTCGATAGAAGAGTCTTTTCTTCATTATGAAAAACAGGCAATCAGGCAGTGATTATGTATCTGTGTATTGTATATATATATATATCAATTAGGTTTCATTTACTTAACAGACTACTGCAAGCCTTGTCTTCAGCTTCCCTGCAGTTTAAGCTGTTAATTCCCTAATAGGAATAAAGGATTTGCCGTTTCTAATTACAGTCAGAATAGTGTCTCCGGAGAGAGAGAGCGGCTGATCTATGAATCATGGGATTACCATTTAGAATTCTTAATGACAAGGAAGATTACACTGATTTAGGGATCATTGTCATTCTGGCTGTAAAATGCACCGGTGTGTAATAATGACAAATCAGAAAAGAAGCTTTATGTTTGTTGCAGACAGGGAAGCAGAAGCATTGGCCCCTTTTGAATTTGGCAGAAGGTAAACTGAGTAAAAATAGCTGGCCTGAGGGAGGGCAGAGAGCATTTGGGATGTACAATGTCAGCCATGCTGGATAGTACGTGTTTGTATTTCATGAAAGCTCATACATGCTTTAATCTCTTTGCTGAGAACAGACAGAAAATACTTTTTTTTTTCCCCTTTCAGAAGTTCGTTGGTTGTTAAGATTTTGCTTGTTCAATACACTTTGAATGAGGACCCTGGAGACAAAACTGACAGAAAAACAGACATTATTCATCTCTTATTTTGTGTGAAGTACCTGCATAGAAGAGCTGTAGATGATACTCTTGCCATGGCTACAAATGGAAGTTAAAGCTTACTAGCCATTCTTTTTGTTACTTTTTCAGATAAAAACATAACAGTAATAAATACTGTCTGTAACAAAAGTCTCCTAAATCCATTTCAAGTACTTCTCAAACTGAGGGGTGTACACCCCCCAGAACACATTAAGGTATGTGATAAAGCAAGCAGTGACATGTAAGAAATGGCAAATGACTGAATAAGGAATGATTTTTGTGTGTTATAGCCGGTGTGGAATTTTCGTTACATTGTTTAATCCTTAGGCATTTAATGCTGTTTTTAGATGGTAAACTATACCTAACTCAGCTCTACTGGGCTTTCTTTTGAGACAAGACTGACAAAATGTCTCTTTTCTCAGTGTGAAGTTGTGTTGAAATCAAGTTACACAACATGTTTGTATGTGTGTATAGCCTTGTATGTGCACCATGCTGAGTGTGTAATAGGCTCTGAGTACAGAAGCGTTTGTCATATTTTTAAAAGGTAAGCATAAAACTGTGTGCAGCAGAGCTCACCTCCGGTCACCTGAAGAGAAGCATGTATGAATCTGTAATTTTGGTATGAAAACATACACTCATGGATTCATTATTCATATACATGCACACATGCCTCCTGCTAACAGAGTGGTGTCCACATCTTATGTTTTATGGCCAAAATACTCCCATTTTCAAACTGTGTGCACAGATTTGCACTTCTTTGCTCTCTTGGAGAACAAAGAATTGGGCTGGTGTGTGCCGACCTTCAGCACTGCGGAAGTTGCTTCACACAAAGATGAAGCTTCTCTCTGAACAATAGGTAATATGCAGCATTTCAGTGCTGCACTTTAATATCAGCTCAGCTTGGACTTTGAGAAAATATCAAAGGTATCACATGCAATTTTCTTGTATAATGTGGTTTTAGAAAAACCTGTATAGAGTTCAAACATCACTGTGCAATGATCAAGCCGGCAAACAGGAAAGGGAACAGTGGGAGAAGGAATCCTCACTTGTTAAACGAGACGTTTAACGTTTAAATGTACATTAATTTCTGATTATTACTCTGGTATAGGGGAATATTACACATTAGGGACTTCCAATGATCATGTATCAAGACAACAAAATATGGAAAAAAATACATTCAGAAGTTTAAAAAGGATTAGGTTTAGAGACTTGTTGAAAGTAAAAATAATCTATTTTAATGTTGGATTTGGTTGTTAGTATAGTGATTCTATTTTCAAGCTACTAGACATTCGGCTACCACAGGGATCCGAGCGGGGGGGGTGTAAGTGAGTGACTAAGGCTGGTGTTGGGTTTACTTGGTACTGATATCTTACATGTCTCTGGCTGAGGATGAAGAGATAGGAAGATCTGAAAAAGAGTCATCACTGGAGAAAACACAACAACAGGACAAAGCCAGTTATATATGGATGCTGATATCAGCCCGAGCCAGCACAATGCATTTACTGGAGGTGGCACACGTTTAGTGGAATAGGGAGCAAGCAGCACCATGCCTGGAGTTTGCATATGGAGTACCTGCGCAGGCCTGCATCTGCCATGCCTTCCTCTGAGATGAGCTCCGCCTCATTCTGAGCAATTCGCATGGCTAGCTCCCTGTCTCTTCTCTCCTGCTCCACTATGGTAGCCCGCTGGGCCTGCTCCTCACGCTCCAGAGCCAACTGAATTTCCAGGTCTGCCTGTGAACACACATGCCCCAACATCACACTTTACCATTTATAGTGAGAGTGTAAAAAAGCCAAATTCTTGTCGAATTTACAAATGCTGCTTTGTGTGCCAGACAGTTCATAACAACTGGAGCAGTGCGTATAAGCCCGATTATGGCTATTTACCCAGTTTGTTGAGCTACTAATAAAGCTTTACTGGTCTCTTGTCTAGACATGGCAGGGCACAGGACAGACAAACACTCAATGATTAGTTTCATAAGACTGACCTCAACAAATAGCTAAAATTGTCTATATCTAATATTTTCTAACAAGGTAAAAAAAAAACACTGCACTACTACAAACACTGTACACAGCCGCTGACTAGTCAAACGAGAAACTGACACACAGATCAAGAAGAATGTCACAGGCAAACAGGCAAAAAGACAGCAAGACCATTTTTCAAGAGTCTGATTTCTCCCAGCCTCATCTAGAAGGAGCAAACCAACTTGTGCTGAAAAGCAAATCTTCAGAATCTTAACTTAATTCTTCCAACTTCTTAAATTAGCACAAAGGTGAGAAAATTGTCAGTCATTGTCCCACAAGTACATATTTAATGGGCTTCACAGGTTTTCATCAGAGGGTTAATTAGAGTGCGGTTAATATCAGAATATCACAATGTAAGGGCTCTAACCTGAATGACCTTTTCTTCCTCCTTCCTCTTTTTTCTGTCCTCCTCTTCCTGCTTTCTTTTCACCTCCATTTCTGCTTTGCTAAAATCATAAGACAATCGAAGGAAGAGTGAATAGAGTACTGGATACTTTACATTGATACATTGTATTTACATGATGTCTCTTGGTGACATTTTACTGAATTTCTCTTACAGTCTCCTCTCTTCTTCCTCCTGTTTGCGTCGTTGCTCTTCCTTCTCCCTCATCTTCCTCTCCTTGTCCATCTCCTCCTCAATGTGTCTGAGTCTCTCACTCTCTTCTTCCTCCCGCTTCTTCTTTTGCATGGAGGACAGCAGCAGCTCTGAGCGTTTCACCAGTCCCTGGTACTCAGTGTCAATCTCCTTCCAGGTCATCAATGTGGACTGATGGTCAAAGAATATAAAATTCTGGTTTATAGTTGCAAAGGAAAGAAAGATGAATGCATTTCCAACTTTTAAATATTTAGCCCCAGGGGGGTTCAAGAGGGAGGATTTCTTCAAACAAGAATCCCACTCGGTATTCATTTAGGATAAAAACACACAGGATGCTAATACACTGTTTTGAATTAGTTGGTCCTGACTTGACTGTCAGAAATGGGACAGATATTTGGTGGGAACTGGAGAGAAAAAGTGGTCCAATCTAAACATAAACAGTTTTCCATCAGGGTCAAACAAAGACTGATTTGGCAGTGAGTCCACAGCTGACCAGACACACATGAGAGCAATATGCATAAAGCTACAATCCTGCAATAAATGCACTGGAAAGAAAAAAAAAAGTTAAATGTACCACGAAGCTATGTCTGTCATGACTGTAAAAATTTTTTTATTAAGAGCTTAGCTGAATTTTTATTGGGGCTTACAAAAGAATGAAAAACAATGTCACCTTTATCTTTGCTAACAGAGCGTCTATGGCAGCTGCCAGGTCCTGAACCTGTTTGGCCATTTCTTGTTTGCCCTCCTTGAGCCGGTTGACCACCTCGTTAAATCGGTCCATGTGTTTCTTAAGGCTTCTGACTTTCACCATACCATCAATTCTGTTGAAGGAAGAAAAAAAAACATCAGTACAGTTGTAATGGTAGTCTGTCCTATAATCAACATGACCTCAATAAAATAACATAATTTCCCATCAGTCAGAGCATGTAAAAAGCTGAGTGATGTGTGGATGAAAGAGTGTTTATTATTGCAACTATTATCATGGTATATTTGTTATTCTATGTTTTTTAATAGATGTATTTTAGTGACTTTAGTCTTGGTTTTATATCGGCTGCTTTAGAGCACCTCCTGGTCTGAGTTTAGTTAGTATTTGTTTTTAAAAAACCCAAGCTCTAAACAATCGATATTTAGTTGTCAAAACTGATGTTAGATAGATGCTAAAGAAGTACAACAAACTCCATTCTTTTTTAATCAGAACGATTTTCCAGGAGGTTACAGATTTTTGTCAGTTGTGGTAGAATTGCATGTGTCATTTGATTTCAGGTCATTTTCATCTTTCCAGTTGAGTATATTCATGATGTTACTCATTTATGAGGTGAACAGGGAAGTCACATTCTATCATTCTGTATTTGTCAAGCCATGCCCTGTTTCCTCTGATATTAAATTGCATATTGACCATATTCTGTGTCATTGTGACATTTAAGAAGCACTTCCTGTTGCCATTTTACTCACTTTGTAGACATAATTCTTTCTTCGTTACAGAAGAAGAATGATGTCTCTTTTTAGTCCTAACATAAAATATGTCATCATTGCTTGAAGAAAACAACTCTGCACTCTGGTTAACCCTCTCTATCATATACTTTACCAATTGCTTTCCTAAAAAAGTCCTAAAATTGACATGCAATATTTTCCAAAGCAGTACAGATACAGAGCACAGATAACATTATATATTGATCTAAACCCATAAAAGTGTGACATGGGGAAGCCATCAAACCCAGCCAAGTGTGAATCTTTTCAAATAAATAGCACACAGACAAGTACATAGAATACAATAAAAATTAGGCAGAGGGGAAACTGACCTTGGCTTGTGCTTCTTCTTACACAACCACATGCGGACAGTCTTTTGAATCTTGATACATGCCACAGCTCTGTAACTCATTTTATTCCTGACTGTTGTCAGGCAGAAAGGCAGAAAATGTACCATTACAAGATCATATTCTTTTATTATTAAGAGCACACAAACCTTCACATTTAGATGGAGTATAACACTCAAAAATGTTCATACAAAATGAAAAAGTCACTGTAAGATGAAGTGTTGTGAAATAAGAGGAAAGAATAAATGACCAGGGCCAGAGGCAGTGCTCCATTACTGCTGTAATGTAATTTCATTTGAGGCGTTCAGGCAAATATGCCAGGGCCAACTTGCACTTTGTTAAATGGTACATATCGATAGTTTGGCAGTGAATGTAATAACAAAGTGATTCTGGAGTGCAGTTCATTAAAGCTGGAGGCTGCTTCTTTCAGAATTCCACAAGAAATGAAAAGTGTGATATATATGTGTGACATGATTGCCTCAGGCCCGGTGCTATACCAGACACATGACAGACACGAAGGCTACAACCTAAAGGAACTTTACCTTCATAGCTCCTACAGGTTTAGTTTATAATAGACATAGATATGATGGATTTTTTATATTCCCACTGTCTGAATACTCCCAAAAAGTAAATTAATGCAAACTAAAAAAGGACAGTAAGAGATATTTAACACAGTAAATGAGTAACATGAACACTCATTTCTGTGTGTTTGAATTTTGCTCGTGCCACATTTAGCACATTCTGTTGTTAGAGTGTGTTTAACTTACGCTTGATGACTGACAGGCAGCACCACTGGACCTTCTTCCAGTGGCTGCACAGCAACCACTTGTTGACTTTTTTCAGCAGCTCTGCGAGATGATCCGGATCAGACTTCATGATCTGGTCAAACTCAGCAAACTGGTCCACACAGACACCATTTAAACAATAACCATTGCCATTGAGGCTGTTATGGTTGAAAATTATGATTTAAAACTAAAAACCTTTACCTTTCCCGGGCGAAAAAACACTCTTGTCAGTCCAAACTTGAAGTCTTTATCGTTTAAACCCAAGGCTTTGAACAAAGCCTGCCAAGAACAAGGTTTTAAAACAATACTGTATATGAAAGATGTTCAAAATGTTTGGTCAGTATTAATTTTGTTATTCGTAGCTTTTTGCTTTAGTATTAAAATATTTACAAAAATGATAAGGATGTATCTTAAAATAACCATCTATCCTTTATCCATGCTATCCTTTGTCTATTGCTATTAGGGGGTGCTAGCTTATTTCAGCTTATCTTAAAAGTACTAAACTTTTTAGCTAGACCCTGCACTACATGCTGGATTTCTCCAGTAAAGAAGAATACAATACAGTACAATTTATCATTTGTAAGCCAACCTTGCAGAACAGTCTTGGGTTTAGTCGTGTAAGTTTATCTGGCATGTATGCCTTATACATGTTGTAGAGCTCATGGAAGGGGGCCCTGGAGGGAAATCCACCCTGCATCAGATCCAACACTGACACCATTCCTAATAAAGGCAAACACATGATAATACATTTAAATGAATACACAATTATATATTTTACATTCAATGAGAGCTTGGACTGCTAATGGGGTCGCAATTATTCATGCTTTTTAAGTTTAATGCTGATCATTTGAACTGAATATTTTTTCTTCCTAAGTTTAAAAAATTGCAATGATAAGAAGCTTAAAATGTTAATTAAATATTGTTTTGTTCTTACCTGAGCACTGTAGCTGTGAGAGAATTAGTGCCCCCTCAAACTGATGACTGATCATCTTCAGGTTGGGTTTTACACAGCGGATGAAACTTGAGCCCTATGCACACAAACATCGCTCAGAAAATATCCAATTCAGCATCTTTTATCTCGCTTCATCCAAACCATCTTAATGATTAGCATATAGATGGAGCAAATATACGAGGAATAATGACAAACACAACACTGACTTTCAATTGGTGCTTAAACCCAGTTATGCCATGAAAACATTTTAAAACTAATTTTACTCACAGTGCTGCGAAGCTTCTCGAGCAGCAGGTTCAGTTGGGTCTGTTTTTACAAGCAGAAGAGGGGAACTGTTAAATAGTTTGTTTGGAGCAAAGCAGCCAAGATCAGCTGTTTAAATGAGGTATGCTGAATGTCCTGGATGTATCAAGTGTAACATGTTCATGCAAAAGTCAAGCAAAAGCTGAAACTCTGATAATAAATACTGAAACTAAAATAATAATTCCAAAATGGTAAACACAAAAAATGATTAAATATGATTAAATGTGAACAAACTGTTTGCAGGAAAAGTGGAGATGGTTAATAGATAGTTGTGTGCCTTGTTCATATGTAAAATTTAACATTTAACATTGAACACAAAACTATGAGAAACCCTAGGAGTTTTTATTTCTTTCTCTTATCTTTTCTACTGTCCTGGTTTCAACCTCCTTTCTATAATACCTCAAGCTGATTTTATCCAGCTTTATCCATCCTGGTAGGATGTATCACAAGAAAGAGTTGGAAAACACGAGGCAATCTAAGAGGAGAGCCCAGAATAAGCAGGGCAAAGGCAGACGTGAAGGAGAGGGAAAGGAGAAAAGTTTGAGAAAAGATCTGGGAGATTACAGTTAGTTTACTATTTGGAAAAAGTCTGTAAAGAAGCTAAGAAAGATCATAGAGCAAATCAATTTCAATGCATAAACTCCTGGACAGAATATACTGTTATGAATAAAACAACAAATACATTAATCTATATGACTTTGCTATCTCTAGCATTACAATCAGAGTTTATCGAAATATGGTGAAATTTGAATGTTCATATGAAGTGATTTTTTTATACAGGTGCAGTTGTATAAACATAATCAAACATAAAGAGCTTGACCAGCCAGTCTGACCTTGAATTTGTTGCCAACACTGATGAAGCTGAGCTTGCCCGCCTTTTGTTTGGAGTCCTTGGAAGTGCTGGAGTTCTCAAACAGCTCACGAACAAATTTATCTTTTGACTCACTCACTAAACTCTCCAAAGACATGTGGAGGGCATCATTGTTCTTCTCCACAAACCGTGTCTGTCAATACACACATGCATAATTTACATTATTATGGCTGCAGTGGCTGAAAATATATTTCACACAATTGAAATAATAACCAATAAGCTTTTTGCAAATTATTTTCTATTAATAAATAAAAAGCTAATAATACATACAAATATTTTTAAATATATACTTTTTCACATATTCTAAACCCTATCTGTGTTCAGAATCACCGTTTCATAGCAAACAGCTCCTGCAAAGTGCCTGATCATGAAGCCCTCATCATCCCGAAGGTTCCTGTGAACGGTTAGCTTTGACTTCCTGGGAACCTAAATGGAAAAGAGAACAAGTGAATTCAAGTTCAGAAACACATAGACTATTCACTTCAATTGAATCTAATTAATTACATTATTGTTTGTTCAGATCAGTGAATATCAATGTGAGGTGAGCAGAATTTTGGCTCAATATTTTAAGATCTCATCATAAAAAAAGGATAAGCCTGTAATGTCTGCAGGTACAATCATCGATAATACATGTTCATTACTTCCTTGGTTGATATATTTCTAAATTACATATTTCTTTTATGATCTTCAGGGGTTATGAAAGGACACCAAAAGTAATCATAATAAAGCATTAAACATAAAAAGGTTTAGGCTCCATTAGTTTAATCAGTGAGAGCAACCATGACTAATGCCCCTTCAAAAAAGTAATAAAACTTTGAGGCAGAAATGCTTACAGCCTATTCAGGCATTTTAAACATATTTCTTATTTCTTTCAATTTACAGAGCGCAGATTGGCTCCAGCCAGCCAACTATGATCTTAGGCCTAAATTATTGTCAAGGCTGTGTCTACAAAAAGGATTTCATGCTTGCAGACATGCAGGCAGAATGCCAAACAAAAGCAGCAGTGGCAGGGACAGCGAGAGGGACTGAGACCGTGCACCACTCACAAAGCTGCCAGAACAAACACAAAAGACAAACTGATCAAAATGACAAAAGCAATGGGCCGCAGAAACTTCCCTGTCAGACAGGATAACTTGCAATGCGAAAGCGGACAGTACCGTCAGTCTGAAATGGTCTTTATGTTTGTTGTGAACAGCCTGTGCAAAGTGTTGGTCGCTGGGCTGAGGGAGACGATTCTCTTCATCCAGAATGTCAAGGATTCCCACCAGCTTTGCTTCCACAAGATCTGGAAATGGCAAAATCTGTCTTTACAAATTAAGCCTTTGTTGTGATTCATAATAAAACTCTAACTACATTGTTCATTGAATCATCCATTACAGCAATACTTCACTCAAGTGAAGTAGAAAAATGTGTTCGTTTTTTGTTCGAGCATCTAATGAAAAATAATGCCAGTGCTTGTTAGGACAATAAAATCAGATAAGTACAAAGTCTGATACACATGAACACATGATATATCTCTTGTTGTGTTAAAAGCTTAACAATAATTGCAGTGATTTGAAAACACTATTTTTTATGTGATGCTGTCAGTCTCTCCATTGTGGAGGAATTTCTGAATACTCTATATTTAACGATTAGTGTTGATTTCAGTTTTAAGATATCTATCTATGCAATGCTCCTTTAAGGCCCACTTTTCTATTTCAATCAGATTTAATTAAAACTTGAACTGATGGATAATTCAGTTGTGACTCAACAATACTTTGTTTAAAGAGGAGTGTGAGATACAAGCTGTTCCTGTCTTAAGGCTGCAAAACAGGACCCATTTACCGTCACTTTACTGCTGTGCTCAACTGATAGTGTGATATGTGCGTGTGGGTCCTCTTCAATGTGGTGCTGTGCATTATGACCAAATACCTCCATTTTGGTTTCCCTGGTTCTAAAGACATTGCTTAAAGTAAAAATGTGCTGCAAGTTTCCTATTTAACTTTATCAGGATTTGGGCAACATTTTAAATAAAAACAATGTTAAAAGTTGAAATAGTTCATGTTTTATCATTCAAATTAAATTACATTTACATAGTTTTCAGAACAGCTAAGACTTTTTTGGGTTAGATCCTGAAACATAAAACATCAGCTGAAACTTTTTGCCTTAAACATTCAAACTAACATTTTCAGTAGAAGCTCAAGATGAAGATGAAAATGCTGGATTTTAAGAAACAACATACACTTAAACTTTCAGCATTAATCTATACTGAACAGTGTAGAGTGGCCTTTTCTCAAAAACTTAAAGCATAACAATAAAATGTAGGATTTTTTTTTCTGTTGGAAATTTATCCTGTTAACTGTTTCAGGATATGAATATTCAGAGTATAAAACATGTTTATCAGGATGCCCATTTAGCCATAAATCTGAATTATTCATACCACACTGTTTAGAAAATAATGTGATGGCCAAGGACCTTAGAGAAAATTTACATGAACAAGCACCTGTGCATAAATCCTGATGATGGATGAGAGAATTAATGGCCAACCAAACGGTCATTTGCAAGTCATGAATGTTATTCACTGCTGTCAGTCAGCCTCACACCTGAATAATCCCAACCTTTGAAATACAAATCAAACTGCTTCACCTTGGTACATTGACTACTTCATCTTATTAATTCCAGGATTCATTCGAGAGGAGACGTAACCAAAACAAGAGGGCATAATTTCTCCAGCTTCTCGTGGCACAAAGGAGGCCACAAAACCCACAGACACTCAATTCACTTACTCTCCTCTGACACACGGAAGTAAGCGGTTTGAGAATAAAAGGTTTATATCACTGTCTACACAACAAGTGTATTTTCACTGCTTTGACGTGGGTTCCAGAGGAAGAACCACATAACTACAATGTAAGTGAGATGATAATACGCTTGCACCCTAAAATCTGGGGGGATAATCAGGGGTGTGATAGCTCTCCAGATGCCCAAATCTCTGTCAGTATCTGTGGCTTTTCTGAAGCAAAAGCTCTCGAGGCTTGATGCTTACAGCAACCCACAGGTGTCAGCTTATGGACTTTACAAGGACCATCCAAGACTTAACGACGCTTAACTTTTATTCTTGGTAACTAAAACTACTTTAAATCAGCCATTTTAACGGCATCAGGGGGAAATTTGAACACATTTCTGCACCTTTTTGCTTAGGAAGTCTAATGTAATCTTTATTTGAATAATAATTTTCAGAGAGAAGGAGGCAGTGAAAACTGACACAGAGCCTTACCTATGCAGTCCTGGTTATCAACATAATGCACCTCATTCACTCCCAGCCCTTCCTTTTGATAGAGTTCTTGTTCCTGTATGAATTGAATTATATTTTAAAAACAATCCTGAAATAATATTTCCTGATACAAAAGTTGGCTTTCTTTTTCTAACAGATCCTAAATATTCTCCACACTTACAAAAAAATAAAACGAACATCGAAACATTAAATTGACAGAGTGTGATTCAAATAATAACCAGGCTAAGACCATAAATGTGGCACGTTAATTGTAGACCTTGGAAAATAATAACATTAAGACATCACAGGAGAGAAACATGCCTCATCATTTCCCTTGAGAAATTACCATTCTAATGAGGGAACACACAGGAGCGATGGAGAAAAAAATATAAGAAAGAAAACAAAGAGGGTAAGACAAAGAAGCTTCATATGCCAAGTCCCAACTTCCTGGAGTAAGACAGTTTGGCTCGGTGAGGGGATGTGGCAAGTTTCCCAGTATGAAGAAGTAAACCACATTAAATCACTTTAACTCAAAAGCTGCTCACCCACCTCTTTAAGAATGCGCTCGTTGAAGAACTGCTGTAGTTTCTCATTGCAGTAATTAATGCAGAACTGCTCAAAGCTGTTATGCTCAAAATACTCTGAGGAAAAATAGAAGGAGCAGAAAAACATTTCATGTTTCAATTAATTCCCAAAATGAAAAAAAAATAGCAAAGCCTGTGTTAATCATGGAAGAGGGGAAATTATCTCTCAAGGAAGAGCACTGGTAATTGAGTGTATATATGTATTAGACATTCCATATAAACAAATGTGTCTTCAAGAGACTTAATTCCAAAGATAGAAATTAGAAATTCCCATCTAGGTGGGAACAAAATGCAGTAAATAAGATAAATAACAGGAATTGCTTATTGCTATGTAATCATCTGTTCAGCTGAATCTACAAGTTGTGTAAGCTTTATTTAAATGTTCATTACCAAACCCAGCTATGTCTAACACGCCGATGAAATGGGAGGAGGTCTCGAAGGGGAAACACTGGTTTACTCGTTTCACCACATGGTCAAAGAGGCGGCTGTAAACCGCTTTGGCCAGGGCGTCGCGGGCATTGTTTGCTTGCTCCACCTTCAGAGGCACCCTGTGGGGACACACAAAGTGGGGCAGTGAGAGAAAGAGCAAAAGGGGACAGAATCACCTCCATTAATAAAAATAAAATTCATCTTTTTTTTTCTGCAAACCCCATCTGCAAGGTATGAGTAAACATCTTACCCTGTCCTTTTCAACATTTCTTTTCATACTGGCTGAAGTTTATTTTGTTAATTTTTTTAGTCACAGAGAGGGCATTCAAACATATAATCCCTGAACCCTACAAGCGTTTCTCAGGGCATGCGGAGAGCCTTGTGCTTATTATTCATATTGAAATTACTCAGAGAGGTTGGTTGATGTGACAAAGTGCAGCTCCACAGTGGCCAAGAGTTCAACTCAGCCGTCCCAGTTGGGAGGGGGTTGAATTTGAAATTCAAGGAACTCTATGGCATTACTGTGGCTTGTTCCACTACTTTCAAATAGATATGATATATTCAGCCCTTTCAGCTCTCAAGAAAAACCAGTCTATAACAAACAGCAATGTATTCATGATGATCATGAGTCTAATTTCACTCTTGTCTCTTGCAATGTCTGCAATGTCTCTTATGGACATGAGTTAAACTACTTCATTTGCCACCACCCCCAACCTCCCCGGGGTAGGGTGGATTTGTCTGGAGCATAGTAACAAAGACTGTCCCGCTTCACCCCACCTGCTCCCCAGACACTGGGGCTTCACTGTACTGCAGCCATGCTCCCCTGGCTTCTCGGATACAGACTGCATTATTCATGTGGAGAAAACACTTTCAGGCCAGCCCAGCATCTGGTCCTTCTGAAATATTAATCTATCAAACCTGGCCCCATCACTCAAATATTACAACACCACCAAAGAAGACAGGAGCAGTGTCAATACCATTTCTTCTTGTTTCTTCATCTATAATTTTGCACATGCTCTTTCTTTTTCCCTGTTTGAAATCATGTAGAAGTAAAGTCTAGCTGGGAATGACTTCATCCACTGTTCAGAACAGTGGCTGCCAATAAGATCTGTGTAATCAAATTCTACTTTGTCAATCTTTGGCAATTTGTCTCCGATCATTTAGATCATTTAAAATTTTAACATCTCTCTTCGGCCTTTTAAAAAGAGTATTGAAGTTTCTTTCAGGGAAAAAAAAAGACTTTGGCTTAAAAAAAATGAGGCTATTGTTTTATAAGCGAATGTACAGTGTTTATGGCTCATTACAGTTCACCTTACTTGATAACTGTGCCTTTGGCGCCACCTGCTGTTGTGAGCATGATTCTTGTTGTGAGGCTGACTCGCAGGTCATCTTTGTCCAGGCCCAACAAGTCCGCACAGCACTCTAAAGTGTTGTCTGACTGATTCTTTAGGATGCATCCACCTATAAAAAAATGTAAAAAAAAAAAAATGTGGGGTTCAGAACATACTGAAGACTGTTTCTATAAACACTCTTTCTGCCAATTGCATTGAGAATTTAAAGCATATTACCATGAGGAGCTGTTTTTGAGGCTAACGGCTGAGCATGGACAGACTTGTCTATTAAACCAAAATTAAGTGAACAGTGGTAAGTAGCAGCACCAAAAAGCTGCCTTATAAGAGGCTTATTTGACTGAGAGGTTTAGCAACAGACTGTGTTTATCAAACTGTCTTGGAGGTGACATGAGTGGTTCCACTAAAGCAATTCAACTTTAAATGGATAGATAAATGACTGCCTCCACAGAGACCTTGTTCACAGACAAAATAAAATAAGATACAGAATAAAAGCAACAAGAGCATGTGGCTGCCAGGATAACCTTTTTTTAATCACCCCTTTAGACCAAACATTGGTGATGTTCAAGGACATGGGTCTGTTTTTAAAATATCACATTCAGTAACAAATCTACTGACACCCATGTAGGAAACTGATATAAACTTTTTTTCTTTAGGAAAATACATTGTTCACGCATCCATCAATTTACTGTACCCACTTAATCCAATTCAGGATCGCCTATCCAAACAGTCACAGGGCGATGGGCAGGGTGCACCCTGGACAGGTCATATACAAAGTCTATCTATATACACGTATATACACGTATTCAAAAAAAAAGTCTGATCTTGATGGTTTTCATGTGTATAACTGAAAGCAGTATAATAAAGCAAATGTGAAAAGACATAAACTCTTAGCAGCACAAAGCAGTTTTCAATGAAACATGCTTAATGCCCCCTTTTGGTAATCTTTAGATCATCATAAACATTACTTTTTTTAAAACATTCTCTTTCTCACCTGAAGAGCTCCCTGTTTCCTCAAAGTCAATGTTCCCCAGATGCAGGACACCAGCGACAACCCTGAAGAGGTCCAGCTTCTCTGTGTCATTCAAGCCAATCTTCTTCATGGCCACACACATCCGGTTGAAGTCTCCCTGGTCATCCAGAAGAGGGTCCTTTAAAGCACCCAGCTTCAGATGCTGCATAAAACACAAGAGAGTTATGAACTCTATGTGGAGCTACCTGCTCTGAGGCAATGAACAAATCTGACCCAGAACCGAACCCAAAAGCTTTCCCAAAACTAAAAGCCAAAAGTTAGACTCTGGAACAAATGAATACTATTTGACAAACAAAGAAAAAGGAAGAAAAAAATACCTCCACCAGCACCACTTTATAAAGATAGAATCATGAAAGGTATAAGAACAGGAATAATATGTGAAATCCAAATTTCAAGCTTTAAGAGTCTGAAATGTAGATTTTAAAATGCACAAATAATTTACAAGGGCTGCACAATTATCACTATACTTATGATGTCGTAAAGGTATATGACTATGATACATAACTACTGACAAGTTTGGTCTCAAAAAGAAAAGAAGGTGACAGTCTTTTTATCTTTTGTTAATATTCAGACTTTTTTGAAAAGGGATCAGTAAAATGCTGAATTAGGAAGAATTTATTTATATTCAATTTGCATAAAGGAAAACAATGACTGTGCAGTCTCGCAGCATACGACTAAAAAAAGAGCTGAATAACCAAAGACAGATCCAAGTCTAGCATGCACATGCAGGCAAACAGGCAGCATGCATTCATTTTCTCTTTTCACTTCATACAGAAGCACCAAAAACCCAGACAGTCATTTGCGAAAAAACAAAATCAGAGGAGAAGAGGGAGAACAACTCCTTGAAAAACAAATATCACCTTATTGTCCTGTACATTAGACAAAGACAAGATGGGGCAGACAGATGACAGTTGACTTAATAAGAAACATTTTTCAGTGAATATAGATATGATCAAAACGTTATGGTTATTAATATATACAATTATTTGTAAATCTTTTAAAAAGACCCTTAGACATTATCTTTATGATTTACTTATTTAGTCAAACAAATACAAACACATTTAAATTGAATGATCGACGAATAGAAGAGTTAGAAGCTGAAATTGATGAGTGATACTGAGGATTCAGCTGATCCAACTTAGATACACAACTATTGATAATCTTATTGAAACAAAACTCTTAGGGTGCTTACAATACAGGAATACAAGAAGTGTTGAAGTGTTTCAGAACAATTTACAAATGTTAAAAAGGTTCTTTTGTTGATGCAGAAAGGATCGCGTAGGCAGGTGCTGGCTGCCAGGCTGTCCGTAACCAAGATTACACAAAACAATACTAAACTGAATTTCATTAAGCTTTCTGAAAAGGAGGACTACTGCCAGAACAATTTCCTACTGCATTTCGGCTAGCATTCAGAAAATATATGAAATTATACATTGGCCAACAATGTACTCTCCAGATGCTGTTTACAAGAACTTGATTTAGTTTTTCAAGAAGATGTGAATATATAAAAACATTTTTTTTAACAGACTAATGAATTAAATTATTTTGGTGCCTTTATCCTGCAAGGTCTTTGTTCTGCATGACATTTTCTAGATTTTCCATAACTCAAATGCAGAGCTGAAACCTTGTGCTCACTAAGCCAACTGGCAAATTCCTGCATGTAAATCACTGTGGCTGTATGTTCTTCTTAAAGAATACCATTTTCAATGATTTACGTCATAAAAACAAAACAAAACATCCAAACAAAACATTGGATTATGGAGATTAAGACAAGACAGAATAGAATATTACCTCAGGACTCTTGCGGCTTTGCATTATTTGTTTATCCGAGTCTTTACCAGCAAAGTATCTGGTACATCCTCGGTTCAGGTACTGCAAGAAAATAAAGAATTACCTTAGAAAAAAATCTTTACATATCAGTAGTGTGTAAAATAGAATTTAATCTTGGTGTAAAATCTTTAAGGGCTGTTTCTCAGATCTTATTTGACTCGAAGTAAATTGCATAATGTAATTGTTGATCTGGTTGCATGTTTCTGTGTTTATGAACTTCTAAATATAAAAAAAAAAACAACAAGCCTAAACTACATACATTTAATGGTCCTTTACTTTTGCCCTGCACAGCTAATAGTGTATTAAAACAAAAACGAACACTGTAGCAACATGCTTTGCTGCTGAGGGAACTTGATTTCAAATGGGGGAAGTTTTTGAATTGTGTAAAAAGTCCACTATAAAAACAAAAGTAAAAAGGGGCTTCAACTAATAATTTATCATTTTATTACATAAAAATCCCCCTTTCATTTAAAAAAAACAAACATCAGACTGAGGTTTACTGTTCAGTTTTATTTCAGGTGGGACTAACAGAATTAAATTGAATATTATTTCAGCTTATAACAGTACTCAGTATTGAGATTTCTTTTTCTCTTTTGAAATACTGATCAACAGACCCTGAAACTGTCAGGAGAGTCCAGGTGTAATTTTTTCTTAAGGTCTTCAGATGCCCCTGCACACAGCCTGTAAAAAATGTGGTAGTTCCTCTCGTCGTTGCTTTGCATGCAAATCCTTGACTTCTCCAACAAGTAGTGGGACACAAATCCACCCACAACTGCATTCTGGTAAAGAAAGAGATGAATCACATCTCACATGCAGATTGATGAATGTAATGCATAAGAATCACAAATAGTCATCACAGCTTACTTTGTTGTTAAAGTGGATTTCGACAAACTTTCCAAAGCGACTGCTGTTATTATTCCGGACGGTTTTTGCATTTCCAAAGGCCTCGAGAAGAGGATTTGCTGAGGTTTAAAGTGAAAATGGTTCACACAAAATAAACAGATTCCAAAACAGAGCATATGTGGCTGATACATTTCTGTGAGCATGCATTACCTTCAACAATTCTCTCATCAATATCTTGACCAGTTCCATATGTTGTTGTCAGATATCTGCAAGATGGAATAAAAAACAACAATAAAAAGTGCTCAGTTGGAATTGCTGTTTAGGGGGCTGTTTGGTGTGGTAAACTATTTAGTAAAAGTGCTGTGATGGATTGTCAAACTTTGTTGAGCAAGAAAAAAAATGAAATTGCTATTTGTTCTCTTACCTGAGAACAAACTTGGTGTTTTCAGTTTTTCCGGCACCAGATTCACCAGAAACTATGATGGATTGGCTCATCTTTAAAACCTTCATGTCTCTGTAGGCTTTGTCCGCTAGTAAATGAGGGAATGAATGAAAAGGAATTATTGATTTTACCCTGGCATAATCGAGACATAATGATGGGACAAATTAGGCAGAACTGTGGTAACTGTACTGTAAATATCATAAAAGTGACAATAAGGGGATGAGAATGGAACTTTATGTGATGTCCAGTTCAATACTTCAGGGGTTACACGAAGTTTGGATCCTTGTGTGAGAAACTGTTATCAAAGATAGTCTGGTTTTAAGACAGGAGTGAGCTCTCACCTATAGCGTACACATGGGGTGGCAGAGTACCCAGTGACTTCCCTTGATACGACTTGATGGCATCAGGGCCGTACAGTTTTGGTACGTCATAGTAAGGATTAACCGCAATGAGGATGTTGGCCACATAGGTCTGCAAGTTATGCAAACAACAGCATGATTAGGTTCACCGCATTTACATGAGGTAAATTATTGAACAAGGACTAACAAAAGAGGTGAAAAAGAACTGACTCTGGACTGGCGAAAGACACTGTGACTTGTTTTCCTGTCTTACATTTCTCATCTACCAGCTGTCCCTCATTTCCTAAGTGAGGTCAAGACTGGGTTTGCCAGTCTGACCTGTGTCTAGCTGCCTTTCCCTCTTTGCCACCTGGCACTTTTGCTCTGGGGAATTGAAGGATAAAGACATTTCCTTTATACTCTTCAGCATGCTGCATGACCTAATTGAATAGTAATGTCTTTAACTAACAACTGCAGCAATACTGTATGGAATAAGAATTCGGACGAAGGCAGATAATTAAAGAGAGTCAGCTATACATACATAGATGTGGTCTTTACTGTACCGCACTCTGACATTGTTGAGAAGAGTTGCTTCATTTAAGTACATAAGTGAACCTACGGTGACAGAGACCACAAATAACACATATATGATCAGATTAATTAATTAATTAAACATATGAATACATTTGTTTACATGTGTTTATGCATCATTTCAACTCATTTTAATTCAGGAAAAACTTACAGTTATCATCAACATGTTTGTTGACATCATCCTCTGCAGGGAAGACTTGATTCATCGGCGCAAGAAAAGTCTGTAACATATACAATCTTAATTAATGCAACATTTCTATGATGCTGTTCTAAGGATGGACATTTATGGACCATCGCCATCAATATTAACAGAATTCTTGTTTTAGTTTTGGTGATTAAGAAGGCTTGTCATTTAAAAAAGAGAGTTATTAAACATAGGTATTACAGATCATAAACAGATAAGCGAACAGGCATTAACATGAATGATTTATCATGCTAAAAGATAATGATGTTTTCAGAGACAGGTTCACTGGCTAAATTAGTTACTGATGTTTTCACTCTATTGTTTAAAAGTCTGAGTTAATGGAAATAAATTCAATGGAACAAGTCAGCTGTGAGAGAAACAAGGAGAGACATGGCAGCACTATGAATAATTTGGTGGGAGAGCAACAAGATCTGAACACCCGACTGAGTTAGAGAGTCATGTGTGTATATGCTCAGGAGCAGATAATGCTGGTCTTACTGGAACCCATTAAATCGTTAAATGCAATCTTTAGCCTCAGGATGTTTTTTAAACAGGGCAACGATAGATGGCTTTTCCAAATTATACATCAATGACATAAATTGTTTTAATGCATTTGTATTTAATGCATAATACACATTCCGTTCGGTATATCAGTACCAATGGTTGTAGGTGTGAGCATGATCCTATCTGGGTAATGATGCATGGTTTATTACCACACACAGCCGGTAAGCATAAACAGAATGAGCTTTGTCTGCTCTGAACTTGGCACAAACCAAATCAAGGCCATAAACAGTAGCCATCATGTGAAAAATAGAAAAAAAGAAAAACGAGGAAGAGCCTGGGGTGGCGCCCAGAGCTGAGGCACTAATGAGCTCGAGTTTGCCAAAGTAAAAGAAAATTTCAATGGGCTTGTCATTAGTCCAGTAATTGGGACAGAATTAATCTCTTAATGAAATGATGTTGATCATTCAGAGATAACAGTAACTAAAGCAAAAATGTTTCACATGTGCTATCTTACTATAAATCCCAATTCCAGCTGAGGAATCATAAGTCCTTTAAGCTATACATCCACTGAAAATATGAAACCCTTTAACTAAATGTGAGAACACAAACATTCACATCAGCCTAATCAGGTGATGATCAAGCTCTACCCTCTCATCTCTTTACTGTCAGGCCCCTCAAATGTCTCAATGTAGTCCTACATGAATGCAGTAGGTAATAAACTGGGAAGGAGAGAAGGTCCATAAAAATAGATAAAATCTTTGTTTTGCTGCATAATTTTATGTTGCATTGGTAACCCAGACTAATGAATCATGTTTTTTTTTTCCTTTTTCTTTTGTTTGGAAATGCAAAATACTATTAATACAATTAATCTAATTATTTTTACTAAAAGGAAGGATTGCAGAAATGATCAATATCCTTTCAGAAGACAGAAGTGACTTTAGATTACACATTATTAGGAAAGCACTTTTGTCATTTTAGTAAACAATGACAAAGAGTGGTGACCCTCCAATGAGATGGTTGATAGTTCAACTCCTGGCTGGAGAAAGAACTTGGCAAACCCACCCATCCTTGACTAAGATGTACAGCTGAGTGTAGGGGAGAATATGAAATGTATTGTAAAAATTATTTGAGTGGTTAGTTTATCTAGAAAAGAACTATACAAGTACATTATCTATCCATCCATTTTTTTTAGTCCTAACAAGTTCACGGGGGGCTCAAGCCTACACCATGGAAAGGTTGAAGGACCCCACAAAGACAAACAACCACACACACCCACAGTCACTCCTAGGGGCAATTTGGAGAGTCCAATTAGCCTATAAGTAAAGTACATTTACATTATTTTATGAGACTAATATAACTAATGGTGGGTGAACTCCAGTCAACACTTCAGGGGTCATAGACACACAGTAAACAACACCATCATTAATCCAGTTAGGATCTCCTGTGCTTCCTCTGCCTTGCAGTCAAAAAGTCCTCCAAAAACATCCTCATCATCCACGCTGGTTCAGTCGTTGCCTCGTTGGCACACCAAAATGGCACTGAGCCGTAGTAGGCATTATTCCTAGCCATTGTGCCCGCTACAGCATAGCTGGTGTGAGACTGGGCTGTGCAGTTACTGTGCTATTATTAGTTCAGCTAAAACAAAAGCCTACGCTCCATGCCGGTTGTAAACATCAGAGGCCTGCTTGCTGCGGACACGTGACTTCTCAGGTGGAACAGTTGCCCTTTACTTCCTAATGAGCTGCTTCTCTCTAGGCAACCATATCAGCACACCTGCTGCTTCTCTTTACTTATTTACGCCTCCGTACATGTGGTCTCTCATGTTTCTCACATTTCAAGCGTTGTTGAGCTAACGCCTTCCCACCTGAAATCACACTTGAGACCAATCAGTAGAAAATATGACTCCTCTTTAACTACACACACCATTGTCATTTTCCTTTTAAGCTTTCTGAGATTAAGGCACAAAACTGTAAAAATGTGCCACAACTCGGAAACTGAGTCATGGTTTTTGTGAATGTCGGTGCTTGCGTGCGTGACCCACCTTGCCCCTCTGGTTCAGTGGTTCTATCGTGAGCGTGTCAGCTCCTATGTCAACGATTGTGCCCAGATGGAACCCGTCGGTGGGGTGGGGCGCCCACACTGGCTTCCCATCCTCCATGGCTTACCTCTGGTCAGCACAGCCAGCAAACTGCCAGGTAGTTGCAGGAAAAAATGAAGTTGGAAACATTAAAGAAGAAGAGGAGTGGCTGAGGTAGACATGCAAAATACAATACATAGATTTGCATTTTGAAACATGTTCCTCAAACAAACTTGGCTTTTCAGTTTCTTCATTGTCTATTTTTCTAGTCTAAAATGTAGTGACAGACTGCTACACATCTAATGAAAGTTAGTTATACAATTGCAATTGCAAGACTTGTACCTAATCCTCATTTGTCTGGCATTAACTTTCTGTGTGCCTCCAAATATCACAGCATGTTTCAATGTAAAAACTTAGAAAGGTTCCTGTTAAGTAAAACAGCAAAATTTAGCAGAAAACAACATGACAAAAAGAAGCTAAAGTGAATTAGTTAAATCTCAAATGGATTAGAAGGAATTAATGAACAAATTAATCCAAGGTAACATTCCCCATTCATTTACATGCGGTGGCTGGGACCAGACCAGCTGCTGTTGTCTGCTTTGCTTTTCATTAACTCATTATTCCTTCAACTGATCTTGCTAAAGAGGATCACTCACTACGATGAGGATTCAGTTGTATCTTGAGGCACTGAAACTTCCTAGTAATGCAGACACAACCCCAAGTGACCTGCAATTGTCTGGACGTCCAAGCTAAAAACAATACAAGTGGACATTGTCTACTTAAGGAAAAAAATCAGTAATGATGACAGATAAACTTCTGACATTCTTAGTGTGTCTACAATCAAACATGCTACATATGTGTTGTTAACCCCCATTAATTCACAAACCACAGAGCACAAAGTCAGTAAGCAAAACTACTGACGCAATGCTTATTCTTTGTTTCACTGTTTTTTTTGTGTGTGGTCTTGTCCATCAGCCACTTTGCCCTATGCCTATGTTATTTTTGTTTAGTCATAATTTTCAGTGTCAGGGTGGTTTGGGAACTGAGAGGGTATGTAGGTACCAGCTGATGATAGTATTTGAGTTGAAATGTCTGTCCACTTTTTAAATTCTGTCCAGTTTCTTGCTGTTTTTTTCTTTTTGTCACTGGGACTTCTGCATTTGTTGAAAATGCCCCTCATCAACATTTTTGGTGGATAAAAATGAATAATTTCTGCTTTTGATATGATTTATTACAACTCTGCACTATAGAGTCAGAGACTAAATATAAGACACAGGAGAATTACATTTTCTTATATCAAATTATTGTCTTATGACCCATCTATTTACTGGCTATTTTACTTACAAAAGAAATTGCTCACAAGGTAAGCCAAGACAAATAAAAGATTTCCCTTATCAAACCCTAGACAGCATGCAAGACCATAACTCAGAAAAAAATAATTTGAATGATGCAGTGCTGCTCACAAATGCAGCCTGTTCCTCAGCAAATTTGAAAACGGCAAAATACTAGTAACTTCTATAACCTTGGCTGTTGAAATCTGACTTGGGGAATACTTTCGAATAAAAATGTATGTATTATTATTATCATAAGATGCTTATATTATCATAAGGCCTATATTTATATGTTATATATATTGCTAGGAACTCATCAAACAAAGCAATATTTCCTCTCAGGACAAGCAAAGAAGCTAAGCTTACTTTCTTAGTCTCTCATCAAGTGTCAGTTCAAGGCTGCGTGGGAAATGTTTGGGGGACTGGTTTTCTTAGATGTCTGAGTGCCACATAGCTATACCTACATCCCCCACACCCCAAGTTGAATTACAGCTGTCCACACAGGAAACATGCTCAGTTGAAAAATACATGGCTGCTAAAGGATTACCCCATACAAATGACCATGAATGAAAAGTAATGCACGACAACCAGGAACACCACAATTCAGCTGTTGGTAGTCTACCATAAAGCCACTTGTACTGAGGGCTATATATATATATATATATATATATATATATATATTTATTTTTTTCAATTCCCACAAGGTAATCCTCCTCACTGTCTGGCATATCACTAAAGATGATGTCCTATTATGTAAAACGTAGAGCAAAATAGAAACTAGTCCTTCGGGAGAAACTTTGACTCCGCAGCTTTAAATCCTCTTAGTATTTAACCCTAATCCAGACAGAGATGTGAGACACTTAAAGTAAGGCCCAAACCCAACAAGCAAAAGACAATGCAAATCATAAGGGGGTTCCTTCTCGGGTTAAAGGCAGAGAAAGGCCTGCAGTCAACAGAGCAGAAAACATAAACACAAAAATACAAATGTGTGAACACTGGCAAGGAGTTAAAGCAGGACATGCAAAAACACGCCTCTTGTTTCCTGCCATTCATTTCCTGTTCAGCCAGGCAAAAGGAACATGGAAAATACACTGGACACTAACTGTGTGGGAAAAGCAGGAGAGATGCATAGACAGCCTATACTTACAAAGGGTAACTCCTAAAAAGTGGGGGAAAAAAGATAAGGGAAATGGCTGGGAAGAGATAGTTTGTTAAAGACAAACTAACATTCACAAATAAGGAAGCAGGCTGATACAAATGGAAACAAAGTTAAAAAATAAATAAAAACAAAAGCCCATGTGACGTTGTTGGTATTTTAAAGACAATTTAAATGCATTGTGGAAATACCACACAATGTATTGGATGAAAACTCCACACTATCCTGTCTAGAGGAGTTTTAACCTCTGATAAATAAGTAACTCCTTTAAAGACAGCATGCATTGCTCCAATACAGGTATGAGCAGTTCATCAGTACGCAGAGCATTTGGTGGAATGCCAATTACTAATCGCTGGTGATAAATAAAAAGTAAAAACCTCGAACATTCGGAGAGTATAAAACTTCGACAAAACAGATGTACTTACGACTTGAATGCCTCGAATAGTCAAGTTCACGAGCAGGGGGTCAGGAAGGACTTTGTGTCCGTCATACGGGTGTGTGTGTGTGGCACTGCTCCAGGGCTGTCGGTGCTCCCTGCGGCCGCCGGTAGGTAGGATGAACGGCTGCAGGAGGCTGGGCAGGATCACCGGTAAGCGCCGGTGACGTCACTGGAGAGATGCGTTGAGGTGACGCTCGTAAGATCCCACGTTGAGTGATCCTTGTTTCCTTTTTGTTTTGTATTCTAAAAAGCAAACGTTTCAAAAAATTTAACTCTCGATCGGTAAAAAGTGTGGCATTGAAGGAAAGGTGACTGTCAAAGTCCTCAAAATATAAAATTATGCACATACATATTTATATATATTTTTTTTTTCTAATCGGATGCCGTACACTGAGAACATTGACACCTGTTCTGGAATCTGGAGTTATGTTGTGTAATCAGTAAATCAAGATGTGTTTGATTTGGATCGATTGAGCTATATTATGTGATATTTATTTAAACTTTGATTCATAGACCGCCTACTTTTTGTTACTGTTTGATATGTTTTTTTCTTTGTTTCATTTCTAAACCTGCTCTAGAATAGTTAACACCTGACCATTCCACTCCATGCTTTGAGCAGACTGCTAATGCTCCCTTAACTTGAGAGTCATGAATATTTGAGAGGCAGGTAACCTAAAACGTATGGGGGGGATTTTGAAGGAGACACCCAATCCACAGTTGAAACATTGGCTGTCACAGGTTTTATAAATTTAATTAGGACATTGGACACTTCTGTATTAGATAATATCTGATTACTTACTCAAGATGACAACATGTAAAAACTAAAATTAGATTTTTTTTAATAACATGCTACAATTTAAGAGTGCATGAGGTATGAAAATCACACTCTTAAACAGAAAGGTGCAATTAAAAACATAAGAGAAGTTTATTTAAAACAACATACCGTCATAACAAGATTTTGATTAGTTATTTGACCGATGTAAACTCAGGAGAATAGAAGACCCAGCCCTGTGCTTCAGTTCAATTGCCTTCTCTTCACATGGACAATGTCTCCCTCCAGTGTTTACATAGGGGACAAACATGGCTGTGTCAAATTGATAAATCCATTTGTAGTTTAATTCCCATGTTGAGACAAGCTATAGATAAACTACAGTGAAATGGCAGTAAATTAATTCAGCATTTAGCAAATAAACCATATCACTTGTGATGATAGAATTTTAAAGACATGATACACTGACAACTAGTTTTGAAAAAGCCACGTTTCTGGGAAATGTCACGGTAAATGCTCACATGTCTTACAATGTATTCACACATAAATGAAAATCTACTAGATTGTTCAAATGGAGCTGTTTTTATATTAATTATCTCTTAACATTGAGTCAGCGTATGTATCAGGCCCCTTCACTATCAATCACCCGAGCACTTTCCCAGCCAATTATCTGTTGGGCTTCAACTGCTTTTGCCTTTATCAGTAGACTGTTTATAAAAGCTCCATCACACACACATTCTGTGGTGCCAGAGGGGGAACATGAAATGTGTCTGTAGGACCTCCAGCATTCAAAGCTCCTGCAAATCGGAACAAGTTGGAAATATTTTCTTTCTCCTTCAAGGTAAGCATTCAGGTCTTTGAAATTACATTAATTTCTTAGCCAATGAATATGTGCTGTTTTTCATTCGTGTATTGTCCTGTTAACAACCAAAAACCAAAGCTTTTCATTGGTTTATACTAAATGTAAATATGGCTTTCAAACATTTGTGTCTGGCATCTAAAAAGCAGGATAAGTTATGCAAATTGAACCCCTTGAGGTCACATTATTTATGCTCTGAAATAAATTCTTTTTATCCAAATTACCTGAACTTATTTAGGAATATTCATTTATTTATTCACTCATAAGCATTTCATTATTGTGTTCTGTTTCTCCAGTGTAGCCACCTACCCAGTCTATGTAGAAGAATGAGAGGAAAGACCCTTTTGCTCCCTATGACTCTAATGTCTGTGATGATGAGTTTATTAACACCATTTTCATATGGGCAACACATGACAGAAGATTCATGCACTGTTCAGATCCTGGTCCCTGGACTCAAAGGCAAAGTTTTATTTTATACACATTGCAAACTAAAGATATAAGAGCGTAAGGAAAAACAAAATTAGAATTTGTCTGATTTTTTTTCTACTAAAGGAGAACCAGGAGATAAAGGACAAAAAGGAGCCCCAGGCAGACCGGGAAGACTTGGCCCACTAGGAGAGATTGGTATACTTCTGGCACAACCGATACTGACATAGATTGCTTAGTGTTTTTGTTTTGTTTTATGAGAACAATCTTAATATCCTTATATGCCTATTAAAAGAAAAATATTAATTGGTATAGTGTTTGCATAAAAACAAATAACCCCATAAGACTTGTGTGTGCTATATGTTCTCAACACTGCAACTAGGCTCATGCAACAAGAACTGGGGCAAAGATCACATTTCTTGGGCCGATAATGTGCTGTTACACCACTAGACCAACCAGAAATGTCCAAGTGTTTACATTTGGGTGAGAGGTTAGAGGAGAATTGATAATGATTGTGGAATCTGGTGCGGTGGACTAAAGTGTTTACTAAAGGCCGTAATGAGGAGTGAAGGGTGTGCTCTTAGTGTGCTCATCTTTTTCATTATAATATATTTCCCATGAAGTAAATGACAATTTGTTTAGATTTTAGAGTTCCAATAAGGAACGGGATGTTTTGAGAGACAATAATGGAAAATACTTAAATGTACTTCAAATATGCACCTTTTTCAGGGGAACCTGGACTCAAAGGACAGAAAGGCATAATGGGGCGCTATGGAAAATTTGGGCCAAAAGGAATGAAAGGTGGTACAATTGAGGGTGATTTACTTACTGCCAACATCTGGTACAATTCAAAACTGCTGAATAATGACTTTTTTCTCTCAGGTGCTAAGGGAGACATGGGTGAGCCTGGTCCAAGAGGCCCTAATGGAGATCCCGGTGAGATATTTGCTCACTTTATGGTTTAAAAAGGGAATTATTACAGGATTTGACATTTGGGGGAGAAATGTAATTGAATGGGCTTTGTGTTAATTCCTCCACATTTCTGCCAAATCAGGTGTTCCCTGTGAATGCACACCAATGAGAAAGATGATCGGAGAGATGGACATTGTTGTGGCCCAGCTATCCTCAGAGCTGAAATTCATTAAAAATGGTACAACTTTTTCATTCTTTATCCATTAGAATATTTGTTTTAAAAATGCAGTATTTTTCTGCAGAAACCTTTTCAAATTTATTCCTTCCATCCTTTGTAATGCTGCCATTTCTGCTACTTCTACCCATAGTGCTGTAAACAATGGGCATGTCAATGTAAAATTTATAGAAATACAGGTGCTCATTTTTCAGCACTGCCCTCCCCTGCAGCTGTTGCTGGCATAAAGGAAACAGATAGCAAGGTCTATCTGTTGGTGAAGGAGGAGAAGCGATTCGCAGATGCTGAGGTCTACTGTCAGACGAAGGGAGGGCATCTGGCCATGCCGAAGGATGAGGGGGCCAACACAGCCATGGCAGGATACATAACCGAAGCGGCCCTGAGCAGGGTCTACATTGGCATTCATGATCTTGATCATGAGGGCGTTTTTATTTATGTGGACCGTTCTCCCATGACCACCTTTAGCAAATGGAGGAAAGGAGAGCCCAATAATGCCTATGACAATGAGGACTGTGCTGAGATGGTGGCCTCCGGAGAGTGGACTGACGTATCATGCCAGCTCACAATGTACTTCATTTGTGAATTTGACAAAGAAGCTATCTGAGTTCAGTCAAGAACTGTTCTACTGTTTGTAGCTTCCACCTGTAAATACAACATGACATTTTCTTCATCTTATGGGCCTTACAGGCTATCTATTGTCTGAGCTTACAAAATGTTTTGTAATGTGTTGTACTCGTCACAATTATTTTTGTCATGCTCACATTCCACAGTTCCTTGACACTTCATAATGGCATTGCATAATAAGTTATGTGGCAGTTATCATACAATAAAAGTGGATAGACAGAAAATCAAAAATGGATTATTCATTTTAGTTTATTCCTCTTTTTTACGGCAGCAGCTGAGTAAAGTCTGACAATGGAAAACGAAAAAATAACACCTAGTAACAATTTACTCTCACATTCACTTGGAGAGGAGTTATGTGTATCATCTGGGTAATTCGAACTCTACTGTAAGGATTCACTCAGAAAAAAGTCAGTGGCTGCCTCATTGACAGTTGGTGTAAAAATGATCACTTTTTAAAGCTGCACTGAATAAATGTAAAATATCTAATTTGCTGAGTATAAAACTCCAAGGAAATGTCAGTACTCTAAAAACGTGATGGTATCGCCTAATCCAAACCTACTACTGACAGATTGACAACTTCTGTTCAGTTAAATAATTTATGGAAATAATAAGCCAAACTAACTTTACACATGGGAACCAAAGTCTGTCCCTAATGCATTATCTAGAGCATAGTTACTATTCAGTCACCTTACACCTTACAGCATTGATTCTCCATTTTAGTGTAACTTTATACATGAGCACTGGCTAAAGAAATGGGGAATGGCTGCACACGGTAATAAATGTGAGTTTTAAAAATGGGTGGTACTGACCTTTAAGAGTGTGGAAGGAGGTTGATTTTCCACTTGAGAAGAAACAGCAGTCCTTGACATACCAGTTTACGTTACAGCACAATGAAGTAACATCCCGTACAAAGACTCCCAGTGCAGAGCTGGATCCCAGACCCAATATACAGGGCTCACAGAAAAGAAAAAAATACAAGAGGCAAATTACATCTAATGCTATAGAATGCACACAATGGCTCAGAGCTGTGGTTTTATACTATGTTAAATTTACACTGACAGCTTTTGCTGTCCTTTAAAAAACAAAAACAAACCTATTTCTCAGCAACGCACTGTTTGACATAACCCATTACAACCAGTTTGCTGAATGACAAAAACAAGACATTACATACTGTAGATCAGTTCAAACATTCATATCTTTGAAGTCCACACATTTTAACTGTGTGATTAATCAGAGATGTCTCACAGTTATGGCAGCCATTGTTTCTAGGATGGGAATCCCAGCTGAGATGAAATCTTATATTGCATGGCACGAAGAACAGGAATTTGAATATGCATAGTGCATTTCTTCAAAAATAAAGCACAGCTCCAGTCCCTTTGGAAATGAATAATTAATGGTGAGATGAATTATGCATTTAATTGACCAAGAGTTATCTGGCATAAACCAATTAGAAGTCATTGTTGGCGCTCTCTCTCTGGTTACTTTTGAGGTAAACAGTGTGGACAGCTCTTATAGTGACAGAGCAAACAAGCTGTGGTATTAAAAGGAGCCCTAGAATAGGAGATGTGGCGACTGTGTAATGAATGAATAATTAAAAAAAATAATCTAAACGTATATACATATATATGTTTATAAATGGAAAGGTGTTTATATATGATGCTCCAAAGACATTGGAGTAGTAGTAATTGTGGGTGGTGGGAGAGAAGGATTATCAATCTAAATGTTATGAGAAAGTGCAACTATAGTCCACCTTCCCTGCTAATATTTGTCTACTAGTGCTACTAGTTTTAAGCAGCATTTCTCATGTAAATTAATTGATAACTGGAATTGCAACACAGCTGCCCTGCATATGTTTCCTTCTTTCTCCTTAATACCTTAGTTTGCTCCACTATGCCTGCCACATCAGGGAAAATGAATGCACCTCCCAAAAAAAAAAGGAATTTCTTTCCTGGGAGGAAAATTGTCTTAAATCTGCGGCAGGTGTCAATCTTTGATAATTTTTGTCAACCCTTTCAATGGGACTGATCCTCCGTTTGGCACGGTGAGGATTTGGAGCACGGGCCAAATATGGAAATGAGCCCTTCAAACAGCTGCAAGTTCTCAATGTTTGTGTGTCATGTTGTCATATCTGGTCTGGTCGTATGGATCGGAAGGAGGTCATAGCTGAAGCGGTAAAATCCTGAGGTTTAAGGGATGCTTGCAAGGAAATGTGATGAATACTTGATTTGTTAAGTGAATACTTGTTGCAATTCAATGTGAAAAGGCCTGGAGTCAGGCATCTTTCTTTAATGTCTTTCAGCTATTTTGGGACAACCACCAAGAAGCTGCAGAATATGACACAAAAACATAGAAGAACAGGTTTTGAGACTTTAACAAACAATGTAGATAACTGTAGATAATCCTTCGATTATATTTAGCATCTCTAAAAATTATTTCCTTTCATCTTAAAATTTTAGATCAGACCTGTTGCTTACAGCAGAATAGTTGGCTCTGCCCCCTGGAGAACTGCTGACGAGACCTGCACATTAAAGTCAGTATTGATCTGAAGCTGGATACAGATTTTCCACAATATAAAATTAATCATGTTTTCAGTTGGCCTGTGTCTCATATATTGTTTCACAGTGCCTCTATCAATGGAGACCTTCTGGTTCCTACAGCTCAAACACAGATGCCAAAGCATACTCTTAAATGAAGAGAGTAAGTCTTCTCCCAGATTCTGCTATCAGGTATAATTAGAAATAAGTTAATATTACAATTCATTTTAAGTGGGTGATGTGCTGATGTGTACAAATTCAAATGTTGTGCTCGTAGCTTATTTTTAAAATAAACAATTAATCAACATGCTTTGGGTACATCACATCTTTGTGAAGAAATTTGGTTTCTGAGAGCATCAGCCTCTGTTTTATAAAGAATACATGATTAATGGATAACCTGAGACTTTATTCAAGCTAAATGTGTTTGTGTCAAATGTAAAGAAGAAGGATGTTCTACTCATGTTGTCAAAATGACATAGTCAGAATAATCTGTGTATAACACTGCAGTTTGTGGTATTTCTATATTTGGCTTTCCAGGCTTCGCACATTAGATGGACGACCTGTCTGCAATTCCACTGAACTGCAGAACAACCTGCACTATGTTACAGTTGATCCAGACAGGTTTGAGTGTCTCTTATATGATTACATGGTTCTTTGCAGGAATACATTCACGGAGAACTACCCAATTAAAGGATATGATCAATGTTGACTGTTGGCCAGTGATTTTTCTCTAATGATATTTGAAATAAACACCAAATCATGATTGTATTGGCAAGGGGAGAATTTGTTGGTGATAACTCCCCCCCCCCCCAGAAGCCAAAACATCTATCTTGCTACCATAAGGAACATGATATGGTGAGTATTGTTAGTCTGGAGTTTGGTGCAGTTTGCCATCCGCTTGTAAAATTTGCTATGTTTTACCGGCATTCCCTCCAGTTTATTGCTGTAACACCTTTTGTAGAACTACAGCTCTTTGCACACACAGTGTTTCAATTAACATTTCCCACTTGTGTGAGACTTCTTGTGGGGGGCGCAATTCGTTATGAAACAGCACCATCATCAATCACTGTCGGCGAGACGCATTGAGTAACCATTGCTTTCCACTTTGATGGGTAACCCCCACAGAGACAGACTGGCCCACTTGATCAAGTGCAGTGAGCCTCACAGTTTGCACCAGTGGGACTTCACTTACTGAAAACAACAACAGCAAAAGAAAAAAACCCAAAACAAAACTAAACAGAAAAAAAATCTCTCATTCAAAGCAGAAGCGGGACAATTTGTATTGTGATTAAGTAGACAGAGAAATGCTTTGAATCCATATGAGGATTGCACTGCTGTGGGCCTGAGATGAACACCAAATCACTTAGTGAAGATCAGAACATGCTCCGTCAGCAGGTTGAGGTGGGGATGGGGCCCCCCTGCGAGAGATGCGCCTGACATCTGATTTTTCTAACCATGAAAGATGGTGATACTGTTGCAGGTGCCAATTTTATTAGATAGAGAAAAATGCCCCTTAGCTTATTTTCTTGCTCTGACTGTGGCTGGCTGCCATCATATTCGGAAATATTAATAATCATTAGCAATGCATTAGAATGAGTTGAAATACTGGGGCTTTTGTCATCTTCTTCCAAACATAAAATAATCAGTAAAAGCAACAGTGTATTCAAAGTTTCTTCTGCTCATTTAGTACAATACAAGTCCATAGCTCTTGTAATTTTACTTGGGACCATGTGGTGGAGACAAAGACAGAACTATGGTCATGTTTTGCATCCACCAGGTCATCGTAGTGATAGCCACTCTAAGGCATCATGCAGGCACATTTTACTTCCCTTGTCTGATCCCTCATGGTCCTGTAAAACATAAGCTGATCAGTTAATAAGGACAGTCCAGAGGGGAAGGATACATGTGACAAAAATGACTCCCTGTGTCTTGATCTGTCAGCTGTTCAGCCTGGTGATTTCACATACGTTTATTGGCTCACATCCTTCCTTAATTTAAGTCTGACCTCACAAAACAACAGCCGTCTGGTTTGAAACGCCTATAACAAAGATCCCCTAAACATGCCCACTGAGGCGGTGTAAAATATAACCTTGTGCTTGCTCCCTGGCTGTATGGGAAGAGTGTTTGTCCTGTCCTGCCTGCACCAGCAGTGGAGCAGCTCTGCATGGCTGTATGGGACATCTGGTCTGGGGAAAGTGTAATGCTGAAACTCTACAGCCCTCTGTTCTCCACTGGGGTGTAGGCACACAATAAGTGCTGAGTTAGGTGACTGCTGACATCACAAAGAGTAACTTTGAGGGTAGACCTAGCATAAAGAGAAGATTCATAGAGGACAGAGGAATGCACAGAGGTAGAGAGAATAATGATGTGCATCAAGATCATACGTTCGCGTTATAGCGCACTTCACACAAAACCTCGTGTGAAAGCAGCCCAGAAAAAGCTGACTGAACTTTCAGTAACTGCACTCTGTCATCAGCAATGATTTGCTGCTTCTCCCCATTTTCTCAGCGTTTCATGTATGATCTCACTAGTTAGGGGAAGCAGCAATGCCCTGAGGAAAACAATACCTCCTCGCTTGCTTCCAGCTTGTCTCCTCACTGAAGACCCGTCCTGGGAGTGGCTCCCACTGATACCACAGTCAGTATGGCTGGAGGCTGGTCACTCCAATTGTTTGGGACCTCTATTCTCCCCTGGCTATCATATCACGGTGTCCTCTTGTTGACTCCTGTTCTCTGCTACTTGAGAGGGGCCACAGATTACTTTCTGCTCTGCCCTCCCCGAGCCCCCTTTGCACTGACTCCAGCACTCTATTTCTCTCTCCGGGGCCTCCTGATACACACAGTTGTCTGCTCTCACAGGACGCGATACAGTAGATATGTAATGCAGCGGAGGCTAAATGACCTCAGCTTTTCCACTGCTGTGTTTCCAGTTGCGCTGCTACTTGTGCCGCTCTCCCCTGACTTTACAGCCCCTCCTCGCTCTGTACTTTCTTCTTTCCTCCGACCTGCGTAACACTCTCCCCGAGTGTCACTGCCTTGATTAAACTTTGCTGATTTAAACATGATCTGTTTACATCTCACCACCAGGCTGTCAACAAGTAAACAAACTGCTCAGTGCTTGATTTGATATCTTATCCTGATGCGGTTTCTCATCTCACTCAAATGAAAGCCAATGGCTGAACAGGAACAGTGTCACTGCTCGTTCTGCCTTTTATCTCCTGTGGCTGTAGACCCTATGGTGCTCGTACACAAACCCTGCTTCACTTCTCCTTTGTCGAATGTACTTCTCCAAGCCAACTTTGCTCTTCTTTTTTTGTTTTATTCTTCTTCCTCAACCCACTAACGGCTGTAGGAATTCAAACGAACATCAACAGACTTTGCCTCTGCATTAAAGAAGGCAAACAAGAGAAGAAACAACTTGGCTATTCCCCTGACCCAGTGTTAGTGAGCCTGCAAACACCACTGCCAGGAGTGTATTCTGGTGGAAGCCTAAGATCGCTACACTATCCCCTGAGCCAGCCCAGGGACTCTGCAGTAAAGAGCACTGTTGCTGAAAAGAAACATTGAGTTTGCTCACTCTCACCCTCTGCGTCTGTGTCTCTTATTCTCTGTAAGGGAGACATACCATACCTTCCTACCTACAGAGGGGATCGGGAGCCTCTGTTGAGAAAATTGCCTTTTGTGGAAGCATTAATTCAGATGTGTACCCTGCTGTCTGAACATCACTCTGAACTCTCCCCACTGCTCTCTCCCTCTTTTTCTTCTCTTCCTCTCTTACTCTTTTGCTCTCCCGCCACGCAGCTGAGTCCCAAACCTCTTTTTTTTCCCCCTCCCCTCTCCATCAATAACCTTCTGCTGTCTACAGCTGAGGAATAAGTTATTCCCTGTGACTCCCTCCCTTTCCCTTTAAGCTTGTTTGGATTTTCATTGTTTGATCTGGCTTGATAAATAAGACAAATGCGGTTAGAAATTCATGGCTGCCCCATTTCATCAATAAATGATTAGTTTGCCACGCTCCCCGGTGATTGATAGGTTGTGCATGCAATGTATTGGAACCAGATGAATTCAATGCAGTAGAAGTCATGGGGGAGCCACAAAACATATCGGCTCATGAAAAATTGAGGTCAGTGGAAAATGTTAAAAAATGTTTAAAAAAAAGAGCGAAAACAAGTTTTCCCATCATGGTTTGTCTTTTTGTGTCTTGATCTTTACAAAATAAGCGAAAGGTCAACTCTGAATCAACAAAAAAATAAAGGAAATGCGAATTAATGTGGGCTTCTGCTGTCTTTTGTCTGTGCTTGTGTTGCTCTTGTTTGCTTAAGAGAGGACCTTGAGCGCACAGCCAGGGGGCCAGATGAAGAAACACACAGCCAAACCGGGGAGAGCCAAACAACAGAGGCAGGTGTCCAGGATCCCAGCATTCTTCGCAACAGGGGGTGAGCAGAGCATTTCAATAGCTGTGTCTCTCACACTGCCTTCCTTTCCAGCTCCCGTCGTCACTTTTTTTCCCCCCGTCACATCTTCAACGCATTCTTTCTCACTGTGATAATAGGAAGAAACCTGTTGCCTTATGGATTGCGAGTTTATATATCTTGAGTTTCATTTTGCCACGCATTGTTTTACATTTCTCAGTGGCACCAGGGTTGTGTGTGTTGGGAAAATAAAAGACCTGGCATTTGGCTGTTAAAGGAGCTTTCTTTGCAATCTCAATTTATTTATGTCT